>CATNEM010000179.1:30000-155000 GCA_950096795.1 Macrostomum cliftonense
AGTTTTGCGTCCTAATCTGAGTTTTTTCGTATACTATTTTTTTCTTAATTTCTGAATATTTGAAAAACTATTCCTCTTCGAGGTAGGAAAAATAATTCATAATGAGGCCGTCACCAAGGGGCTGGGAAGAGGTTTTTTTTAGCTTCCTCTTTGACATTCTATCTGGCTTGGCGATCTTATTTCCTGCCGAAATATCGCTTGTAACCTTGATCTGAAAGCAACTTATCTCTTCGTTTTGTAGCTCATTAACTAAGTAATAACATAAAAAACGATTCGCATTGTAAAATTTGATTATAATCATTTCATATGCAGCAAAAAAGATTATAAAGTTTTGAATATTTTAAAATGTTTTTATTAAAATAGTATCGACTCTTATACATTAAAATTTGTTGATTTCACAAAAAGATGAAATACGTATAGCTCATACAAAAAATACAACATTTGATACACTCAATGCATTTAGCCTTGGATAAGAAAAATAAACAGAAATTACATTAACAACAATTAAGTCGCTAGTAATCATACCAGAGGTGACAGCGCACTGCATGCTATGCAATGGTAAAAGAAATACCCCGTTGCTATGAGACAGTGATACACGGGAATACCTCGTTCCTTTGCGACAGTAAAAGGGTGGCTTGTTGCAATGTCACAGTAGAAGGAATACCCCGTTACAGTACGACAGAAAAACTAATGTCTCGTTGCTATGCAGCAATAAAAAGACTAGTCCGTCACCATGCTAAAGAAAATGCCTTCCTGCGAGATACATCACAAGGCGGTCTCTCGCACGCCGACATTGGCAATCAGGACGATCTCGCAGGCCGGGAAGCCGCTGTCGGAGGAGAAACTCACGGCCGGCTGTCTGCGCCGACGATTTCTCTTTGTCGATTGATCCTCGTCGTCGTTGACTCGACTGCGAACGAATGCGGCCTCTGTGGCAGTGTCGGAGGGGCCACCTGTAGTAGGGAGGTGCGGAGAAGAGGAAAACCTTGGCTCTTGCTACTTGCAGTAGTCTAATTAATTCCTATAGAAAAATATTTCTCACCGCATTCCAACATTGAGTCGTCGATGAAACGGCAAAAATTTGACTCTTTGTTTAGCTCTTTGTTCGTTAATACTTCTTCGCCACCTGCTAGTACACCGTTTCTTCGTCCAATTGCGTTCTCGTTGAACACGCTGTCTTCGTCATCTCCGTCGCAAGCCGCGATGGCGGCTGTGGTCGTTGGCTCGCCGTCCGAGCCGGAGGTTGTTGTACGGCAAGCTCGCACCAGCAGAGGCCGCTTCTGCGGCGAGAACATCGGCCGACGGTCGCTTCCGCTGCCGACGCGCACGCTCGACGAGTTGGCTCGTCGTACATTTTTGTGCGGCTGGAAGAGCACGATGTAGATCTTGGTGGCGAACATGCAGCCCAGGGTGACCGCGGCGCTGATGCTGATGCAGACACACAGGGCTGTCTGCTTGATCTGGGAGTCGCATTGAGGTACAAATTTTTAGCTGTAACTGTCAGCTTACTATAAGTAGCATGTTGAAGAAAAAACTTACTCGAAAATTCTTCAACGAGCCGAAATAGATGGGTATAAAAGCTAGCCAAACTATGCAAGTTGAATACATGGTGAACGCGATGTATTTGGCTTCGTTGAAATTCTCCGGAATGTTTCTAGTTTTGAAAGCGTAGATGGTACACAAGCCAATCAGTATCATGTTGTACAGCAGCGAGACAATAATGGACGCGTCGTCAACTGCGCAGCGCAGCACCTTGTGGTCCCGGTCGGGATAGTCAAAGCGAGTTCGAGGCAGCTCCATTCCCAGCCAGGTGATGTCGCCGATTACCTGCGGGGAGAATGAAGATGAGGTGCGGCGTTGGTAATGTAAGGATTGAATGACATGGTATCGATTTGATCGCAGGAGATTGTTACCTGTACGGAGACCAAACAGCAGCAGAGCACGAGTTGCGACCTCGGACTAGTGTAGGAGGGCTTCTTCACCAGCGACTTGACGGCCCGATTAAAAATCCTACTCAGCCGGTTGGTCTTGGTGAAGATGGCCGAATAGATGACGCTCAAGCTGAGCCCGTTGAATACGCGGAAGAAGCCGCAGGTGACGGGAGTCGGCGGAGCCAGCATCACGAAGGTGGTGCAAAAGGCCAGCAGTGCGCCTCCGAGCATTACGTAGCAGAGCTCCCGGCCAGACGCTCGGATTAGAGGCGTCTCATTGTACCGAACAAAGACTGCGAGAATAAAGAGCGTGCAGGCGAGACCAACTAGGCTTAGTGTCATTGGCAGGATGGCCCACACGCTTCCCAATTGCAGCGTCTCAACTGGCAACGGTTCGCAGGAATTGTAGTGACGATTCGGCACGCTGCCCAGCGGGCAGTCCGAGCAGAAAGTATCGTTTAGAACTATCTGGTACTTGCTGTCGCAGGGTACGCACTCCCAGCAACAGGTAGCGGTCTCTTTATTTGGTTTCACAGTACGATTACCTTTGCCGCACGGCTTCGAGCAGACTGACAGTGGCGGCACCGATAAAGCAGCTTCTCCGTGGCCCCAGGCTAGGCTGCTGTTGTCTAAACGGAGCGAACCGCCGCCCCAGCTGCCAATCTTCCTGTATCGATAGCCGCTGTGGTTGCCGCCAGGCCTGTACTGATACTGGAACACCTCGTAGAGAGACTCGCGATCGCCCATGTGATTGAAGCGGACCGTGTCGCCAGATGTTCCCGTGAAATTTACTCGGCTAATAAATTCTCGAAGCATAGTGCCGTTCAAGGTCGCATTCATTGGCGAACAGCCGTTTGGATACTCGTCCGGGCACAGTGTCTGATGCATGCGGTCAATAGCGTGGGCCATCGCTAGCACCGCGTCAACCACCATCGGGACCAGGCCCTCCTGTTCGTAGCGGCTGTCAACGCCGATCATTTCTTTGCCTGCAAGTTGAGTAAACGATAGCGTATTTAAACAAAAAATGTTCTCCGATCGTTCAAGAATCGTTCAAGTGTTTTGAATTCGGAAACAAAACACTTCGAGAGTCTCATTTAATGTTAGTACTAGACTCGTCGACGATGTTCCAACGGTCCCAAATCTTTCCGCATTCCCATCAAGAGCATCGGGCTTACTGAAAAAATCCTAAGAATGTTGAGTTTACACATGATAATGTACTAGTAGTGTCTTGTACTTGCTGAGAATGAAGAAATTCGAGTATAAGAGCAATTTTAAATAGGAGCAAAAAAATAGAAGGTAAAGCCACTTGTGAAATTCATTAGTTCAGCTGAGTGCTCCGATGAATGAATGGACGCGATAAACTTTCTATTTTTTCTGCATGTCAAACCTATGAAAAAAGAAAATAATAAGAATCAACTAGGCCTCTAGATGAATAGACGAAGTAGAAAAAAGACTGCCCAAAACTTTTCCCGGGCAGAGAAAGCTCCACTGATTCTAATCTGCGACCTCAAACCGGAAGCGCGGTCACATTGCGGCCATAAAATGGAGTCCAGGGAGAATTATAATACCAACTAATGGGAAGAAGGGGCAAATAAAAATCTCTAGAATGGCGAGGCTTCACGCTAAAATTGTTTACTTCAAGAAAAAAAGCACACCAAGTACGTCCAAACTAATTTTATAAAGACTAACAATTTTCTCTTTGATGACACCGATGAGCTCACAATTTCACACAGTGTTCCAATCTAGATAATGCTAATAGCTCACTCAGCCTGACATTCACTGGTTGCCATGGGATACTCAGTTTGACGAATTGCTAAGAAGCGGCGTCTGTTTTTCCCCTGTCTGTCGGTCGGGTCTGTCGCTAATGTGACTGCGCCCATTCAGTAGCATGCATAATTAATCCCAGGCGTCTCCACTGTTTCAACGAATAAAACAACGCAGCTTACAGGATCCATTCGACCGTTAGGAATTCCGCCTCCACAGCCTGAATCAAATATTAAACGCCCGCCTCCGGCCTGAGACACAATCTCTCCCAGGTGACATTGATGTTTTGATGGCTAACATAACTTTGATTTTGGTGTCGTCTTAAAAATGCATGGCCTCACCCAATATCTTTCGCTGGTTTTTAGCCCCTTAGGTCGGTGCCTACCCTCTCTTAATCCGTTTAAGTCTGTCTTACCCTCTCTCTGTCTCCCTCTGTCTCACTCTGTCTTACTCTCTCTCAGTCACTCTTTCTCACTCTTTCTCACTCAGTCTCCCTCTGTCCCACTCTGTCTCACTCAGTCCCACTCTGTCTCACTCAGTCTCACCCAGTCTCACTCTGTCTCACTCTGTCTCATTCTGTCTCACTGTCTCACTCTTTCTCACTCTGTCTCACTCAGTCTCATTCTGTCTCACACTCTCTCACTCTATCTCACGCTGTCTCACCCCTTTCTCTCACCTGTACACCGCAGCCCGGGCTTGTCACCAGACAGACTGCACTTGAAGTGACTCTCCCAGAACTCTCGCCACCAGGGATTGAGTTTTTGGTGATCGAGCCGCAAACTTTTGAAGTATTGATCGAATCCTGCGCATCAGAAATGGAGAAACTTCTGTTTCAGTATATTTGCCGTTTAAGTTAAAGTAAAAATGCGACGAAAGTTAAACTTTCCTGCTGCCTAAATGTCTTCTATTTCCAACAATCTTCCAGGAGCAGAAGTAAATGGAGGAACATTTGTCAACAATTTCGATTCAGCTGGGTGCTTTCTCCCAAACTATCGATCTTGATGGCAAGATAACCCGCCTCTGCCGGTCCACCTCAGGGGCTGCCCGACTTCAGTGCTTTGATGGAAGAATTTTTCTATAGAATATTTTTTTGCGGAGGCCGCGGAGAAATTTTACTTTTTTTATAATGAGACGCATTTTATTTGCACTAGCCAAGAATCCTCTATCGCTAGTGAATCAGCCATGCGGATCTCTCAGTTCTGTTCTCAGAAAAGTTCATTCATCAAATTTCCAATTGCGAATTTTCAATGAAATGAGTTAAACAAATGAGTTTTACGAAGCAAGTTGTACTCAATTCAAACCTTGCAATGTAAAGACAAAAGTACATTTGCTGTGAAAGTTTCTCGGGTTTTCTAACTCTCCTGCCAATGTTTAAAGTCAGTCTCTGTGAAGGAATTCATCCATGATTTTTTTTGTAACTTAAGTAAGGACACCAGGGCGTCGTTTTTATCCAAGTTTGAAAAAAACAACTTTTTAGAAAGAAAATTTTCTCCTCGACAAGTACATGCACGATCGGACAACACTGTTTCGAGTCAATAAAGTACTTAGTGTACACACTTCTACATTTTTCATTCGGGACCCCTTTTCCTTCACTCCCTGTCTCTTTAGTGTACATTTAACAGTGTACATTTTTCTCATTGTCGCGATTTCTTTCTCTCTGCCTCTCTGTCTCCTTAATGTACATCCGATGCTGTGTACATTTGTCTACTTAATGAACATAAGTACACAAAGAACACTAAGATTGTTCTTTACCGAGAACAGGTCTTCTCTCCGGGAGTAGACTAATCGCTCCCTCGGCGATAGCTTCAACTCCAGTCAAATGGTCCGTCTTGCGTCCCCAGCCGTCGCTTGCTACCCAGTATAAGCGCTGATTTGTCTGGCCTTGACGCTGCGCACCGCTCCGGCCGAGCAGCCAGAATAGGGTGCGCAGCGACTCGGCTTGACAGAATGCGACGACAACGCGCGACTTTTCCATGCTTAATAGGCTGGCGGCGATGTCCTCAAGGCTGCCGTTGCGATGGTTGCGCGGTATCAGGTGGGTGCGGCTGATGCAGATGCCTGCGCCCAATAGGTGGCTATCTAGTTAGCTACTTGGGTTATTTTCTATGCTAAAATCAGTTTACTCAAGATAAATACCTAAACCATTAGCGTGGCTTTTAAACTCTTGAAATCCCCGTTCCCCGTAGGTTCCCTCGTCGTAGAGTGCGGCCACGTAGTTCCAGCCCATCTGCTGGACGATGTCGGCCATAGCTCTGGCCTGCCGCGTGTCGGACGGCACCACACGGAAGAAAAAGTCGAATCGATTGTTGTCGCTGAGCTCGGGACTGGTTGAAGCGTAGCTGATCTGCGGGATCTGGTTAGGCATCCGAGGTTAATTTAGATATTTTAAATCCAAGGCTCCCCCAGATTCTAAATTCCCCAGCCAAGACTTCTCCCAGATTCTGAATTCCCCATCCAAGACTTCTCCCAGATTCTTAATTCCACGTCCAAGAGGTCCCCCAAATTCTAAATTCCCCATCCCAGACTTCTCCTAGATTCTGAATTTCCCATCCCACACTTCCCTTAGATTCTAAATTCCCCATCCGAGACTTCTCACAGATTCTAAATTCTCCGTCCAATACTTCCCCCACATACTAAATTCCCAACCCAAGACTTCCCTAAATTCTAAATTCCCCATCCAAGAATTCCCCAGATTCTAAATGACCCGCCCAAGACTTCCCTTAGATTCTAAATTCCCCATCCGAGACTTCTCACAGATTCTAAATTCTCCGTCCAATACTTCCCCCACATACTAAATTCCCCACCCAAGACTTCCCTAAATTCTAAATTCCCCATCCAAGAATTCCCCAGATTCTAAATGACCTGCCCAAGATTTCCCTTAGATTCTAAATTCCCCATCCGAGACTTCTTACAGATTCTAAATTCTCCGTCCAATACTTCCCCCACATACTAAATTCCCAACCCAAGACTTTCCCTAAATTCTAAATTCCCCATCCAAGAATTCCTCAGATTCTAAATGACCCGCCCAAGACTTCCCTTAGATTCTAAATTCCCCATCCAAAACTTTCCCCAGGTTCCCCGTTCAAGACTTCACCCGATTTAAATTCGCCATCCAAGACTCTCACGATTCAAAATTCCCCATCCAAGACTACCTCCAGATTCTATATTCCTCATCCAAGACTTCGCCCCGATTTTAAATTCCTTATCCCAGGCTTCCCCCACATTCTAAATTCCCCATCCCAGACTTCCCCAGATTCTAAATTCCCCGTCAAATAATTTGGACAGACTATAAATTACTTATTAAAGACGTTCCCCAGATTCTAAATCACTGATCCAAATTTTTTTTTCAATTTTTGGATTCCCCATCCCCAAGTTTAGGCTTGTTTCTTAGTAAGAATCGTAAAATTAAAAAATCTTTTTTTGAAGCCATGAGTTCTCTCAGAACTTTAATTCTGCTTGAAGAAACTCATCTTATGGAGCATTGGCGGATAAAGAATATTCATGGAGTTCTTGGGATTGTATAGGACTTCAGCTAAGTTTTATTTACGATTCTATCAAAAAGAATTATGAACTTCTAATCCAATACTAGGGGAAGAAAGCTCCCTTATCGACAGACAGACAGAAAAGTTTGGGATTTGTCGCCAATCCTAAATCCATTCGCTTGATGAATCGGAATTGATTTTGGGATTTTTTGGATTTTTTTAGACTAAACAGCTTTCATATCGCACGTCGCTGAAACTTGATCATTTTTCTTGCCTTCGTGTGCGAATGGCTGCATGCTGTGTCCAAGTCGGATTGACGCATTCTGAATATAAATAGAGGCCATTTATCCCAGCACTATCGCCACTAATGGCAACATGAAATATTTTTGTTAGAATTAAATAAATAATTTTTAATACGAGCGTAGATTAACAAAGCAACAAGCCCTTAGCTAGTGGCTTGTTAACGGGGGCTTTTGCTTCATCTCTTCTCTTCTTTTCTGAGGCTAAAGGAATGCTAATAATCAGTCGTCTTAATAGAAAAAAAGCGCATACATTTTTTTTAATTCAAAGACTAGATAAAACACGTCCAACAGATGACGGAAAATCTCAATAATAAAACTGACTATTTTTTCAGCTTTCTGAAAGTCTCATTGTTTTACCCGCAGTCACTTAAAAGCTGAAGTGAAAATTCAATTAAATTTAACCCTTTAAATTAAATTTAAACGCATCTCTAGCTACTCTGTTTGCTTCCGTCGGCTTTTCGTAAGAGCCTTTAAAAAATAAAGCACTTTTGTTATTCTACTCCCTGTTGATGCGCCGTTCCAGGAAGTCAAAGCAATTTTCTGCTTGGCTGATCAAAAAAATCGTTGCGACTTTGCTGAATAAGCTAGACTTTTTTTGCTGCTTAGCAACAGCCTAGCAACTAAATCGATGTTTTAGTCTGAGAAAATTTTCGTTATAGTTATTTAGATGCTTTTAAAATCTTAAATTTTTCGAATTTCAGTGGTTTTGAGGACAAAAATTTCAAATTCTTAAATACAGATACACGAATACTCAGGGAGAGGGCTATAAAGACAGATTTGAACACTCGAGGAGGGGGTTATGAAGGAATAGATTTGAACACTTGAGGAGAGTGTTATGAAAACAGATACATGAATTCTCGGGGAGAAAGTTATGAAGACCGAGGCATGAACACTCGAGGAGAGGGTTATGAAGACCGAGGCATGAACACTCGAGGAGAGGGTTATAAAGACAGCGGCATGAACACTCGATCAGATAGTTATGAAGGCAGATACATAAATACGAGTACTTAGGAAGAGGGTTATGAAGACCGAGGCATGAACACTCGGGGACAGGGTAATGCAAACAGACACAGGGAAAACTTAGCTGAGACACGTGGATTTGGGTCGGAAAAAACTGATATGCTAAGAGGTTAGGGCAGCCCTGCTGTTACTGGCATAACTGCAAATGGATTTTTCCCATCTGAAATGAATATGAAGCCATGGTATACAATGATCGTCCCTTTATTCCGCCGATAAAAAGTTCACTTGAAAAGCAATCAGCAGTTCCCTTATCTTGGCTTCTAGCTTATCGCCTTAGCAACGGTTTCGTATATTAACTATAAATTTCCGCATCCCTCAGTCCATACTGGTTTGCCAAATTAACTTGCCATTTTCTTCCCATCCTGAAGAACGGAACAGAAAATCAGGTCTGACAGCCAAATCTACCGGCAGTTTTTGAAACAATTTTCTATGTTTCTCATCATTTTTTGCCGAGTTCAATTCTCTATTGAGCTTCATCTGTTTTGTATTAGCAACCTGTCTAACTGAATTTTCATTGCCGTTATTCTCTGCATCGAGTTTCCGTGCTTCAAGCCTGTCTGTGTGTCTGTCTGTCTGTCTGTTTGTCAGACTCGTGCCAATTATTCTACTGAATAGCCTGTCTGCCGTTTTAATTAATCACTTTCCGGCTGCCTGATCCTGTGGACACTAAGGCTTGATTAATGGAAATTTTAATGGAGATTTCTCCACCGCTTTCCGATGCCCTTTCGTTATTGCAATCGTCTGACTAGTAGCTTGTGAGACATACTAGCTAAAGGTACTACGAGAGTAGCTGTTGAGGTACCAATCTAGCCGCCTTGCTCAGCCTTCTCCATCCAATATTATAGATCCAACGCTATTAAACCACTCTACAAATGAACACTTCATCGCAACCGCTCCACCACGACCAATTTACCATGAAAAATGTCGACACCTGACCTCCAGACCAGATGTGCAGCATCCGAGGGCTGTCTGCACTGTACAGCTGCTCAGTCCCACCCTAGATTTATCCAGCTCAAACTGGTACTGGACCGAAGCTATGCGGGATTAAGTGCCTTGCTCAAGGTCATAAACTATCTCCTAGAGCCGGGGCTTCAAACTCTTTCAAGGAGTGTTACCATGAACACTCCACCGCAGTCTACCTCCACCCTACTCCACCAGCCACATTGCAACCAACCTTGAACAGGCGCAGGATGTTGGCTATCATGATGCTGACAGACGAGTCGGCTGCTCCAATCACTCCGGCAACCGGCTGACGCGATTTTCTGCCTCCCACGTCGACTCCGTTTCGACACTGGAGCTCGCCGCCACCGTTGCCGCTACCGCCATTGCCGAAGCTCAAACCGTCGAGGCTGCTCAACCTATCGGCCACAAAGTCCATGCTCTGCTCAAGCGCGTGGGTGTCCCTGGCGCAGGTGTCGAACAATCTGGCGCCAAGCTTCAGCCGCGGCATCGGCAGGCGCCTCTCATTGGCGATGCGCAGCGCGTAAACCATGGCTTCGAGTCGTTGAATGCCGCGATTCTCGCTAATCTGACCGCAGCCGCGCGGCGTCGCTTTCTCGTGCACCGGGAACAGGCCGCCGAGAAGGATGTCGCCAGGCAGAGTTACGCTGGCCGACTGGCTAAAGTATGGCGCTGAGAGTGACAGGGCCAGTCCCATTGCCAGGCACATTGTTGAGTACATGCTCGCAAGTTGTTGGTAAAAATGATACCGGATGGCTTTCTGTAGTTCTCACTACACTTCAGTACACTATTTATCAATCGATTGTCGCGATATGATGAGTGTGCCTGTACGGGGCTTTCATTGGCTGGCAAACTGTTCAGTAGTTTTTTTTAGGGAAAGAGGGGTGTTTTTTAACTACGATAGCTAGCATTGGGCAAAAGGTATGGCAATAACTTGCGGACTATTGCATTGGTGAGTTTTCTCTGATCTAGAAATGATGGACTAAAGATGGGAAAGTTGGAATTTAGACTAAATAGCCTAGACTTGAGATTAAGTAAAGTCAGGCAGAAGAGTAGTTGTAGCCTAGTGACTAGGCCATCCACCTTGTGACCGGAAGGTCTTGGGTCTGAGACCCAGCTCTAGGAGACAGTTTGTACCCCTGAGCAAGGCACTTAATCCCGCATTGCTTCAGTCCAACCAGCTGAGATCGGGTACCAGTTTGAGCTGGGGAAATTCAGAGTGGGTGTTGCGGCCCCTCCAGCCCGTCAGGACTGAGCAGCAGCTGTACACAGCCCTCCGTCTGCTGTACATCTGGTCAAAAGGTCGAGTGCCTACATTTTTTGCTAGACAGGAGAAATACTCAGAAAGAGAAGCAGTATTTTTAGACAGAAGTAGATTTTTAGATAGGAGAAGTAGATCTAGGCATCGAGTATAGAAATCAGTGAGGAAGTGATTCGCAAAATATAAAGTAATTTCTTGTTTTTCGTCTTGATATTATAGTTTTTATTGCGAGACCATTGTTTGTTATAGTAAGCACTAGCAACCTTGCCCCCCTTGGGGGGGCGGACAAATATCAGGAACGTTCAATTGTATGCAAATACTGATGCTACATCTTTTCACTGATTACAACACTCTTATTTAAAATTAAATTTACTCACACTTAACTACTAACAATAGTGACGCGATCATGTGGGTAAAAAGATAAACTGCAAATATTTGAAATTTGATTAGGCAAGAAAAATAAGGGACTGAGCGATGGTATGGATATTTTGGTATGGAAAACAGGTTGAGAGATTATATCTAAAAAGTCTTGAAAAGAAATGAAAACTTGGGGAGCACAACAATACAATCGGATCAGAAGTGACTTTCACTCAATGCGATACAGGTACCTTATCTTCGGTACAAATGAAGATCAAAAAGGTCTTCTTTTGATCAACTACAAGTTGACAAGGGTGCACACTAAATGGCCACATCGAGGCCAATTTTGCTTGCGTAAATTTGTTTCTTATTCAAACAGCTGTTTAAATGGGGAAAGCCGCTTCTGACAAGACACCCTGTTTATCAGATAATCAGCCTTGTACACTGGGCCATAGGCACTATGAAATTAACTGACATGCTGATAGCGCGTGACAAAGTTTATTTCCAACAAAACTAATCAAACAAATTAATGGCATTAGATTGACCTTGGGCAGTGCGAATTTCATCATCTAAATGCCCACTAGAAGGCAAAATAATTTTCTTTTATTGAAGCAGGCAATTTCCTGAGATTGTTTGCTTTTAAACTGATTTTCAACGCATTTAGACTGACTGATTTTCAACACATTTTCAACGCTTTTAAACTGATTTTCAACTGATCCTGAAGCAGGCCCATCTTATCCTGTCACTGTGCGGCTTTGTGAGTGAAGATTCACTGTTCGCCAGGCAGGTTCAAAATAAAAAATGGAGCTGGCAGTGGGGTGCCTACCATGCCCGAGAGTGTTTCAGGTGCAACGGGTGTGCAGTCTTCACCTGCATCAGCACCCGCGCTACAGGTTTACCTGTCAGCGTCTGTTATTATTAACGCATTTAGACACACTGTTGGCTGTTGCTGTCATGTTGAGTAATTTATAAGTATCAAACATTTCACAGTCTTGGCTTTCATGATCGTGATTCATGATTTCTGACTTATTCTGCGACTTAATACTTCAACCACTCTGTTTTTGTTTTACTGTCTGTCTGTGAAAACCTTTTTTAGCATAGTAAACAACAAAAGCTCATACAAGGTGACTGTGTGGATCGAGGTGATGTAGCCTAGTGGTTAGTGATTAGTATATTCGCCTTATGACCGTAAGGTCATGAGTTCGAAGCCGAACAATCTGTGATCTTGAGCAAGACGGCACTTAATCCCGCATTGCTTCAGTCCAACCAGCTGAGCTCGGGTACCAGTTTGAGCTGGGTAAATTTAGGGTGGGTGTTGCGGCCCCTCCAGCCCGTCAGGACTGAGCAGCTGTACACAGCTAGCTGCGCCCTGTATATCTGGTCGAAAGGTCGGGTGTCTAAATTTATTGTTTACTTGGGCACCTAGACAAGAGTGAAAAGTCGATCATTTAGTTCGTCAGGCAAGGTACTTTACCAAATTTTCGTGAAAAAAACAATTTTTTGCTGTTTTTTTCTCTGGCTGTTCTACCTGCAGTAAGTAAATTGCTGTCGAAATTCGGAATCTAAAGACCCTTTCAGGAATTAGTAAACTGGCATTAGAATTATTAAACTGCAGGCTCTTGTCAGTCAGTCATTCTTCCAAGGGTCAATCAAGCAAGCGAACACGAAAACAGATTTGTTGAAAAAAGAAAGTTTCGCAGTTGTATCCAAACTATTTCGCGAATCGCGTGGGCTGTGGACTATCAGGTAAAGTGGAACTGTTTACCAAGTTGCGCGCTTAAGTTTTATTCGCTAATTATAAAATAAATGTTGATTCTTGGCTTTTCTGTACAACACTTGCGCCTGGCTGGCATCCCTTCGGGGTGCGCGCCTACTGCTGGTGTTATTTGAGCCAATAATGCACGTGGTGGACATCGCTGAGCGCTCTCCAAATTGAACGCAATTTGCTAAATTGAAATTTTATTTTTGTCAGTTAGCTACTTTGGACACACAGCAAGCGTTCGTACACTGTGCCGCTTGTACACCTTCTGACTTTTGTATTTCTGCGCTTCACTTTCCGTCTCTGCACCAATAGGGAGGCGCCTACTTAAGCACCGATATTCGAACCGAGTGTAACGCTCCAAATTTGGTATCGAACGAACCGAGCGCACCCGCCCCAGGTGGGGGGAAGAGCCTCGGTTGGCTATAAATTAAGCTGCAGCTGTCTCTGCTGCGACACTCCACTGCAGAATTGGGCGAACTGAAAGACGAAGCTAGGAAACTTGGAAAGATGTTGTTGATGCTGGAAAACACTGAGCGCTGTGTAAGCTTCTATTCGATCTGTTTTGCTCAAGACAAACCTCAATCCATCGATTTCATTGACTAGAATCCAATTTTTTCTCGCACTCAATTTATTTCCAGGCGCCTAACAAGGAAATCTCCCTGCTGCTGCTCTTCCTACTACTTGGTTCTAATGGCGCTCCAGCAGTTGCTATGGCAACCAACGCCAGGCACGGACAGCTGCAGCAGTCGCCGCAAGTCGTCCATGCCGTTGGCAGCGCGGAGACTGCTGCGTGTCTGGACGAGTGCAAGGCGCAGGAGGCTGCCTGCTGCGCCGCCGCTGCCGACGACGAAGCCGCCTGCAGAAGCGACTGCGCCAGGGCGAGCTTCCGCTGCGGCCAGCGCTGCGGCCCGAAGATGCCCGCCTGCCAGTCCGGCTGCTTCGAAGGCTTCTTCGACTGCGTCGCCGCCTGCTGGGAGGCTGACGGCGCCGAATTGAACAAGTCGAAGTGCAGCCGAGACTGCGTCAGCCGCTACATGGGCTTCAACGGCTGCCTGATGACCTGCAACAGGGCTAAATGGCCCTTCGTTGCCAGCATCCGGGTCCCTCAGTAACAAATAGAATCCGCAGCAAAAACAGTTCAGTCTCTGATGCTTCTTTTAGTCCAGCTTAAATTTCCCTGTGTTCGTGAGCACTGTTTTCGGCATTTTCTTGTTTTAATTGCGAAACTCGACTGAGAAAAAAACAAACAAAAACTACGGTGATAATTTTCGCGTCCTTAGCAGCAGCTCCCTCTTGGCGCATCCGTTTATCTCGCGTCTTTTGTGCACAAAGAGCTAACTTGATAGCTAAACAAATGAAAAAGACTAAACCGATTTGAAATACAATTATGGTTTGCTACTCAAGCTTCTCTCGCTGCATAATTAAAGACAAAAATATTGTTGCTACGGGCAGGATTTATTTATTTCGTGCGTCCAAAATATAGATACGGCAAATTGAGGGAAACATCGAATGACCAACGTGTGAATCTCATACCTAGCTGATGAGACTTTAATGATAAAGGTGTGAGTCTCATATCTTGTAGATGAGATTCAAATGATCAAGTTGAGAATCTCATATCTTGTAGATGCTGCCTGACTTGATCTTCTAGACCAAGATAATGATCAAGATGTGAATCTAATCTATCAATATCTAATCAATATCTTGTATATCTTGTGAATCTAATCAATATCTTGTAGATGAGATTCTAATGACCAACGTGTGAATCTCATATCTAGTAGATAAGACTCAAATGATAAAGTTGCGAATCTCATATCTAGTAGATGAGATTCTAATGATCAAGATGTGAATATCATATCTTGTAGATGAGATTCTAATGATCAAGATGTGAATATCATATCTCGTAGATAAGATTCTAATGATCAAGTTGTGAATCTCATATCTTGTAGATCTTCTACTATACTAAATGTCTAATGTCTGTGTGTCTGTGTGCAACGATGTAGAGCTCGAACGGCTCAACCGATTTTGATCAAATTTGCGCCAAAAGATTGCAAATTCTTCAAGGATGAGACGGTGAAAGTTTGCAAGCTCTGCTACAAGTGGAAGTGGATTAAATATTCGAAAAACGAGTTTTTCCTATGCTTTCAATGCGAGGCCAACAAAGGTCAAAGTCGGCACTGTCAGAATGATGATTTTATTTTAGATTGCGTCAGAAAGTTTTGTGCTCAGTTAAAATTCGCGGGCCAAAAATTCTCAAACTCTGCACTGTCAAATTTTTTATTTTAAAAGGTTGCGTCATAAAGCTAGAGTACACTGATCCAAGTTTATCTAAATTGTCGCGCCGGTAAGAAGAGAATATAAATTTTCTCACCTAGCTAGAGTACACTGCCCCAGCCCTAGCTTAATGGTTGTGCACAAGGGCAATAGAAAAACTGCTCGAGCGATCTGTGTAAATTTTATTAGCGATTGATTATTTCTCGCCCAGCTGGAGAGCCAACATTGAATAAATTGGCTTAAAAGTGTGGATGCTTGAGCGAAATATTTTTATTTAAGTAGCCGTGGGCCGTTCTGCAGTGAATTTGCCAATCATGTCTCGAGTCAGTAAGTAGACAATGTTTGTTTTTGTAGCCCTGTTAGATTGAGAAAGCTTTTAAAAGAAGCAAAAGCTGTTTAAGAGGTCTTCGTCGAGCACAATACTTACTGATCGGTAAGTCTGATAGCCTGCCAAATCTTAAATTGTGATTAGCTTAATTTTCTTAAAGCGCATGTGTCTTTGATAAGGCGTTATAATAACGACTTCCTACCTACTCGCAGGATTTTTTATCTGCTGTAGTGATAAAAAGCTCGGGAACAATTTTCTATACTTTTAGGGATTTCCTAGATACTCAGGGGGATTTGCAAACTGCTTGGGAGATTTTCTAACGACTCTCATAAATTTTCTGACTGTTAGGGTGCTGGGAGATTTTCTAACTGCTTGTGGATTTCTGACTGCTCGAAAGGGATTTTCTAAATGTTCTGGGAGACTTTTTTACTGCTTAAGTAGGTTTTCTTACTGCATCGGGAAATTTTTCCAACCGCTAGAAGGGGATTTTCTGAATGCTCGGGGAGATTTTCTGTCTGATTGGGGGATTTCAAACTTCTCGGGGAAATTTTCTAACTGCTTAGTGGATGTCTAACTGCTCGGGAAAATTTTCTATCTGATTTGGAGATTTCTAAGTGTTTCAAAGGAACTTTTTTACTGCTAGGGGATTTCTTGACTGCTCGATTGGTACTTTCTGCCTTCTTATGGGGACCATGCTCGGGGAGCTTTTCTGTCTGCTTGGGAGATTTATAACGGTTTGGGGACATTTTCTATCTGATTGTGCATTTTTTCGGTCCGAAGGGGAATTTCCAACTGCTGGGGGGATTTCTAACTGCTCGAAAGAGATTTTTTTGTCTGCTAGGGGTTTCAGACTGCTCGGGGAAATTTGCTGTATGCTTGGGGGATTTCTAACTGCCCGAAGGGGACTTTTTAAATGCTATACGAAAGACTTTTTAACTGCGCTCGGGTTAATATCCAGATAATTATCCAGGTTCTCAGTTGACACCGAGACAGAGAGCCAGTCTGTGGCGTGGCGCGAAGGCTTGGCCAATAGGAGGGCGGCTCGTATATTTATGCACGCGGGGAAAGAAAGTTCTAGAAAGACGGGGAGAGGAAACTTCTGGAGCTGTGCGTAAACAAGTCCTGCTGGGGAAGTTTCTAGAAACCCTGCCCCGAACTATCCCTAGATTCTAATTATCAAGATGTGAATCTCATATCTTGTAGATAAGATTCTAATGATCAAGGTGTGAATCTCATATCTTGTAGATAAGATTCTAATTATCAAGATGTGAATCTCATATCTTGTAGATGAGATTCTAATGATCAAGATGTGAATATCATATCTCGTAGATAAGATTCTAATGATCAAGTTGTGAATCTCATATCTTGTAGATAAGATTCTAATGATCAAGTTGTGAATCTCATATCTTGTAGATAAGATTCTAATGATCAAGGTGTGAATCTCATATCTTGTAGATGAGATTCTAATGATCAAGATGTGAATATCATATCTCGTAGATAAGATTCTAATGATCAAGTTGTGAATCTCATATCTTGTAGATAAGATTCTAATGATCAAGGTGTGAATCTCATATCTTGTAGATAAGATTCTAATGATCAAGGTGTGAATCTCATATCTTGTAGATAAGATTCTAATGATCAAGGTGTGAATCTCATATCTTGTAGATAAGATTCTAATGATCAAGGTGTGAATCTCATATCTTGTAGATGAGACTAATGATGAAGATGTGAATCTCATATCTAGAAAATGAGTTTGTAATGATTAAAGTGTGAATCTCGTGTCTTGCAGATGAGAATTCAATGATAAAGGTGTGAATCTCATATCTTGTAGATGAGGCTCTAATGATCAAGATGTGAATCTCATATCTTATAGGTGAGACTCTAACGATCAAGATTGAATATCATGTCTAGCAAATGAGTTTGTAATGATTAAAGTGTGAATCTCGTGTCTTGCAGATGAGAATTCAATGACCAAGGTGTCAATCACACAGCCAACTGCCGAGAATCCAATGCAGTCCTGGTGTTAATCGGATCTGAAAGTCTTTTACTTTTCCAGTCCATTTAAACGGCAGCTATCTATCTCGAACTGCAGATCTGCATAAAGTTCATTTTTTTCACACAAAATGTGTCAAAGCCAAAGGCAACCAAATGCTTAATAAGTCACCTGACAACCTTTAAAACTGGGCGTCACAGGAGCAACTTTTGGTAGCTAATAGAAAAATTCCAACCCTGGAATTTTAATAGATTATTCCCTGTATTAATGCCTTCTAGAAAATGAAGACCAATTTTCTGACCCTTGGCCGCCAACTTGATACAAGAGCCCGTGCGACGAACAGTGAAAAAAGTTTTTTGTGAGCTAATGGGCAAGATTTGAACCCTAACCTGTCCCATTGAGTCCTTAGGTTCCTAATGAATGCACAGCTGCTTAACGTATGCTTGTATTAGTACATTTTGGTTGAAATTCCAGCATAGTGAAATTTTTTTCTTCTACTTTTATGTCTTGAAATGTTAATCTACGAATCTCGTAAATCTCACTATCCTTTTACTCTGCTTATTATTTGTCTCTCTGTCTGGGTGTCAACCAACGGAAATAATAATTAGTCCCTTTCCTAGTCCCTTTCCTAGTCCCTTTCCTCGTCCCTCTCCTAGTCCCCCTCTTAGTCCCCCTCTTAGTACCTCTCTAAGTCCCTTTCTCAGTCCCTCTCTTAGTTCCTCTCTTAGTCCCAGTACAATAATCGCTCTGTCAGCATTTCTATTAGTCCTTAATCCAGTCCCTGTATTAATGCCTTCTTCATTAATTCTGCCTTGCTTTGAGTTTTATTTTGTGACCCCCAGGCGTGAAAGGTGTTAAAAATTTTACCGCGAGAAATTTTAACCATTTACTTGATTGTTATCAATTAATTTTTCTGGATTTAATTTGATTGTTATAAGCTCTTCAATTATTTGGATTTGTAAATAACGTAACAATTCAAAATATATATTTTCCATATGTAGGCAAAATACTTGTTTCTCATTTCACACGTAATTTTTTATTACAATAGAAAACTTAATTATAAGGGCAATAAGGCTTTTCTACGCCAGGAGAGGCGCCTAATCAGATTGATGTCAGGAGAGCCGCCTAATTAGATTTCTGTCAGGAGAGACGCCTAATTGGATTTCTGTCAGGAAAGACGCCTAATTTAGATTGATGTCAGGAGAGGCGCCTAATCAGATTGATGTCAGGAGAGGCGCCTAATTAGATTTCTGTCAGGAGAGATGCCTAATTTAGATTGATTTCAGGAGAGGCGCCTAATTAGATTTCTGTCAGGAGAGACGCCTAATTTAGATTGATGTCAGGAGAGGCGCCTAATTAGATTTCTGTCAGGAGAGACGCCTAATTTAGATTGATGTCAGGAGAGGCGCCTAATTTAGATTGATGTCAGGAGAGGCGCCTAATTAGATTTCTGTCAGGAAAGGCGCCTAATTAGATTGATGTCGGGAGAGGCGCCTAATTAGATTGATGTCAGGAAAGGCGCCTAATTAGATTGATGTCGGGAGAGGCGCCTAATTGCATTGATGTCAGGAGAGGCGCCTAATTAGATTGATGTCAGGAGAGGCGCCTAATTAGATTGATGTCAGGAGAGACGCCTAATTAGATTTCTGTCAGGAGAGACTCCTAATTTAGATTGATGTCAGGAGAGGCGCCTAATTAGATTGATGTCAGGAGAGGCGCCTAATTAGATTGATGTCAGGAAAGGCGCCTAATTAGATTGATGTCAGGAGAGGCGCCTAATTGGATTGATGTCAGGAGAGGCGCATAATTGGATTGATGTCAGGAGAGGCGCATAATTGGATTGATGTCAGGAGAGGCGCCTAATTGGATTGATGTCAGGAGAGGCGCCTAATTAGATTGATGTCAGGAGAGGCGCCTAATTAGATTGATGTCAGGAAAGGCGCCTAATTAGATTGATGTCAGGAGAGGCGCCTAATTGGATTGATGTCAGGAAAGGCGCCTAATTAGATTGATGTCGGGAGAGGCGCCTAATTAGATTGATGTCAGGAGAGGCACCTAATTAGATTGATGTCGGGAGAGGCGCCTAATTGCATTGATGTCAGGAGAGGCGCCTAATTAGATTGATCTCAGGAGAGGCGCCTAATTAGATGGACGTCAGAAGGACAAGACAGGTTTTTTTATTAAGCATTGCAATCAAATTATATTTCGTCATTTTTTGTCAGACCTGTCACGAATTTGGTGTCAACTTTCAGGTTTAACCTCACTTCTTAAATAAATTTGACGCCTCATACATAATTTAAGGCCATTTGCCTGCATATTTTCTCTGCTAGATTGAGCAAAGCATCACGAAATTTATTGCCGATTTGTCAGACGTCAAACGTGAGCAATTGAATGTCTTCGATGGCTCGTTTTACTAAAAAAAGTCATTTCTTTCCGTTTGCTGAAATTCAATACGCCAAATACTATGTATTGATGTGGGTTTTAATTCGCAAGACATCTAATATTTTTTATTTGACTGCTGAAGCTCAATAAATAATAATTTCGATACATATCGGGTATTTCATCTTTGAGAGCAATGTTATCTATAGATTCTATAACGATTGTTTACTTTTTTCCATAACTTGCAAAGTCGATATTTTTAATAGAGTAACGAGTAAAAAATATTTTAATAGCATGTAATAAGAAGGAACAATTATTGCTATTAATATTACTAATAACCATACGGTAAGGTCATATTTTAAAATAACAAGGTAGCTATGGCGACAAATTATCCATAAGGCTTAATTAAGAGCTGTGTGACTGGTTTACAGATATACTCGTATTATTACGACAAAACTTTCTTTGCGTCTCCGTATAAAATGTTTCTGTGTAACAGTGAAAAGAATATAACAGCAATGTTTTTTCCCTAAATTCTTTGATCAGCCTGACACATTCTCATCACAGGATGCAGTCCTTAATGTATTTCTTCTGCTTCTCGTCCCAGCTGGTGAAACAGACTGGCTCTGCCCTGGAATGACAAATAGGTTAGATTATTGTCTGTCTGTGTGTCTGTCTGTGTCTGTCTGTGTGTCTGTGTGTCTGTCTGTGTCTGTGTGTCTGTCTGTCTGTCTGTGTGTCTGTGTGTCTGTCTGTCTGTCTGTGTGTCTGTCTGTCTGTGTGTCTGTCTGTGTGTCTGTCTGTCTGTCTGTCTGTCTGTCTGTCTGTCTGTCTGTCTGTCTGTGTGTCTGTCTGTCTGTCTGTCTGTCTATCAGCTATTATTCCTACCGTTCGCTCGGATCTTCATCATCGTCCTGATCCAGCTGCTGATCTGCGTCGGACTCGAATGCATCTGAAGTGTTTGAGAGTGAGAGGTAAAGTGTCGAATTCAGTGACTCTAATCCTTACTAATTTAAGCGTAATAGTACAGTTCAACAAATTCTACCATCTTCATTGTTGTATTTAGCATCCTCAGCCTCATCATAGTCCCTTAGCGGAGAAGCGGATGTTGTTGTCGTCAGGGCAAGAAGCGCCAGAAGCAACAGGCTAAGCGACAGCTTCATGACAAATTTTGTTTTCTTAATAAAACCTGAGACAAAAAAATTTTCTTGGGTGCACACTACCATGCAAGCTGAGTCTGGCTCGGTATAAATACTCCACGGGTCCCTTCGGGTCTGACGCAGCTTCTTCTTTCTCACCCTCTCAATCATCTCTAACTCGCGTTGTTTGCAATAAATTTTTTGTTGCTCTCAGCAACACGTGACCACAGGCGGGCAGTTTTGACTATAGGCAGCACGTGCTCTCGTGTAGTCTTAGCGGGGAGGCTCTTATCTTCATCTACAGGTTCGGAGTGGGGCTTCTCAAGCTCGCTACCCTCACAGACTAGCATTAGCTACGATACCAATAAATCATGAGGAGAAAAAAATAAGTTTGCATAAAAATGTCGTTGTCAGACAAGCATTTTTCTGTCTGGGCGGCGGCATAAAAACGTGTGCAGTAGTGTAAAACTGGCCAGCTCTGCTTTTCTATTGTTGTCAGGCTCATGCACAGGTTAACATCTTACCGTCTCTTGGCCAGACATTTTGCCATGTCTTCTGCTGGAGTTGTTTGTTGTAACTCTCTATTATATTGCAACTGTGCTATACTAATAAATATAAGATTTTTATTACTATTGGCCTACTGCTAGTAGGGTGGCTAGTAAACTTTCTTAGGACAAACTCTCCAGCAGCATTGGAATCGTTTCCAATCTGAATTATGCAACATTTTAAAATGCTGCTCCAGTTAAACAAAGTCTACTAACTAACTACCTTCGGCGTATGTCAATCTGTTTTATGCTAATTACAGCCTAAAGCCTTCCCCTCAGTCTGAGTCATCGCCCTGGACAAGATGGCAAACTTTAGCGTCAGTCTTTGTTGGTTATTTAGCTGCCCAGTGCGAATGGAAATTACTATGGAAAGTTTGCCTTGATGCTGTTTTCGGCTACAAAAATGCTAATTTATACGAAAGCTGGGGCGGCGATTTTAAGCCGGTTTGAATCATATTGAGGAACAGGCATTTTGTAATGTCTTTGATTGTAAAATAAAATACAAAATGGCAAAAATTATTTCAGACTATCAAAACACCTTTATACGATGCCAAAACACCCTCAGACGATCAAAAACACCTTCATACCCTGACAAAAACACCCTCAGACTATCAAAAACACCTTCATTCGATCCAAAAACACCATCAGACTATCAAAAACACCCCCAGACTATCAAAAACACCCTCAGACTATCAAAAACAGCTTCATTCGATCCAAACACACCCTCAGACTATCAAAAACACCTTCATTCGATCCAAACACACCCTCAGACTATCAAAAACACCTTCATTCGATCCAAACACACCCTCAGACTATCAAAAACACCCTCAGACTATCAAAAATACCTTCAGACCATATAAAAAATACTCAAACACTAGTAAACATCCTCCAGCATTAACAGACATAATTAAAACGCTCCAAACAAAACATTGTGGTTGAAAAAAACATGGTTTTTTATTTTTTTCTTGAATAAATAACTTTCAATACAGTTTTACATTACATCAGCATTGTTCCCATGCCTTCAAAGTTGATAGGGGCAGCTTCAAACAGCAACTAAAGTCTCGAGTTTATATAATTTTTTCAATAAAAATAGCAAACCGCGTCAGAACTTTAATAAACGCAGGAAAAAGGGCTTACATGCAATGAATGCTATGAGTCTATGATGCAATATGTTTTCGGTCAATATTATTTTAAGATTAAAACAAAATTAATTTACAGCGACGCGCACTGATTGTGAGCGCTGGCAAATGAGGGATGGGCGGGGACCAATCAAAGCGAAAAACCAATAAGCATTGTTTGTCAACAAAAATATTGTTTTTTTAATTCAATAAGAAAACGCCTTTGTTTGATGTATCTAGCATTGTGCCTGCCTTGACTGATTGTAAAATACTTTCCCTAACAAGACTAGATGAGGTAACTAAATTATGAGTTGTCAAAAGCAAGCGGATGTAGAGGGTGTTAGGAGGACTCCAGACAGCAGACAGAAAATCAGATTGGTGCCGCATTATTTGGGAATTAAAGCAAAAACAATACGCCTACCCACTACTAATGTCCCAATGCTTGCCTTGAGCTACAAAGGCCGCCCCAATAAAGTAAAATAAATAATTATTATTATCAGTAGAGGTGTTTGAACGAATTGAAAGCAAAAGAGGTATTGCAGTATAGTTCGTCAAAAAATGTAAGCCAAACGTAATGTACCAATGCCAAGCGCGTACGCAACGGAGCAAAAAAACGTAATTAAAATGTTCATTCAAGAGTCAGAGCTTCGTAACATGCAATATTTCTAAGCATTGCATCATGCCATTCCGGGATGCATTGCAAACTTAACTAGCCAATGCTCCTTTATTCTCTACCAGCATAGCGAAATATGTGTAACCTGTTACTGAAAAATCTTCTTGTCCGGATGAATAGCGCATATTTCGGGATGCCTTATCACCAGGAGGTCCACTAATAGTCAATGCTATCATCTCAGTTCAATGACAAAACAAAGTCACCGACAGCCGCAATATTCAACTTCCATGTCGTCGAATGACTTCAACACGACCTCGTTGTGGCTGCCCTGGTAGAGGATGGTCTTCGGGCGCAGCTTGACCGGCACGCAGGTTGGAGGACTCGCTTGACCGGGCCGGCTGCTGTGCAGCGTCATCTGCAGGATGGCGTGGTTCGTCGCGTTGTACACGTCGCTCAACGGGAACGGACACTGGCCGGAGCAGGCGCCGGCGTCGAAGCCTTGCGGCGCGATGATCCAGCTGTCCCAGCCGATCTCGGCGAAGTCAACGAATAGCGGTCGGCGTTGGCACACAGCGGCCAGGTCCGAGGCCACGTGCGGCAGCTGCTGGCCGGAGCTGCTGCTGTATCGGCGCCTCCTCTTGCCGCCGCCACCTCCATCGGCTCCTCCGCCATGCTTGCGCCGCCTCCTCTGGGCCGCGTGTCGAACTTCCCGACGATGCCGAGTCCGATGGTAGGTCACCAGTTGCGGCGGCTCGGCAACTTCGCGTCGACGTCTGGAGTGAATGGACGCGTTCGGGGTCCGGGACTCAGCGGCGGCCTCGCTAACTGGCCGAGCCGTCAGCCTGACCGGAACTCGGCCGCGTTCGGCTCTGCGACAGGATTCGAACTCGCGACCGTCCAGCTGGATGGCCAACTCGCTGGCGCCGGCCGGTAGCAGTCCGACGCCGGCAGGACGATCGCAGAGATGCGCCGACACGCGATGAGTCTGGCGTTGACGACCCCGACGCTGAAGGTCAAGGCTGCGGCGGTCGATTCGAAGCTGAACGGCTGCCAGCTGGTCCGCCGATGCAGTCGAGGACACGTTGAAAGTTGCCAGGTCGGACTTGGGCGAGCCTGTTGCGAGGCGGCGGATATGGGCACTAATTGAAGTTGATTGCAGGGTGATCAAGACTTAAGGCCGGCGGTTCCAAGGCCGTGTAAGACTTCGCGCAGTCAATGCATGATTCGCCGTTGGATACCAATTAACTGGACTACTTGATGGTTTTGACCTCGACACACACACACAAACACACACACACACACACACGCACGGGGATTGAAAAGTTTCGACGGACAAAAAAAGCGCGTGGTAGATCTTGGCGCAATTGAAAATGGATAACTCATGTCGCTTCTATCTATCCAGTGATTATCCTTTGAAAGTTTCACCGCTAGATAAGCATTTATCGATAGCTACAGGAATCTATTTTCAGTCTGTTAGTTTTTTGTGTATCCTCTGTGGTCCGGCCACCCTGGTTGTGCTGGGGCCACCCAACCACTTCAATGACTGACCGCGTGTTCTGACGCATGGAAACACAACTTGACATTCTCTAGTCTCGAGGCTCATTTAGCTGGCTAAAATAATGTCGCGTTTCAATAAAACGTTGCTTAAATTTTTCTACTTCTGATTGTTATCTGTCTCCATTGTTTTCTCTTCAACTAATTTGATTCTGCTCAATTAATCAACAACTTCTCTTTGTGTTAGAATTCATGTTCATCTCTCTTAGCGATTGATTGTCAAGATTGAGTTGCCATGCGCAGGATAGCAATTGTTTGTGAGCAATGATTGTTTCCACGGTCATATCTGACTTCGAAATCTGGTTTCGCTTCTCCTCTATACGTTGGTAGAAGACTCACCGATTAGGCTGTGGCTAACAATCGAACTGACAGAGCCGGGAATTTCCGGTACGCCATCCTCCGTTCCGAGCAGGAGCTCAGGCTCGTCTCGCATCAGCCGGTACATCTGGCGCATGTGCTCGCTCGTTGACTGCCAAGCCAGTCGTGGCGGCGTACCCGACGGTGACTGCGTTGTCGCGCGAGCCGCCGCGGCAGCCGCTGTCAGAAATTCAGCTGACGAATTTGGTACCTCCGCCGCCGCTGTTGCCAATAGCAACAAGGAAAATAGTTGCAATAGCAAAAGCAGCGACAAAGATTGCTGGTGCTGCTGTTGAGGCAGCGAGATGACGGGTCGCTGCATCTGCGACCGAGTTCGGGGGGAGGGGCGGCACGGGTCAGTTATAAATTCTGGCGGTGGAGTCTCTCTCTCTCACTCTGTCTCTTCTTGTAGCCACTTGTTTCTCTGTCTGCCTGTCTGTCTGTCTGCCTGTCTGTCTGGCTTCTCTTGTATGCCTTTATTGGGCCGAGCGAGTATGTTGTAGCCAAGGACTTTGTACTCGATAATTCGATGGCTAGCAATAATTTCTAGCTGAAGCTTGTCCACGCGACAGTCTGCTGCTAAGTTAAACTGGCTGCGGCTCCATGGTGGCGGCTCTCTTTAATTTTTCTGGCGTCTTAGCTGGTTTGTCGTTGGGGAGGGAGGGTGGGTTGACTGGGATTGCGGAGGGGGTTGGGGCCCGTTAGCCTCTTCTAATGGCGAGCTAAAGAAAGGGAGGAAAATGGGACGCCGAACTGGGCACTTAGCCATTGGCTTGTCGCTTTGCGCGGGTGCGGAAAGGGACTGCACGGCGAGAGCAAGAACCGCCCCCCCTCTCTCTCTATCACTCTCTGAGACATTCTTGGATTGCAATAGCTGACATTGGCAATAATGGTCCCGGTGACAGCTCGGGAATGGGTCTCCTGAGTGGTTGGTCACCTCTGACGGCAAACTTGTCAAGCGTCGACCCTCTAATTGTTTCGGACGCGTACACGATTACTCAATATTCGAAGTCAAGACCACTCCCCGAGAGGCAAAGCTACATTCTAAACTCACCCCATCACTTCTTCTAGCCTGGCAAAATTGCCAAATTCTTTTTCACGATAGAAAATTTCGTCAAAATTGGTCAAAACCCCTTAAATTCCTGACCCGGTGCGCATCGTTAAGTGGCATTGAGCTTCGCTAGCTAGATTCACCCTCTCGAACGGTCCAAGGTCGAAATGTTTACCCAAAGTAACGTTCCGTTTTGCGAGGCACATTTGTTTGCATTGTTTGATTTCCAGAGTTTAACGAGGTATCTTGACGACTTTAGTTAAAAAAATTATTTAGCTAACCTGCAGCTGTGTATTTTATAAACTCGCGTTGCTTCAAATAGTATTACTTTTTCTGTGGGCTAAAAAGTAAATGAAAAGCTAAGGTGTGATTGGGATTTAAATAACCCGAAGTGAAATTCACATAAAGGAATTGGAATCCTCTTTACATGTGAATGCCAATTGTAGAAGCCGCTATGCAGAATGCTGTCTGTCTTTCTTCGTCCCCATCATTTATCCCATTATTTCTTCATCGGTTGGTTCAGGGGGAATCAAGGGCTTAGCAGTTGGTCCCCAGGATCAGTGCGTAGCTTAATGGTCAAGGCCAAAATGCCTGGAGCACCTTGACGACGTGAAAGCTTTGGAATCGGCTTCCTACCCAACCGGCTGTTACAAAACACAATTCAATGAACCGTCAGACATCCTTGATGTCACTTGAACACGCGCAGAACGAAAAACATTATCGAATAATTATTGAATGCCGCGCAGAGCTCCGCCTTGAAATGTTTCATTGGCTGTGCAGGCATTTTTACGGCAGCCAGACCTACAGGTATTCTAAATTGATAACATTGGCAATGGGAGAAGCGGTAGTTTTGTTCTGTTCCATTTACTTTCATAAATGGATCCTTGACAGGCACACAAAACGTCTACAACTGACTGGAGTAAATCATCGAGCGTTTCACCCGGGCAGACTTTGCCGACAAAAATATTCTTAATGAACATGTCCCTCCTTAACTGTGCTAAAGATACTACTTACTCAAGTAGAATATTTTGTGCGCGTGAATAATTTTTAGTTTAAAATAATTTATTGTCAACTAAGTGACATTATATCGTGATACAACAATGCTCTCCTTGATCTTATGTTGAACATTTAGGGTTAATGTTTTTCTTAAAACTCGGCAGACTTTTAAAAAAATGGATGTCGTACTAATGTATCCTTACATGAGATCGTCAACATCGTTGGGTATAATTGTAGGTTTGTCTTTGTAGCCCAAACCCCAAGGCAAGCAGAGCTTAAGCAGACGTGTGAGCGAAAAGTCCAACACAGTAAGAACTTGAAACATTTTTATAAACTGAACTCACCTTATTTCCGCCGCCGATGAACAAAATAGCTACTGACATGTCTTTTGATGTGAGCGAAATCTTGTCCGGACTGAACACAATGACGACTCCTGGTAGGCGCTGTTTTATAGGCAACGACGACGAAAAAATCCTCCACCCACACGGTGTCGCCGCTTAAGAGTGACTTAAGCCTGACTGATGTGTGTGTTTCGGTGTCCGTGGGTGGACAGGGCAAAAAAATGAATGAACGAATTCAAGAATGAATAATTGGCTTGATTAATCGATGAGCAAACAAATTCACAAGACGGAGTATTATTAGTCGGCTCGCTGGCTGCCTGTCGAGGAAGAATTTCGTGACCAGCTATGAAGTGGAAGACGATGTCCAAATATGTCACTCGACTCGCACAGGCCGTTAACCGGCCTTCCCGTCAAGGAGTGGCCACTTATAAGCGCTGAACCGCGGGCCACAGACTTAGAAACGGAAACACCTTCCTTTTGCGGATTTGGCCAGATGCCGCGAAAGCAAAATAATCAAGCGTTGGATGGATTTGGACTTGCGGACAACCAAAGTGGACGACGCTACTCGGACACGAAACGCTGATAGCGAAACAAAAAAATTTAGTTTAAAAAAGCGTCGACGAGCCAATTATCCTAGCGCAAGAGAGAGAGAGACACACAGAAAAAACACGTGGAGATTCGCGGAATTCGGGACAGGAGTGAGAGGGAGGGAGGGAGGGAGAGAGAGCAGTCACCGCCTTCTGCGGGCCATAGCATTGGCTGGTGCCCGAAGTGTGTAGAAGGAATAGACGCAGCTAAAGAGATTGAGGATCTGTGCTGCAGGGGGGCAGCAATGCATCAAATGGGATGCTAGATATGCATACACGCCTCGCAAGCTCCAAGAACGTCTTCCCAGGTCCCCATTGCAAACATCCCTCCTTATAGTTGCACCGCCCGTCACTTTAGACGAGCAGAAAGTGAAAAAATGAGAGAGCAAATGTTAGCACAAGCCTGTAAAGTGGCTGGCCCACGAATCCAAGTTTCGCCTCTTGTTAACATCACGGTTGGTCATTTGTATCATCATCTACTAGCGCTCACCTCATCGTTCTTTGCCCCTAACTGACGTTAAAGGCAGTCGCAGAGGAAGGAGCTGACAGAATTAGGAAAAGTTTCTCGGGATTGCATGCATTGTTAAGTGTGGCAAGGAAATTTCCGGTGGGCCTGGCTGGAATTTGGGGCCTTTTTTGCGCCCAAGTCTCTAATCAGTCCACCACCCTCTCCAAAACACACACGCGCGCACAAGCACACACACGAACCCAGCCCGGCACTTCTTGGGGCAACCCGCCAGACAGAGTGACGGCAAACTTTGGGGTTGCCTCTCTACCCGCGATCTAGCATAGCGAAACGAAAACGGAAGAAGTTTAGAGATAGATTAGAGCGAAACTGCGTATGGTACAGAGATGCCCGTCGGTCAGAATTTTTTTGAACTGGACCCGAACCGGGGCAGCTGCAGCGGCATCAAGGATCCAGCGAAACTTTCTGATCAACGGGACTGATAACGGAGCCAATTATTTTGGCCCCGCCTGGCCACACGTTGAAGGGCTTCCGTAAAGCAAATCTTATTGCAAAAATTTTGCCGCATTTCGTTAAAACTTCCATCTGCTAATTCTTCGCCTAGTTATGCATAATATATTGGGCTGCATGAGAGAGAACCAAAACTCTGCATCTTCAAGACGGTTTCACGGCCACACCACAGTTTAAAACAGAACACCACAGCATAGCTAAGCAAGCTAGCTCGTGCAAAAGTGGAAAAACTAGCATTCGTGTTTAGAATTGCTGTTGAGGATGAGAAACTGGGACAATAATTCCAATGAGAGTGACTGGGATGGACGGTTTGGATTGGAAAGTGGCCATGCCGTATGTATTTGCTGCCACAATTTCTGCCATAAAATCTAAACTATGTCGAGCATTGTAAAACTATAGCAGGTAGAACTCAGCATTTCAGGCTTTGGTGCTACTGGGAGTCAGAAACAGGAAAGACACCTGGGAACTGAAACTTCAGTAGCTATATCATGACTGCAGTTTACAGTTTCCGCTCTAAATTAGCGTTCTGAGTAGCTAGCAAAACATATTGCTGCTTCTTTCCGTCGGAATATGAAATACATTGCAATGAAAAACACGTTTAGGTTATAGAAGAAAAAAATTTCTGATAAAATTGACTCATTGACTACATTATAAAATACAAAATCAAGTCTATACTCAGCAATATCACCTCTTCGACGGGACAGTAGCAAGGACCTTTTTAGAAGTTACCATTGTACAACGGTAACTTCTAGTGGTCCTTGGACAATAGTTTTGTTTCTGCTATTTGCGTATGGCTAGATTTTTAAGCAGAAAAAATACTTAAACTGCAAATGTGTCGTACGGCTTTTACAGGTCGTTTTTCTATTTAGGATGTAGAGGAATTAAACCACATAATACATCGTCAATTTGTTAAAGCATGCCCTCAGTATGTGCTCAGAGCGAGGGGAATATGTAGCTTATTAGTCTGATATAATTTTTAATTTGCGATCACTCCAAGATCCTCCCTGACTCAAGTGGGCACTTTTAATGGCTGGAAATTTACAATTGACACTTAATTAGAAGTTAAAACAATAACCTAAAAATCATAATAAACCCTCAACATAAGTTTTGGTCTGTGCTGTTAATTTATGCCACTGCAGTTGTCCATGAATGCATGAACCATTGCATTATCAAATCTTTGCAGTTACAGCTGATTTACGTGCAGATAGTTTTTTTTATTGATCTGTAAGATTTCCCTGTCAAAATAAAATCGAAATAAAAAATTCTTGGCAAGAACCGCTTCAGTAGTAAAAACAAAACAAGCACTCAACAAGGGCCTCCTAGGGGTCCTTGATTCTTGGCCATGGCATGATCTAAATCGCACTTATCCTTCGACTCGGACCCCAGAGCACATTTAGTTTTCATTCCGGACATGTTTAGAATGGAAAAATAACAAAAAATACAGTGTAACAATGTTTTTTGATGAATATAAAATCAATTTACAGCAGATGTAAGAAATAATAATTGTTTATGCAAACCATAACCTGTTGACCAGATATTTTTTAATTTACAAATCACAGGGCAGTGTCACATCGACAAACAGTGTCATGTCCAACAACAAACAAACTATGATTAAAGTTGCGCTGATCATTCCGACACATTTGCTTTTTACATCGACACAATTGCTCTTATAGGAGAAAATGCCTGCAAGTAACTACCCCAAACGTATTTGGGATGCGAAAATGCGAGCTCGACCTGGTAAGCCAAAACCAAAGCATAGCAAAAGCAAAACTAGATCCTTAAATTTAGTCCCTAACTGATGCACCTCTTTAAATTTTGCCACAACTTTAGATACGAATAAAGTTGCAATAAAGCAATAGCTATTTTTCTGAGCATGCATAAGACTGCTTTCCCTAAGCTTTAATTCGAATGTTCTAGTACAAAAGTCTTATTAAGCTTTCCAATAAATTAAAGTGCTGAGGCCAACTTATTTACAGTAGTAGTATTACTTTCAAATTTATACTGTTATGCTAAATTGCCATGAAAATGTAAGGATTTTAATAGCAGATTTGAAATAAAAACAGTGGTATTCTTAATTGGGTCTTGAAATTAAATAGGGCCTAATAATCAGCATGAGTAAATTAATGAGAATGTCTTGGTAGGCCCCTTTCTAGCATGATAGGCCTAGCGACACTACCATACTAATAGCATATTATGCTAATAAAAAATTTAAGAAACTTGCCATAAGTAAAAGAAAAGGATATGAAATTTTAATGAATTATTCATTTATATATTAATTTTATTAGATTAGAAGAAAACATTAAATAAAATAATGGCTTAGCCTTAGGTAGGCCTAGGATCAACAAAATTTATGCATTAATTGCAGATAATCAGAAATCTTTAAGGTAGGCCAAAGGCTTAGCTGGGACTTGCATAGTCACTTTGGTAAAAGTATACTCATATAAAAGATAATTGGAAAACTACTTATTCTGGGTTTATTTTTTGTGCTATAGTATAGGGATGCTATAATATCTTGACTTTGAGAATTGTATCCTGAAATTTGATATAGGATGTGATTTTACATCCAGATTTTTTTAATTCTTCATTAAATATACCTCTTAAATAGGGTATATTTAATGAAATACCTCGTTAAATAAGACTTTTGAAAAATTGCATCTTAAGCCCTGAAATCGCATCCTAAAATTAAGAACATGAATCATGATGCAATTTTGCATCCTATGCCCAACAAAAAATAAACCCAGTACCTATTGGACTAAGTTTGCTATCTAGCACAAAATGACAAAACATTGTGGTGCAACATGCAAGCCAAGGCATGTTAGGGCAATGGTATGTAGTACACAAGGTGCTATACTATAGGATAGAGGTCGGACGAGATCTCGATCTCGATCTTGAAAGTCAAGATCTCGAGTGCTTTTTAGATCTCGATCTTGAAATCGATATATCAAAAAATGAATTGAGATTCGAGATTTATTTTATTTATAATATTGCTACCTATATCAACTATCAGGCAAACCATTAACCTTTTTCACTGTTTTCAGTTCTCTTTCTTTTCAATCCAACAAAGTTTGTTTGTAGAACTTTCTATTTGATTTGAATTTAATGATCACGAGTTACGACTATAATCATGCCAATTTCAATTTTCACGAAAGCAATTAGATTCATCATGACCGTGACAAAAATAAAAAACTTGATAAATATATTTAGCTATATTTTGGTTATTAGCGAGCGATAGTAAATGCAATTAAATGATTTCTATTCTCTATAGCAAGATAACAAGTAGTATCATACATGCGCAACCTCCTGAATCTTACCCGGCCAGTGCGACGTTGTTTAGTGTAAGTGCGACATTGTTTCTGACCAAAAGTGCGACGTTGTTCAGTGTAAGTGCGACATAGGTTGTCAGTGGAAAAATTTGTGACTTAGTTGGCCACAAAAATTTCCAAGGACCAAAAAAAAAAAAAAAGGTCCCGCGAACGATTCTTCCCTGAATCTTCCCAATTCTTCTCCATTTTGCGACTTACCTCCTCGTGTTTTTCACCAATTTTGTGACTTACATCGGCGATTTTTCGACTTGCATCGCCAATTTTGCGACATCCCTTGCTTGGCAGGCCTGTCACCCAGCCGATTCGGCCGGGTCGGCCGGGTGTTGCGCATGTATGAGTAGTATTTAGCTCTTAGATACGAGTAAAAATTTGTTTGTTTAAAATTTGTAACCTCGTTTCACATCTCAAATCTCGATCAAATCTTGATCGTCTCGATAGCCTAATCTCGAGTCTCAAAAATCTCGAAAAAGTCATATTGTCCAACCCCTACTGTAGGACTATGGCAAGTGCACTATTAGCTTTAGAAAATAAAAAAATATACTATTCTAGGGTACATGTCTATTGCACAGGATTTCTTAAGATCTATGGCACAAGGTTTCAAAATTTATTCAATTGGAAGAAGACAACCAAACAGACAACTTATGATATTTTAGTTGAAAATTTAAAATTTTAAATTAACCAATTAACCAGAAGATTTAAAGGCGATCTTTTGGTTTCCTGCTCTAAATTATTTTAACCCATTTTTTCAATTCTTCAGAGTCCCCAAGCAATGAAAATGAGTTCCAGAAGTTCATCAAACAGCAAGTCCTTTAAATTTGCACTACACAGGGTAGTAGTGCATTATCCAGTAGAGGATGTTGCCAAATTGCCATTTGGGGAAAGCTCAGTGCCACATGAACTCCTGTAGGGCCAATCATCTGACAGTCAACCATTTGCTGCATTTCCGGGACCCCAACAACATAGCGGCTTACACAAATACTGTGGAGGGAATGTGGGGCAACTGCAAGGCCAAGTTTTGAACTATGCATGGAACCAGTGACAATTTGTTCAAATCGTACCTGCAGGAGTTCATGTGGCACTGAGCTTTCCCCAAATGGCACTTTGGCAATATCCTCTACTAGATAATGCAGTACTACCCTGTGTAGTGCAAACTTAAAGGACTTGTTGCTTGATGAACTTCTGGAACTCGTTTTCATTGCTTGGGGACTCTGAAAAATTAAAAAAAAGGGTTAAAATAATTTAGAGCAGGAAACTAAAAGATCGCCAATTTAAAATATAGTAAAAGAGTAATAAGGAAATAAAAACTTGGCAATAAAAGCATAGTGGTCATATTAAGTATAATATTCATTTTAATAAAGGGTAAAAATAATGCCACTTGACTTTTTTTCTTTTTTTAGACATTCTTTTAAACTAAAGCTTTTTAAATTAAAAACTTTATATCATAACAAAAATAAAATAAAATAAATATAAATAATAATAATAAAAATAAATTTTTATTAGCATTTTTTAATGAATATAACCTAAGGATATGCTTTTGGGATTTTTATACAATTTCAAAACAAATTACAATGAACTTCCTGGTTTAGCTATTATATTATACTTGTATCAATATGTCTTTACCAAAGTATTTTTCTAAACCCTACTAAAATATCATTTCAACAAAATTTGTATTTGCTAAATTCACTTATTAGTCATTACCATTAGGCTTAGTTAGGCCTAGGATCAAAATACTCAAGGGAAAGTTAGACAAGATTAATGATAACTTTATAAACTTTTACAGATTTTAGAGAATTTTTCCAGTAGAAATTTATGAAATTCTTGTATCAAAGCCTGACTTATTATAGATTATTGATTATTAGGTCCCATATTTGGTTTGTAGCACAGATATATCTGCATATAAGTAGATACTTAAGGTTGAATGCAATTTTTCTACTATGCTGGCTATTTTTTACAAATAGCTATTGGCTACTATAGGACATGGGACAGTGAGCTATTTAACAAAACAAAATCATGAGGTACAAGCATATACAAATTTTTATAAATAGTATAATAATATCCTTTTAGTATATAAGTTCTAAGTGCAAGTGCTTAATTAAATATCCTTTCAAGCACTGTCTAACAATATTACAGAATAAGTACACTGTTATTATCACAAGAATACCTTTTCTAACATTAGTATGCCTTTGCACGATGATATTTACCATTCATAAATGCCGCAACTTCCTCTCAACTTTAATCAAGAGCTATACAAGGACGGAAATAACTACTGGGAGGCGTACAACTACAAGGCCACGTTAGACGTTAGTTTAGCCTCGGTCAAGGACAATGTGGAGCGAATTGACTCGCGAACAACTTCGCTGGAACAGTTTCGCGCAAAATATGAGCAGCCATATAAGCCTGTGGTTATTACGCACGACATTGACAATTGGCAGGTGGGCATGTTTCTTTTTGTTGCTCTAGCATAGATAAGATCAAGCGGCCCAAAGCGCCTCTTCCCGTCTTTTTTTTGAATCGCCCCAAGCCGACTGTAAGAATTGCCTTAAACCGCTTATAAGAAACGCCTCAAACGACGTGTAAGAGTCGCTCCAAGCTGACTCTACGAGCGTAAGAATCTTCCTAAATCTTCCTGAATCGCCCAAACCACCTATGAGAATGGCCCTAAATTGCCTGTGAGAATCGCCCCAAACCACTTATGAGAATCACCCCAAACCACCTATTAAAATCGCCCAAACCACCTATGAGAATCGCCCTGAACTGCCTGTAAAAATCGCCCCAAACCATCCATAAGAATCGCCCTAAACTGCCTATAAGAAACGCCCCAAAGCACCTATGAGTCGTCCACTAATCAACTCAGCCAAGCGCCGTCCAACCAACACTAACAAGCTGCAACTGCAACCGACTTTCTTTCCCTTTTTCTCCAGGCCTGTCGAAAGTGGACAATACCTAGGCTAATTAAAAAATATCGCAATCAACGATTTAAATGCGGCGAAGATGACGAAGGCTATTCGGTTCGCATTAAGATGAAGTACTTCACGCAGTACATGCGAGCTAACAACGATGACAGTCCGCTGTACATATTCGACGGAAATTTCGGCGAGCATAGAAAGAAGCGCCGGCTATTAGAGGACTATCGGGTGAGGACCTGTTGAAAAAAGATCGTCGTTAAATTGCCCTTAAGTATAGGCCCTAAACGACGTCTGGAAAGAGTCTTAAAAAAATCGTTCTTTTTAAAGTGCTAAATTATCTTCAAAAGAATCCTATAGTAGTTCTTAACGATTTGCTTATAATAAATTTGTCTTTAAGAATCGCCTTTAACTGTTTCTAAGAATCGCCCTTAACCGTTTCTAAGAATCGCCCTCCACCGTTTCCAAGAATCTACCTTAACGTGTCCAAGAATCTACTTTAACGTTTCTGAAATCGCCCATAACCGTTTCTAAGAATCGCCCCTAACCGTTTCTAAGAATCGCTCTTAACCGTTTCTAGGAATCATACTAAACCGCTTCTAAGAATCGCCCTTAACCGTTTCTAAGAATCGCCCTTAACCGTTTCTAAGAATCGCCCTTAACCGTTTCTAAGAATCTACCTTCACGTTTCTAAGAATCACACTAAACCGCTTCTAAGAATCGCCCTCAACCGTTTCTAAGAATCGCCCTCAACCATTTCTAAGTTTCCCCCTAACAGTTTCTAAGAATCGCTCATAATTGTTTTTAAGAACACCCCAAACTGCTCATAAGAGTCGTCCCAAACCCTATTTAAGAACCGCCCTTAACCATCTTTAAAAATCGCCTCACACCCTCCTTAAAAATCGCCATAAACCCCTTTAAAACTCGCCCTAAACCATCTGTAAGAACCGCCCCAATCCGCCTATCGATTAATAGCTTCTAACTATCAGAAAATCATCCTCAAAGCATCACAGAGCGCCCGCCCGCCTCCATTAGGTGAGCCACCTATTCCCCGAGGATTTGTTCAGCCTAGCCGGCGAACGCCGCCGCCCGCCCTATCGCTGGTTCGTGATGGGCCCGGCCCGCAGCGGCACCGGCATTCACATCGATCCGCTTGGCACGAGCGCCTGGAACGCTCTGGTACGCGGGCACAAGCGCTGGTGCCTGTTCCCTATTGATGCGCCAAAACAGCTGGTCAAACCGGCCGGTATCCAGGCCGCCAAACAGAAAGGCGAAGCGGCCGCCTGGTTTAGCTGCGTCTATCCGCTGACTCAACAGCCTGATTGGCCTGAGCGTTGGCGACCATTAGAGATTCTACAACGGCCAGGCGAGACCGTCTTCGTACCCGGCGGCTGGTGGCACGTCGTACTAAATTTGGATGACACAATAGCCGTGACGCAGAACTACTGCTCCAGCGTTAATTTTCCAACTGTTTGGCACAAGACGAAACGTGGCCGACCAAAAATGGCCAAAAAGATGCTCGCCGAGCTGAAACGGGTCAGGCCAGATTTGGCCACCCTAGCCGATTCTATTGACACCAGCCGGCCAAGCGGATTTCACAGCAGTTCGTCTTCTTCTAGTAGTAGTTCGTCGTCTAGTAGTTCGTCTAGCAGCAGCAGCGGCGACGATTCGGCTAGCTCCGATTCTGAGTCGGGCGATAGCGGAGTGGAAAGGACGAAGAAACGGAGGCGAGACTCCGGCAGCCAACAGCAGCCATCGGCTACTATCGGGTCTCACTAGACTTTGCCTTTGAATTTCCCTTTTGCAATCGGCACAAATCGGAGACAACTTGAAAGCATTGCCGCTCGACTAACTGCGTTTAAGAATGTTCACGAAACTAGTAGGTTTAAAAAATATCTCAAAACCTGCCGTCAAAATCGCTAAAAATCTACCCCTTTTTAATAATCGCCGCAAATCCACCGCTTGTTACGAATCCGAAAGAATTCGCTCCTTCCTTAGAATCGCCACAAATCTGCTCCTTCACACACGAAACGCCGCAAATCCGCCCCTACTCACACGAATCGCCACAAATCCGCCCCTTCTCACACGAATCGCCACAAATCCGCCCCTTCTCACACGAATCGCCACAAATCCACCCCTTCTCACACGAATCGCCACAAATCCGCCCCTTCTCACACGAATCCGCCCCTTCTCACACGAATCGCCGCAAATCAGCCCCTTCTCACACGAATCGCCGCAAATCAGCCCCTTCTCACACGAATCGCCGCAAATCAGCCCCTTCTCACACGAATCGCCGCAAATCAGCCCCTTCTCACACGAATCGCCGCAAATCAGCCCCTTCTCACACGAATCGCCACAAATCCGCCCCTTCTCACACGAATCGCCGCAAATCAGCCCCTTCTCACACGAATCGCCGCAAATCAGCCCCTTCTCACACGAATCGCCGCAAATCAGCCCCTTCTCACACGAATCGCAGCAAATCCACCCCCTTCTAAAGAATCACCGCAAATCCTCCCCTTGCCGCGAAGTACTAAATTTTAACAAAATTATTGCAGCCCATGTTTGAAAAACCTAGCGTTTCCACACACAGAGCCCAATTGTATAACTTTTGTTGGTTTTATTTATATCGATTGCATTCAATCATGCAAGCATTGTAATTCTTATAAGAGAATTTTAACTGACCAGTAAACTTTAAGCACAGCAGAAGCAAATTTTTCAGGAAATTTAAAATGTTGCTATTCATTCGTCTGCTGAACCGCATGTTCTATTAACAAAACCGAAACCGCGTATATTTCTGTCCTTTATAATTTGTACTTTCATTTTCTCAAGTCTTGCTACTCTCAGTACTGCTCTGAGTAGTATAGCTAGCAAGTAGGCGTGCCCATTCTGTTCAGAAATCGTGTTTGCAAGATCTTGACTGTATAATACAGGTTTAGGGCATTCTCTTCTACATGCTTAATTTGCTTTACAAGTGAATATTCCCGCACTTCAAGCCTATAACTAAGTGTGTCAGATGGCGAGCTGGATTCTATATTATCTTTGTGCGTGCTTCTTACTATTTTGCTTATCGATTTGAATTATTTGTGTTTACATTTTAATAAATCATGCCTAGCTATTGCGCTGCACAAATTGGCATCTACTGCCGTTTTATGGTGTCATCTCGTTTCTTCCAATTGGAAAAAATAGCATAGGTTATCCCTTAAATCTGCTCTTAAAATTGATGTTACAATTCAGACTGTCTGTCTGCCTGTTTGTCTGTTTACCGGTCTGTTTCTTTGTCCGTCCGTCTGTCTGTCTGTGTCTGTCTGTGTGTCTGTCTGTGTGTCTGTCTGTCTGTGTGTGTGTCTGTCTGTCTGTCTGTCTGTCTGTGTGTCTGTCTGTGTGTCTGTCTGTCTGTCTGTCTGTGTGTCTGTCTGTGTGTCTGTCTGTCTGTGTGTCTGTGTGTCTGTCTGTCTGTGTCTGTCTGTCTGACTGTCTGTCTGTCTGTCTGTGTGTCTGTCTGTCTGTGTGTCTGTTTGTGTGTCTGTCTGTCTGTGTGTCTGTCTGTCTGTCTGTCTGTGTGTCTGTCTGTGTGTCTGTCTGTCTGTCTGTGTGTCTGTCTGTCTGCTCTGCTATCTGTTCGACTGTCTGCAAGTAAACAGACACACAATTAGTAATTTTCAGCTCAAAAGAACAAGCATTATACTACATTGTCCCGAGTTCGATAACTTTAGTTAGTGTGTGCTACTGTATAATAAAGTTAAAAAAAACCGCTGCGATCTTTCAGAATTCGTCAAATAAATCAACAGATCCCGTGAACCACATAATCCACTTTGTGGCCTCATGGGAAGGCGCAAAAATGTGGCCATTCAGTTGCTATGGCAACTGGAACTGGCCGAGCCTGCCGGATTTGGCCGACCTGAGTCCGGAGGAGCTGCGCCTGGACGCCTATCAAAGCCGAACCGCCACGGGGGGTTGGAGCGCTGAGCATCTCGCCAAGATGGCCGCACTGGCTCAGGAATACGCAGCTAAACGGCAGTCTATCATCAAGCCCAACGCCGCTGTACTGCAGGCTCTGGTAGGTTTCTTGTTCTTCTGTAGGTTTCTTGTTCTTCTGTAGGTTTCTTGTTCTTCTGTAGGTTTCTTGTTCTTCTGTAGGTTTCTTGTTCTTCTGTAGGTTTCTTGTTCTGTAGGTTTCTTGTTCTTCTGTAGGTTTCTTGTTCTGTAGGTTTCTTGTTCTGTAGGTTTCTTGTTCTGTAGGTTTCTTGTTCTGTAGGTTTCTTGTTCTGTAGGTTTCTTGTTCTTCTGTAGGCTGTTTCTCGAAAAGGATCTGATCTGCTACCCAATTTTTATCCTAAGTTGGGATCTAATATGTTGCTCCATTGTTATCCCCAGGTGGAATAAGATCTGCTATTTCAAGTATACGGATATTGCATACTTTCTCATTTATCATAAAAAATCTGCAGAGGCAATACGTGGCTCAGAATCAACACCTGCAGCCAGCCGAGCAGCCAAAAGCGCAAACGCAAACAGCGGCCCCAGGCGCAAGCGGCGGACTCGCGGCTCCGAAGCGGTCTGGCGGCCTGTTTGGCCAGCCGCCAACAGCTTTTGCTAGCGCCAGCGGCCTGTTTAGCAGCGCGCAGTCTCAGGCGCCAAGCTCCGGAGGCCTGTTTAGCGGCGCTCAGTCTCAGGCGCCAAGCTCCGGAGGCCTGTTTAGCGGCGCTCAGTCTCAGGCGCCAAGCTCCGGAGGCCTGTTTAGCGGCGCTCAGTCCCAGGCGCCAAGCTCCGGAGGCCTGTTTAGCGGCGCTCAGTCTCAGGCGCCAAGCTCCGGAGGCCTGTTTAGCGGCGCTCAGTCTCAGGCGCCAAGCTCCGGAGGCCTGTTTAGCGGCGCTCAGTCCCAGGCGCCAAGCTCCGGAGGCCTGTTTAGCGGCGCTCAGTCCCAGACGCCAAGCTCCGGAGGCCTGTTTAGCGGCGCGCAATCTCAGGCGCCAATTAATCAATCTCCAGGTTATCAAGCGCAAGCTCAGGCCGCTGTCACCTTGCCGCAAGCCGTCAGCCCATCGCAGAGTCAAGCAACACCAACCGCGGTAGCTTCTGATTCAGCGGGTTCTGCTTCTTCGGCGTTCTCCTTCAGCAGAGCTGCCGGATCGGGCGGAGCTACAGGCAGAGGTTTCGCCGAACACAGCGTCGATCTGGACTATAGCAAGTTGGAGAGCCTGTCTGAGTCGGAAGTGGCCGCTTTCCGGGCCGAAAAGTTTGATCCGGCCGACATCCCGTTGAAAGCGCCGGCTGCGGAGTTTTGTCGGTGACAGTCGACTTTGACAATTTTTCCCGATGTTTGCCTCTTTGCGTTCAATTTAAGCTTGAATACGAGGCATGTTTAGCGTATGCGCTTTGCGAGTATTCGTAGTACGAGTAGCTGTAAGTGCTGTGCTTAATTTCAAATAGTGTTTCTTGTCTTCTTATAAATTTATCAGTTCAATAGTCTTTTTTATCTCTTTTTCGAAGGATTAGAGGTTCCGAGCTCTGGAAGGTTTTAGAGACGTTAAAAGCCTGTCAAAGGTATTCTAGCTCGTACAACAGTGTACTTTTAAATTTGAAAACTCAGGCTGCTTGGGAGTTTTAAATTGAATTTTTAATTATTATTCGGGATATAGTGATTGGAGAAATGTCCCTAATATATGCCCTACAGCATCTTTCCGTTTCTGAGCATCTGAATAGTTTGAGCTCTGCATTCAGTTAGCCATTGATATCACCAGTTTGGATCTGATCTGCTGCTCTATTGTTATCCCCATATTGGATCTAATCTTCTATTGCATTGTTATCCCCATATTGCATCTAATCTTCTATTGCATTGTTATCCCCATATTGGATCTAATCTTCTATTGCATTGTTATCCCCATATTGCATCTAATCTTCTATTGCATTGTTATCCCCATATTGGATCTAATCTTCTATTGCATTGTTATCCCCATATTGGATCTAATCTTCTATTGCATTGTTATCCCCATATTGGATCTAATCTTCTATTGCATTGTTATCCCCATTTCGGATCTAATCTTCTATTGCATTGTTATCCCCATATTGCATCTAATCTTCTATTGCATTGTTATCCCCATATTGCATCTAATCTTCTATTGCATTGTTATCCCCATATTGGATATAATCTTCTATTGCATTGTTATCCCCATATTGGATCTAATCTTCTATTGCATTGTTATCCCCATATTGCATCTAATGTTCTATTGCATTGTTATCCCCATATTGCATCTAATCTTCTTTCAACGTTCAAAGAATGACCTGCGACAAAAGATTTTCAATACCCTCTCTGCTGCCAAGGCATGGGCTTCTTAATTATAAAATGGCATAATTGGCTTTTGCAGAGCCTATTTAAAACTCATAAGTCCTTGTGGCTAAAGTACAATGAAATTAATGTACTCTGTGTGTTTTTTATTTTTTGTGTTCTCTTCTTTCCAGTAGTTTTGTTGTACGGCTTTGGTAGCATCTCTGGATTGTTGCCGTTTCTGTTCACCTTCTGACCCATGTTCGTTGCCATGACAACTTTGCTACAGCGCACTTTCTAGCAGCCAAGCTACGAGCTAACTGGTGGGTAAGGTTGGGTGGATAGCATCTCCCTCAGCCTAGATTCTATGCACGGTTACTCCCGTATCAATTTCTTCCCCTAGTGCTCAGATGTAGCTTTGGCTCCCATCTCCCATATTATATATTGTAGATGAAGTTTCGCTTTGGGAAATTTCTATAAGTATCGGCATGAACAAGTAGTTCGCATAAAAAATACTAAAAATAATATCGGCACAGAAAACGTAGAGTTTTCCAGATGTGCGCAATAAAAAATCTATATTTCATTGTCCCTTTTGCATCGATAAAATTTTTGTTTGACTATGCATTTTCTCTTCAGATTCTCTTATAGTTAGACATCCATGCTCTATGCAGAGTGGAAAGGCTATTCAAATCCTAATAGCAGAAAATTTCTCATATTTCTTCGCCCAACCAATGCAGTTTGCGATGGGAACAGGGAAGAAATAGGAGCACCGCCAATAGAATCGTTTTCTCTATTTGTTCCCCTCGATTTTTTTTGTCTTCCTCGAGCTCTCGCTGCCTCGATTTCTAGCTGCCCCTGCCTGGTTGCAGCGCGGCTGATGTGTTAGCATAAGAGCAGCCGCTGGCAGGTGGGATAAATTCTCAAAGCAAACCAACATATTATTGACGTTCTCCTGCGTTTAGCAAAGAAAATTTCTGAGTGAGCTTCAGTCGACTCGTTGATTTTACCAACATCGACCTTCAGCTTCTTCCTTGAGTTATCGTGAGTAACAATTTCCCGATACAATTCCTCGTATAATATTGTACAATGCGGGAGGTAGCTATCAATAGTGTATGGACTGTCAATACCCTCATAAAGATTCTTGGCTGAAAGATTTCCTCATGAAGTTTCTTGGCTGAAGCATTCCCTCATGAAGATTCTTGGCTGAAGGATTTCGTCATGAAGATTCTCGGCTGAAGGATTTCGTCATGAAGATTCCTAGCTGAAGCATTTCCTCATGAAGATTCTTGGCTGAAGCATTTCCTCATGAAGATTCTCGGCTGAAGGATTTCGTCATGAAGATTCTTGGCTGAATAGGCATTTCCTCATGACCTCATGAAGATTCTCGGCTGAAGGATTTCGTCATGAAGATTCTTGGCTGAAGCATTTCCTCAGGAAGATTCTTAGCTGAAGCATTCCCTCATGAAGATTCTTGGCTGAAGGATTTCGTCATGAAGATTCTCGGCTGAAGGATTTCGTCATGAAGATTCCTAGCTGAAGCATTTCCTCATGAAGATTCTTGGCTGAAGCATTTCCTCATGAAGATTCTCGGCTGAAGGATTTCGTCATGAAGATTCTTGGCTGAAGCATTTCCTCAGGAAGATTCTTAGCTGAAGCATTTCCTCAGGAAGATTCTTGGCTGAAGGATTTCGTCATGAAGATTCCTAGCTGAAGCATTTCCTCATGAAGATTCTTGGCTGAAGGATTTCGTCATAAAAATTCATGGCTGAAGCATTTCCTCATGAAGATTCTTGGCTGAAGGATTTCGTCATGAAGATTCTCGGCTGAAGGATTTCGTCATGAAGATTCTTGGCTGAAGCATTTCCTCAGGAAGATTCTTAGCTGAAGCATTTCCTCAGGAAGATTCTTGGCTGAAAGATTTCCTCATGAAGATTCTTAGCTGAAGCATTTCCTCAGGAAGATTCTTAGCTGAAGCATTTTCTCAGGAAGATTCTTGGCTGAAAGATTTCCTCATGAAGATTCCTAGCTGAAGCATTTCCTCATGAAGATTCTTAGCTGAAGCATTTCCTCAGGAAGATTCTTGGCTGAAAGATTTCCTCATGAAGATTCTTAGCTGAAGCATTTCCTCAGGAAGATTCTTAGCTGAAGCATTTCCTCATGAAGATTCTTGGCTGAAGGATTTCCTCATGAAGATTCTTAGCTGAAGCATTTCCTCAGGAAGATTCTTAGCTGAAGCATTTCCTCATGAAGATTCTTGGCTGAAGGATTTCCTCATGAATATTTTTGGCTGGAGGATATCACCATACAGATTCCAGCAAGATTTATTTTGTCTGGTGCTTCAGGACCTCTTGGTGAGCCATTAACGCAAGAAATTACTAATTAATTTAGAATGAATTTTGGCCTTGCTTTCATTCGCTTTTATTGTTATTACGGCCAACAAAGCTGCCATTAATATTGAAATTATGTAGTCAAATACTCGTACTTTGAGGATAAAACACGAATAAATGGTCATAAAATTCATTGCGAAGCGAACACATCGTTAATTAATTAATAAAGGGCCATCGCATGGAAAGCATTTATTAGTCAGTTATAAATAGGCTAAGCATAAATTGTCCTAGACTGTGGAGTTAGGGTTTTAACTTTGAGAGACTAATTTTTTTCACAAATCCTAAATGTAGGCTAGATTAAACTAATTGTTTCAGTCCATAACTATTTAAGGCTGTCCAGTGTGCATAGCACTCACTACTCAGCAAGTAAGCGTACGAGCTACAGTTCTGAAAACTGCTCCAGATTCTACGCATAGATAAATTTGAGTCTTAAATTCTACTTTTGCGCTCCCCATCAAAGGATTGGATTGTCTTTGGTTTATGTGGACGTCAAGCACCACAGCGGCGACCTGCCCGATCGAGGATGCCTCGTCGCGTCACAAACTGACTGTGCGCGACTGTCTAGAGAACGTGGCGCCAACCTGCGTTGCCTATCGCGTCGCCGTTCTCTCCGTAGCCGGGGTTGTTGCCGTTGTATGCGGCGTCGACCTGGTGCAACGGGAGGCTCGAGCCGCGGCCAGGCCGGACGAATTCGGCTACCTGCGCTACAATGTCGTCTACTGGTCGGAGGTGGCCGCGTTCACCTGCGCCGCTTTAGTAGCCAGCGTTGTCTCCGCTCTCATCATTGTTGGCCGAGTGCGGCAGCGTCGGCGAATGTCGCGCTGCGGCGGAGGCGGAGCTGGTGGCGGCGGCGGCGGCGGCGGCGGTGTAGGCCTGCAGCTGACTGGTCTAGGCTCTGTCCCGACGCGTCAAGCGTCATCATCATCGTCGTTGGGATCTGCCGCGGCTCCATCGTCATTGTCGGTATTGATGTCGCTGGCGGCTAGTCAGTCCATGGCCGCTGGTGGCGCTCGTCTTTAAGCAACTGATTAGCGGATGGGTAACTATATGTAGCTGCTGCTCATGGGGGAGGGAATTACCACGCGGAAGTTACTGCAAATTGGAATTTAGCCAACTGGGACGGCAGGAACCAGTTGCCAAAATTGCTAAATGGAGGGTTTCCGATACATAGGCTACGAGTCGTTTACCAACTGGAAGGTTAGCAATCAACCGAAAGGTTACTTACTATATGTACATGGTGTAATTAATTCTGAAATCTAGATGTACGAGTATGGATCACCTTTTAGAATTTAAAGCCCTGTTCTTTGAATGCACCCCTACTCATATCCGGATATTAAAGTATTTCAATTGTTAGGTCACCTCGCCTTTCATGAATTCATGTAGGTTTGACTGGATTGTCTTATCGGCCAATGATAATCCCTAATAGTTTCTTCATTTTTTGTGCATACTGTAGGTGAATGTATTAGCTTCCATCAGTACCAGTCAAAATGGTCTTGGTGACTTTTTACGCTCGTACTTCATGTACTTCATACCCTCACGCAAAATCTGATACAGCTGGAGTTTAGTTTTTCTGTGTTACTATATTGTTGGTATTATTACTATTTCTTCACTCTTCATTTGCTATCGTTAATCTGTCTGTAGTTCAATCGGTCAGAGAAGTGGTTACACAATATGCTTTAGCTAGACTTTAGTCATCCACTGTCTAATTGAAAATCAAAGGGGATAATTTATAAATTTGTCTTCTGACTATGAATTTAGAGCTTAGACTCGCAGACAAGCATTTTTTCCTACTAGAAAAATAAAGCTTGACTTAAAAAATAATTACATTAAGCACGTACAGCCGAAGCGAGATTTTAAGGTTTTATAAGCCGTAAAACAAAACTCCATCGAAAACCTTCTGTAGTTAAGTGTTTTTTAGAAAACTACTTTGCGTTTCTGAAATAAAAATTCGGATCAAACTATTACATGCCTCTTAAAATAAACGTAATCGGCTTAAAATTGGCTATAGAAGTGTATAAATTCTGGAAAATTATGTGCCTAAAATCCTTTTATTGTCACGCTAATTCTACCACGCTATTAAAGTATTGCTGTCAGAAGTAAGCTAGAGCCTCTTCACGAAAATCGGTTCTAGAACCAGAACAATTCTGATTCCAGAACCAGAATCGATCGGAAAATGAAGAGCACCGAACAGAACGAGCGCATTATAACCTTTACATACATCTAAAAGGCATTTACTTTAGTGAATTATCATTAAATATTTTCTGCCTATGACTTAGAGCCGTAAAACTATTTTTTCGAATTTTAAAGCACGTAAAAAGTCGTCCTCAAACTAATTATTCTGAGTCGGTTCGACAAATTTTCTCGAACCATGTTCCAGAACCAGAACCTGGTTCCGAACCGTGTTCGAAAAACGGAATCATCGATATGAAGAGCTTCGAAACGGTTCGGTTTTTCGAACCAGCAATATGAAGAGGCTCCTAGAGAAAGTAAAAATAAAGTGTAAGTACAATAAATTCTAAATACGTTTACAAATTTATTGCTCTGTCAAAAGAAGTCAGGACAAAACTGTGCTCCTTTTCTACCTAAAAAATTTTTACATTTTTGTTTTACTATGTGATATAATAATTTTAAACATAGCCTGGAGAGCATTCAAACAAAATAAATTATATTTTTATATAAAGCAAATAAACTCAATGTGCGCAAATTCTGGTGAACAAATTATTTTTTTGTTTATTTGCACTTTTACTCAGGCCCATTACAAAAGAAAAGAAAAAAATTAAATGAATTAAAGTGATTATGTTATGGCTCATTAACATTTTTGCTGAATGTAATAATTTCCTTTGCAAGTGTTTTTGATGATAAATTAGCATTATATATATTAAAATTCTATAACATATTGATAAAAATATGACCAATTTCTATTCTATGAATTACGTACAATACAATATTATAAATAATTTTAACTATTATTTTAACTACATAATCTGAAAACCTGGCCCAAACTATGAATAAAGAATGGACTGATAAGTTTTTAATAATATTTATTTTTTTATAGCCTAAAAAACAAAGTACATTGTCACAAATCAGTATCTAAATGTAATAATCTATTTCATATCTTAGTTTTTAGACTATTCTCGCCTAAAATGTTTAAATGGTATTTGTAATTGTAGTAAATTTTGTTTTTGCTTTTAAATTTTATACAATTCAAGAAAAGAAATGCAGTATACAACCTATATGCATGCTCTATGTTAAAAATTTCTAATATTTCAATTTACAATAGAAATGATCAATCAGAAAATGTATTTCTATTGTTTATAAGTGTCTTATATAACAACTTATTTAAAATTAGTAAGAGTTTCTAGATTAGGCCTATCAATTAAATTTCAAGTTTATTCTTTTGATTTTTTAGTTATTCACTCTAAAAAATAAAATATTTTCAATTAAAAATGATTGGAAATGATAATAGTAAGTCAGTAAATCACTTAGAATATAAAAAAATTAATTTATAAAACTGGTCCAAGAAATAGCAGAATGCTACTTTGCTATATAGCAGATATTTTAGAAGTATTCTATTGTCATAATTGTGAAGCTGGGTATAAAGGCAGAATAATAGGAATGCAATGAAAAAACTTCTAATTGTCAAATTAGTGTTGCTTAGCCTAGCATTGTTATACAGTCTAGCTAACAAGTGAGTCAAAATAATTGAGTTTTTACCAGAGAAATAAAATTCAAAGTGCAATAATATACTAATATTGTACATTGATAATTTTTAATATGCAATAATGCCTTTAAAGGTAACAAAAACTTTATATATTTGAAAAAACAAATGTAATAAACATAAAGCTAAACATTTTAAACAGTTTTTCTAATATTTACTATTCTAGTTGTAACTCAAATAGTTAGTACTCACTTGGTACTCATTGGTATTCACTGATCACAAAATTTAAAGTTGCAATTGCTATAACTATCCCTTAGATAACTATAAAGCTCCAGTCAAATAGTATCTGCCAAGGATAATTCAATGACAACCTTGAGATTTAGGATTTATTTGTTATTCCAATATTTGCTATTCACTTTGGGACAATAGTCCATACATGCACAACTTGAAAAATTTAGTTAGCCAATGCAACTTAGTTGAAAAACATTGCAACTTACTTGGGGCCAAAGTTTGAAGGACCAAAAAAGGTCCCACAAACAACTTCTTATTTATAACTTGCTTACTTGCTACATTGTTTTACTATTACTATTCTTACTTTCAAATTTGACACTTCTACTGCCCATCATATAATTTACCCCCTCCATTTTGCAACTTACCTTCTCAATTTTTACCAATTTTGCAACTTACATTGCCATTTTTGCAACTTACATTACCAATTTTGTAACTTACCTTGGTCAGCTACTAAATCAATCAGCTGGATTGGCTGACTTGGTTGACTATTGTGCTTGTATGTATGCAATGGTCCAACAATAGCCATAGACATTTCATTGGTCTTAGAAGATAAGCTGGCTTTATATAGTGATGCTAACAATATGTCAGATATAGTGCCTAGTTTACTAGCCTTGCACTTGCCCTTTTTTAATATCTAAGCAAAGGGGGTTGTAGCCAAAGGGGATTGTAGCCTAGTGGTTAGAGCATCAGACTCACAACTTGAAGGTCAGGGGTTCAATTCCCGACTCCACTGGTACAATTTGTGTCCTTTAGCAAGACACTTAACTCTGCATTGCTTCAGTTCACCCAGCTGTTAAATGGGTACCAGCATCAGCTGGGGTAATTGAAGGTGGGTGTGGTGTCCCCCCAGTCCATGGACTGAACAGCTGTACACAGTCTTCAGAAGCGCCGCGCAATAGCTGCGGCTGTGCTATTGGCTGCACATCTGGCCCGATTGGGACAGGTGTAATCAATAATAATAATTATTATTATTATAAGCAAAGTAAATGTAAGTAGAAGAGGCTTGTCATTAAACAATCTATTCTATCAATGAATTTCTATCCAGAAGCTCTGTCTGCTTATCAATTTCTACCTTAGTCACACTAGTTATGCAGTTATCTAGGAATAGAGACATATAGCATGTTGTCAAATGAATGCACACTGCAATAAACAAATAATGCTATATAAAGAGAATGATATTTATTTGTCTCCTTCAACTCTCTTCTCTTCTGTACAAATTGCAATTAACAAAACATGAATGATTATTGAATCATTAGCATGCAATAATGCTAGCTATTGTCTATGGTAGAGCATCCTTGTTGGTTAGACTATAATACAATAGATACTTAAATAGAATACAATAGAACAATAGATACTTATTACTATGTGCACTCATGGTCCTAGGAAGTTGTTGCACTTGCAAGCTATGCAGTATCTCTCTATTACCATCCATCAGAATTAAAAGCTGCAACTGTATAACTAACTATATATTGTATATATATATGTTCATATATTTTTTATCTAGTTTATCTATAAAGGTAAAGGATACAAGTGTAATTTAGTATAATTTAATTTTAGAGTTTTTATCATTTAGTGTTTAATTAAGAATATATTTCTAAAAGTTTAGTTCTTTTAATTTTATTTTTACAAAGTTACAAATTTTTAGCTCATATTTAGTATGTATAATTATTTGTATTTAAGGTATTTTGGGCCATTCTATGCTTGAGCTTAAGAGTATCTAGTATTTAATACTTTTATTTTATTTAATGAAACCATTTTAGATAAGTAGTATCTTTTACCAAAATGAAATAAATAACAAAAAATTACAGATGATCTTTGCTACTTTTGTTACTTTCAGTAGTATCATAATAATACAATAGTAATTTTTATCAAAGTATATATTTTTGTGTTATTTAAAGATTATTGCTACTCATAATAGTCAAAATTGCTTTCAGTTAACCCAGTTAAAGGATTTTGTACCTGCATTGTTCAAAATATGTGTAATTGTAAGAAGCTTTTAATCATGTTAGTTTTCAAGTGCTGATTTGATTATACTTTTATTGCTTTTTATGACAGTCAAGTATGCAATATTGCCATCATGGTTATTGGTTGTTAACAAAAAGCTTTCGTTTAACAATTGTAGCAATTTAAAACGTGTACACATTGTTCTGCGGTAAGAAGAAGGTGCTATTTTAGAACATTTGACTCACTAATGTGGTAGGTTCGGTCTAGCTAAAAATGGACGCGCGTTCGCGAGTGGGAGGATAACACATTTACTGTTGATTTGGGCGGCATGCATGGATTCTAAAAGGCAAACGTGTCCCAGGACATGGGTTGAATAAAGCCCCTGCTGTACCAGGAGACCGATAGGGGTGGAGAGAAGACGAAGCGCGAGGCCGCCTTTTACTTATCTGCTTACCTTTCTTTCAGTGTAAAGGGTCGAAAATTCATCCTTCTCTCTGTTCCTAATGCCTGATGCCAGACCGGTGTGTTCTATACAGTTTGGCTAGCCATCACTCTATCCCAGCGTGTCTTACAGTGCGAAGCGATGCAGAAGGACCAGCTGCGGCATCTTGCTTTAACCAAGAGGTTTTAACCAAGAAAACGTCGGACAAAGTTGGTGTTGACTTTTGGCTTTTCTTCCTCTTTTACTAAGGCCTGTAACCAATTTACTAAATGGAAATAAATACATATACACACATTATTAGTAATTACTTATGTCTACGCTTCCTACTTGTATGACGGGCGCATTTTTCGATTTTTAAAGTCATACATAATCTTACAGAAGACCATGCATATAAATTTGTCAGAATTGACGTCAGAGCTGCACAATTTTTCCGTCATTTGCGCAGCCGTCTCGCATGGCCAACACAACAACAAGCGACTGTCGCGTTGGCGTCTGGCTTTGCTCACTTTGAGAAAGTCTTTGTTGCAGCTGCAGAGCCTTCTGGGCTCGGTGCTTTGCGCCGCAGCACTTCTCATTGATGCGATCAATGTCGTCCGTTTCACTTTCGTCCTCATCGTCGTCATAGTCTTGATAGTTCTCACCGATTGGTAATTCATTGTCTGATCCATCGTTGGCTTGCCAGACTTCCTGTTGCTGCTTGTACAGAAGATCTTGTTGAACTGCTGTGTGTCGCCTGCCGCCGCTGCTCCAACTATTCAGATCGCTGTAGTCTTCCAATTCGCTGACAATAGGAGCGGCATTGGGGACGGCTGTTATAGAAAAATTTGTCTGGCAGCATCGTTGATGCTGAAGTCGCAGGCTGTGGCGTTGCAGACTGCCAGCCGACAGATGCTGGCAGTGCGCGCGTCCGCCAGACTGTCTATGTCCGCTGCCGGAGCATCTGCCCTGTACGCGACGCATCTTGATCGACTCTGGCGCTGCCGTTGCACCCTTGCCGCCACCGCTTTTCTGGCGACAGCAGCAGCAGTAGCAAAGGACAAATCTATAACCGTTTGCAAAGTTTCTATTCAACAGGCCGTAGATAATCCAGTTGTCGCAGGCACTGGCTATGCTAAATACACCAAGGTAGCGGTGAAGCTTTGGATTGTATTTTTCAAAGTTTGGATCCAAACCAAACATGATCATTACAGGTAGCCAGTGAACAAAGAATGAGAGCAGCGATACAAATAGCGGCAAGGTTGCTCTGCGCTCCCTAGTCAATTTCTTTGCGAGGAATGTGGCGCTCATCGTCGAGGACATATGCCTTGTTAGTTTTCGTCTGTTTCGTCGCAGGTTATAAAATATTAGCGCGTAGCAGACAATGCAGGCTGTCAGACAGGGCAGAAAGCAAAAACAGTTTATGTAAATGGCTATGGCTATCGGGTGTTTTGTGTAGTTTAAATGACACACCTCAATCACCGGATTGTAAGAGTACTGAAATAGCTGGGCAGCCGAGGGTGCGACTACTTGCAGCACAGTGTAGCACCATAATGCGATGCACCAAGCAGCGGCTCGTTTATGCCTGTAGAGGCTAACAACATAATGCGGCTTGCAGATAACTATGTAGCGAGTCAGCGCTATCAGTGCGCTAAAATTTACCACTGCAGCGCAGCTGAAGTACAAAGCGGCGCCGAATAGCTGGCACAGCGGGCTAACTGGTAAGCCGCGCTGACGCCACAGCAGGCGCATTGAGCCTGGCGTCACTAGGCCGGCTAATAGTAGGTCTGCCGCGGCCAAATTGGCTACAAATAGCGACGTGACATTCTTCAGCTTCTTGTGAACAATCACGCACAGTATTATTAGTGCATTGCCGAATACGCCAATAAAGGCGATGCCAATTAGTGCGGCTGTATCCACTAGCATATCTTGCTGCTCCTCTGTCGATAAGCTGTTGTTTTGCATTCTGATTGTGAAGACCACAAAAAATTCCTGTCTTTTATTTTGAAAACCTATTTTTCTTGTCCTCACTTATGGACTTCTGTCAATCACATTTTGGTATTTAATTTTCCTGCCGTTTATGCTGCAGATTTTATACATTTTTTGGCTCTCGCGGCGCTCTCAGAAATCCCTAGCCACTATTGGCCTGACGGTTTTCACCGTTATCCTCCCCATCTCCCCATATCTAGCATCCCCAGTCAGCTTAGCCTTGGTCCAGTAATCCCTATAGGGATATTGCTGCCGTCGCGTAGGTCTTCCTCGGGCTTCTCTCTCTCACCCCTTCATTTGGCCTTCAGCGGCCCTGCCGGCGCCTCAAACTCATTGACGGCAGGAAATCTTTTCTCTCTATCTTCATCTTCCAGCAGTAGTCACCTGATGGCACTCTTTTTGGGAGAAGAGAGAGTCATCTGTCTTTTGATGCCGGCAATTTTAGACTGAAATAAAGTAGCTAGGATTGGATCCTGGATAAAGGACTTTCTTTTTTTTACCAATGACCATCTTCAACTGGATTTGCACTTGCCGCACCCGGCATACTGGGCGCATTGAGCACGGGTGACTGGGCTTTTATTAATTAACCAAAAAATTATTTATCACGCCTATTCAGCCGCTTTTCTCGTCTATAAGTACTCGTGGATTAAGTCGATAAGTCTGGACAGTTAATCATGCGTTCGCGCTTAATCATTTAATATTTACAATTATAAATTTCTTACTTGGAAGCGATAGCTCTGACCAAATAAAATACGCTCGTAGTGCGAGAATCTGTCCTTGTTAGAGATCATCTCTCCCTGCGCGCTGGCGACGTCATCAATCTGATAATTTTACGACAGGCTAAGCTTTAGAAATTAGCTGCTAAAGGGGCTAGTTTGTACTCTGGTGTCGTGTTTCCGGCAGCTGCTGTGTTTCACTGATCGCTATGATACAAGTAGTCTGTCCAATAATATAGCAATTTTCACGCACTTTGCGAGAGATCAGCATCCACTCTCCGGCATCAGTTCTCAGCAATATCCGCGTTCTAGATTGCAGCCGCTGCAATACTCCATTTAGATAATGAAGCTAATATATGCAAGCTAACTGACAGTAAGCTGACTTGCAAATCAGAAAAGGGGGCTCTGACGATGAGAATTGCTGGTTTCCTTCGCGAGTGTGTGTGTAGAATCTGATAATTTTTCGGATTCATCCATTTCTACTTTTCGACGGCTGTCTTCTTGTCTTTTAGAACGCGCTTTTCCTCAATTATTTATCGGCTTTGACAGTTTCGCACTCAGCAATTTTCTCTTTCTACACATGCTATGATAAAAAAGCCCATTAAGGCTGTGAGTGCACGGCTTTGACGGGATGTTATAATTCATTCAGCTGACTCTTCGAGGACAGCAAATACAGTTCGCAAATTTCCTAAAATTCTCTATCACTAGGCGTAGTACGGTTCTATATATACACATTGTTGTACGAGGTTGTGTCTCCTTGAGGCCCGTTCGCATGCAGAACGATTCAAGTGTATGTCTACTAGCACAGGATTTTTTATGAGCCAAATTTATGATCAAAATGATGCCGATTTGATTATTTGGACTTAACTATAAGGGAATCTTATAGTTAAGTTTTTTTGTTGCCATATAAATTGGCTTGCCCTTGTTAGATTGATATGGCTATTCCGCTCTAGTTTACGTGATGAAGCTCGGATTTAAAGCATACTTGCTTGCCGCTGCTATGCTTGTTTGTAGTGTGAAACGATATTTAATTAGCATCTGCAAAGTTTGCTGAATTCAATGCCTAATTTCTGTGCGTAGAGTTAGAGTTGGACTCGGTGCAGCAAGCTTGCTTGTTGACAATCTACTTATCAATGTGGCTAATTCTATGCATGCGGTATCTCCAACGAATTTTTTTGTAACTGAAAAAAATACGATTACAGACGATTATAAAAATCGTAGTGCAGATTCTTGGCCTCAGACGATTGATGACGATTTTCACGCGATTTTCTGACCACAATTTGACGATTTATACCTTGACAATCCATCCCTTCCGAATTCTTCGTATCTTTTACGTGTGATTAAACGATTTTTAAACTCTTAAGAAACGATTCATCGGGATCGTGAAAATTTGCCCCCGTCTGAACCTTAATGGTGTACTTTTAATTATGTTACCTGTTCTATTGTGCTTCAGCACTGACTGCGACATGTCTAATGGCGTCGCAGTGGAGTCTGTTAGCGACGGCGCTGCTGCACGCGTAGGCAACTCTGACCGACTAGCCCAGGTGAAGAATGCCTGGATCAGTGCCATTATTCAGTGCTGCCGCGAGGCCGTAGCACCTTTGGAAAGAAGCCGGCAGGACTTTCAACTGCAGCATCAGCAGCAGCAGCAGCCGCCGCAGACGCCCCTAAGCAGCCAAGCCGAGATCCAGGCGGCATTCGAAGCCCGCTTCTATGCTGTTGTGCCGCGCGACGAGCTGCAGTCTCTGGCTAGGACTCACGCAGCCGCTTTTAACTGTAAGCTCCTTTAATTCCCGAAGTTGTAGCCTAGTGGTTAGGGCATGTGCCTTCCGACATGAAGGTCGTGATTTTGAACCCCAGTGACCGTTCAAGGGAGGGTCACAACCACAATTGACGGTCACATTGAATGGTCACCAACAGTCACTATTGAGGGTCGCATATCGTGACTAAAAAAATGTGACCGTCCCACTTTTGTACGGGCTCTCGCCATTTCCTTTTATTGTGGCTTTATTTTGCTCCATTATAGTTTGAAAACATTATGAAGCTACGAAAGTTTAATGTTTTTTTTTGACTGACTTCTAAAAAAATTGTTTTATTAGGCTACGCAACTACAGTTTTTCACTGCACTAGTAGGGATTCCGGAGAGGAGATTCCGTGCGGTTGCTATGTGGTGCGCAGTTAGATACAATTAACTGTTGAAGCGAAATGAACTGTTTTATGCCTTCTATTTACGAGTAATCTTTTTTTGCATAAAAATAAGTAGTATATAAAAGGTATTATTTTAAATTCTGCGTTTTAATTCTGCTATTTCAAAACAGCTTACGAAAATGGACGCGCTAATTCAACGGACGAACAAATCGACGTGTTAGTAAACAGATTTCTGTTCGATTACTTGCGCGTCGACGAGGGGCTCAGTCGTGAGCTCAAGAAGTGCACCTTCTATCAGGACGTGATTAAAAGGTTGCGCGTTGCCGGGGGTAAGCGCACATTTGGTTGAATAGATGGTTTTGAAATGTTCTGCAAGCATCTGGCAGTGGCATTTAGTGGGAGATCTATCCCCTGTTCCCTCAATGGGAGATTTCCCTCCATGGGAGATGTTATCCATCCCCTGTTCCCTCAATGGGAGATTTCCTTCTTTGTAAGATGTTATCCATCCCCAGTTCCCTCAATGGGAGATTTCCCTCCATGGGGGATGTTATCCATCCCCTGTTTACCTCAATAGGAGATTTCCTTCTTTGTGGGATGTTATCCATCCCCTTTTCCCTCAATGGGAGATTTCCATCTATGTGGGATGTTATCCATCCCCTTTTCCCTCAATGGGAGATTTCCCTCCATGGGGGATGTTATTCATCCCCTGTTTACCTTAATGGGAGATTTCCTTCTATGTGGGATGTTATCTATCCCCAGATCCCTCAATGGGAGATTTCCTTCTATGTGGGATGTTATCTATCCCCAGATCCCTCAATGGGAGATTTCCTTCTATGTGGGATGTTATCTATCCCCAGATCCCTCAATGGGAGATTTCCTTCTATGTGGGATGTTATCTATCCCCAGATCCCTCAATGGGAGATTTCCTTCTATGTGGGATGTTATCCATCCCCTGTTCCCTCAATGGGAGATTTCCATTCATGGGAGATGTTATCCATCCCCTGTTCTCTCTATCTAGATATCCCTCCATGGTAAATGTCATCCCCTTGTTCCTTGAATCTGGTATGTCATTTCCTGTACCTTCTATGGATGATTATACCTAATTATGGCCTCAATATAGTATTTATTGTCTCATTGCTTTAATTCAATTGATAAGAATCTAATTAACGTCCCAACTTGACGAATTTTTTTGTTCAGAAAAATTCGGCCTAGTTGAGAGTTCTATTAAGGAGATCGACTCCGAGCTGAGAACCAGGGCAACAAAATTCAACGAACTGGAAACTGGGTGAGTTCTCAATGTGTTTTATTGTGACTTAATTGGGATTATTGTTGAATTATCCCCATTAAGGATTATCCCCTAAACTCGATTATTCCCTAGACTGACTATTCCTCGGCTTAATTATTTCCAGATCGTTAATCCCAGATTCAATAATCAAATCGACTAAATTATTCGCTAATCCCTATAGACTCGATAATACCTTAAACTTCTTCCTATATTGCAGACTTCTCGCCCAAGTGACGGTCATTGAGCTGAGCGATAGCGACGAAGACAACGACAGCAGCGACGACGTCGTCATCATTGACGATCCGACGGCTGCCTCAGCTCAAAGCGGCGGTCGACGCGGCGACATTCTGACGCTGCAAGTCGACTCAGACGACTGCGAAAATTCCGACTCCGACGTTGTCATTGTCGAGCGACCGACTTCGTCGTCGAATGCAGCGACAGCGACGTCGGTAAATACCGAAGCGTCGACGGACATTCCACCGCCGGCAAATAAAATCCGTCGACTGGACACTGGCGAAACTTTGGCGTCGACGTCGGCGTCAACTTCGTCGACTGCGGCGGCGGCGGCATCGGCTGGCGGCGCGCCTGGTCGCCGCGTGGTGCTGACCGCTCCTGTGAAACTGGTGACCGTTGAAAATTTGAAGAATCTCATCACTACGGATCTCCTAGAGCGGCCGCAGTGAGTTCTCTAAGCCTTAATTATTGTTGGTTGCAGCTCTCATGACGCCATTCGCTGCAGATCTCACGCCACCCTCCGATGCAACTCTCACTCTACCCTCCGATGCAACTCTCACTCCACCCTCCGATGCAACTCTCACACCACCCTCCGATGCAACTATCACTCTACCCTCCGATGCAACTCTCACACCACCCTCCGATGCAACTCTCACTCTACCCTCCGATGCAACTCTCACTCCACCCTCCGATGCAACTCTCACACCACCCTCCGATGCAACTATCACTCTACCCTCCGATGCAACTCTCACACCACCCTCCGATGCAACTCTCACTCTACCCTCCGATGCAACTCTCACTCCACCCTCCGATGCAACTCTCACTCTGCTCCCCGTTGCAACTCTCACTCCACCCTCCGATGCAACTCTCACTCCACCCTCTCTTGCAACTCTCACTCCACCCTCCGATGCAACTATCACTCCACCCTCCGATGCAACTCTAACGACACCCTCCGATGCAACTATCACTCCACCCTCCGATGCAACTATCACTCCACCCTCCAATGCAACTCTCACTCTACCCTCCGTTGCAACTCTCACACCAGCCTCCGTTGCAACTCTCACTCCACCCTCCGATTCAACTCTCACGCCACCCTCCGATGCAACTCTAACGACACCCTCCGATGCAACTCTCATTCTACCCTCTCTTGCAACTCTCACTCTACCCTCCGTTGCAACTCTAACGACACCCTCCGATGCAACTCTCACTCCACCCTCCATTGCAACTCTCACACCACCCTCCGATGCAACTCTCACACCACCCTCCGATGCAACTCTCACACCACCCCCGATGCAACTCTCACACCACCCTCCGATGCAACTCTCACTCCACCCTCCGATGCAACTCTCACTCCACCCTCCGTTGCAACTCTCACTCTGCCCTCTCTTGCAACTCTCACACCACCCTCCGATGCAACTCTCACTCTACCCTCTCTTGCAACTCTCACTCCACCCTCTCTTGCAACTCTCACTCCACCCTCTCTTGCAACTGTCACTCCACCCTCTATTGCAACTCTCTCTCCACCCTCTCTTGCAACTCTCACTCCACCCTCTCTTGCAACTGTCACTCCACCCTCTATTGCAACTCTCTCTCCACCCTCCATTGCAACTCTCACTCCACCCTCCGATGCAACTCTCATTTCACCCTCCGTTGCAACTCTCACTCTACCCTCCGATGCAACTCTCACTCTACCCTCCGATGCAACTCTCACTCTACCCTTCAATGCAACTCTCACTCCACCCTCTCTTGCAACTCTCACTCCACCCTCTCTTGCAACTCTCACTCCACCCTCTCTTGCAACTCTCACGCCACCCTCTCTTGCAACTCTCACTCCACCCTCCGATGCAACCCTCACTCCACCCTCCGATGCAACTCTCACTCTACCCTCCGATGCAACTCTCACTCTACCCTCCGATGCAACTCTCACTCCACCCTCCGATGCAACTCTCACTCTGCTCCCCGTTGCAACTCTCACTCCACCCTCCGATGCAACTCTCACTCCACCCTCTCTTGCAACTCTCACTACACCCTCCGATGCAACTATCACTCCACCCTCCGATGCAACTCTAACGACACCTTCCGATGCAACTATCACTCCACCCTCCGATGCAACTATCACTCCACCCTCCAATGCAACTCTCACTCTACCCTCCGTTGCAACTCTCACACCAGCCTCCGTTGCAACTCTCACTCCACCCTCCGATGCAACTCTCACTCCACCCTCTCTTGCAACTCTCACTCCACCCTCCGATGCAACTATCACTCCACCCTCCGATGCAACTCTAACGACACCTTCCGATGCAACTATCACTCCACCCTCCGATGCAACTATCACTCCACCCTCCAATGCAACTCTCACTCTACCCTCCGTTGCAACTCTCACACCAGCCTCCGTTGCAACTCTCACTCCACCCTCCGATTCAACTCTCACGCCACCCTCCGATGCAACTCTAACGACACCCTCCGATGCAACTCTCATTCTACCCTCTCTTGCAACTCTCACTCTACCCTCCGTTGCAACTCTAACGACACCCTCCGATGCAACTCTCACTCCACCCTCCATTGCAACTCTCACACCACCCTCCGATGTAACTCTCACACCACCCTCCGATGCAACTCTCACACCACCCTCCGATGCAACTCTCACACCACCCCCGATGCAACTCTCACACCACCCTCCGATGCAACTCTCACTCCACCCTCTCTTGCAACTGTCACTCCACCCTCTATTGCAACTCTCTCTCCACTCTCCATTGCAACTCTCACTCCACCCTCTCTTGCAACTCTCACGCCACCCTCTCTTGCAACTCTCACTCCACCCTCTCTTGCAACTGTCACTCCACCCTCTATTGCAACTCTCTCTCCACCCTCCATTGCAACTCTCACTCCACCCTCCGATGCAACTCTCATTTCACCCTCCGTTGCAACTCTCACTCTACCCTCCGATGCAACTCTCACTCTACCCTCCGATGCAACTCTCACTCTACCCTTCAATGCAACTCTCACTCCACCCTCTCTTGCAACTCTCACTCCACCCTCTCTTGCAACTCTCACGCCACCCTCTCTTGCAACTCTCACTCCAACCTCCGATGCAACCCTCACTCCACCCTCCGATGCAACTCTCACTCTACCCTCCGATGCAACTCTCACTCTACCCTCCGATGCAACTCTCACTCTACCCTCCGATGCAACCCTCACTCCACCCTCCGATGCAACTCTCACTCTGCTTCCCGTTGCAACTCTCACTCCACCCTCCGATGCAACTCTCACTCCACCCTCTCTTGCAACTCTCACTCCACCCTCCGATGCAACTCTCACTCCACCCTCCGATGCAACTCTCACTCCACCCTCCGATGCAACTCTCACTCCAACCTCCGATGCAACTCTCACTCTACCCTCCGATGCAACTCTCACTCCACCCTCCGATGCAACTCTCACTCTACCCTCCGATGCAACTCTCACTCTACCCTCCGATGCAACTCTCACTCTACCCTCCGATGCAACTCTCACTCCACCCTCCGATGCAACTCTCACTCTGCTCCCCGTTGCAACTCTCACTCTACCCTCCGATGCAACTCTCACTCCACCCTCCGATGCAACCCTCACTCCACCCTCCGTTGCAACTCTCACTTCACCCTCCGATGCAACCCTTACTCCACCCTCCGTTGCAACTCTCACTCCACCCTCCGATGCAACCCTCACTCCACCCTCCGTTGCAACTCTCACTCCACCTTCTCTTGCAACTCTCACACCACCCTCGATTTCAACTCCGCCCAATCTGCTGCAGCAAGGTGCACCCGGGCGAGCCGGTGTTTGCCCTGCGCGACCAAGACGAATGGTGCCGCGCCGTCGTCACCCACGAGCTTCCGCGCGACGCCTACGTTGTGAAATTTCTTGTCGCCCCGGCGTCGGCCGAGCTTCAGCAGCAGCAGCAGCTGATCCGCACTGTCACGTCAGTCCAGCTGGCTCTCGGCGACTCCTGCCTAGCCCGTCAGGAGCGCTGCCCTGTCGGCACGCGCGTCGTTTCAACCGTAGCCGATCCCGACTACGCCGACGAAGGTCCCGACGCTGAGGCCGACGGCGACGAGGCGCCGCGCTATGCCGGCATCGTGGCCGAGTCGCCTGGCGAGGCCAACAAATTTCGCTATTTGATTTTCTTCGGCGACGGCTATTGTCAGTACTCGGAGCAGGCGGCCGTCCATCGGGTGCTGGCGCAGAGCGTCAACAATTGGCGCCTAGCCGGCTCGGAGAGTCGGCACTTTATCCGCGACTATTTGGACTCTTATCCGACTAGGGACCTGCTGCGACTGCAGCCGGGCCAGCTGGTGGTTGCCGAGCTGCGCGGCGGCTGGCACAACGCTCGGGTTGAAGCGGTGGACGGCGCGTTGATTCGGCTGACTTTTATGCACGACGGCTCGTGCGAGTGGGTGAGTGAAGCCGCTGCAGGTGTCTTCTGGTGGCTGTAGCACGCTTTTGTCATTAAAAAACGTGTGAAAATTCTGTCAGTCTAGATGGATATTTCTGGGGTATTTGTCACTCTAGATGGGCATTTAAGGGGTATTTGTCACTATATGGGTAGTTAACGGGTATTTGTCACTCTATATATGTATTTTACTGGTATTTGTCACTTTAGATGGGTATTTTACTGGTATTTGTCACTCTATATGGGTATTTTACTGGTATTTGTCACTCTAGATGGGTATTTGTCATTCTAGTTGGGTATTTGAGGGGTATTTGTCACTCTAGTTGGGTATTTAAGGGGTATTTGTTACTCTAGACAGGTATTTAAGGGGTATTTTTCACTCTATAGAGATATTTCAGGTTTATTTGTCACTCTAGATGGGTATTTCCGGGTACTTCGTATTTGTCACTCTAGATTGACATTTCCGGGTATTTGTCACTCTAAATTGACATTTCCGGGTATTTGTCACTCTAAATTGACATTTCCGGGTATTTGTCACTCTAAATTGACATTTCCGGGTATTTGTCACTCTAAATTGACATTTCCGGGTATTTGTCACTCTAAATTGACATTTCCGGGTATTTGTCACTCTAGATTGACATTTCCGGGTATTTGTCACTCTAAATTGACATTTCCGGGTATTTGTCACTCTAAATTGACATTTCCGGGTATTTGTCACTCTATTTGGATATTTCAGGGTTATTTGCCACTCAAGATAACCTAAAAGGGTATTTCGGGGGATTTTAAAATCTAGAAGTACATTTAAGGGGTATTTCTCGTTCTGGGGGGACTCTTGAAGAATTTGTCTCCTAATACTCGTAACCTGTGAATGAATTTTTAATAAAAAAATGACATTCCAAACATCTTGACACCCCCTCCCCCTACCAACCAACATATCAAAGGTTTACCGCGGCAGCACGCGGCTCAAGACCCTGTACGACCGACTGTACGGCCCGCCCAAGCAGCCGCAGCCGCAGCCAAAAGCTGTTGTTGTCGCTTCGCAGGTTCGAGTCGGGCACGCTAGAAAGTCCACATCCGCTAGTCGTCTACTGGCTTCGACAAAGTCTACGGCGGCATCCGACGACGATTTTGTCGTTGTTGGTCCGTCTGGCCGGCGTCGACGCGTTCGACGCGACGCCGACGGCGATGGCGAGGACGACGTCGAAGATTTGGCCTACAGGGGGCGTCAGGTGGCCACGTTTAATTCGTCTATGCAACTGCCGCAGCCCAGGCTCTACATGCTTCATCGCTGCTCGCCCAGCTGCTGCCCGGATCCGCCTGGACTGTCCGACGTTGTTGCCTTCGACGATCCCGCGGCCAGAGGGCGCAACCCGTTGGAGGCGCCTGTGGCGCTCGGCTGGTGGCGACTGCTTGTGCTGGCCGAGGACGAAAACGGCGGCGGTGGCGGCGGCGGCTGCTCCTCTGGAGGCGGCCGAGGCAGGGAAATTGTTGAATACCGAGCCCCCTGCGGCCGCAGCCTGCGCAGCCACGCCGATTTGGACGCCTATCTGAGGGAGACTCGCTGCCGTCTGCACGTGTCCGCCTTCTGCTTCGACGCCGCCGTACGGATTAACAACGAGTTTCAACCGAATAAGGTTGGTTTTGCTTATCCTACTGGTTCTGAGTGGCCATGGCCACATGTGACTTTTCTACTCAGGTGATCAAGCAGCCATTCAAAACGGGTGATTAAGCGGCCATTCCAAACTGGTGATTAAGCGGCCATTCTAATCGGGTGATTAAGCGGTCATTCAAAACGGGTGATTAAGCGGCCATTCTAATCGGGTGATTAAGCGGCCATTCTAATCGGGAGATTAAGCGGCCATTCTAAACGGGTGATTAAGCGGCCATTGAAAACGGGTGATTAAGCGGCCATTCTAATCAGGTGCTTAAGCGGCCATTCTAATCGGGTGATTAAGCGGCCATTCTAAACGGGTGATTAAGCGGCCATTCTAATCGGGTGATTAAGCGGCCATTCCAAACTGGTGATTAAGCGGCCATTCTAATCGGGTGATTAAGCGGTCATTCAAAACGGGTGATTAAGCGGCCATTCTAATCGGGTGATTAAGCGGCCATTCTAATCGGGAGATTAAGCGGCCATTCTAATCGGGTGATTAAGCGGTCATTCAAAACGGGTGATTAAGCGGCCATTCTAATCGGGAGATTAAGCGGCCATTCTAAACGGGTGATTAAGCGGCCATTCTGAACGGGTGATTAAGCGGCCATTCTGAACGGGTGATTAAGCGGCCATTCTAATCGGGTGATTAAGCAACCATTCTAGACGGGAGATTAAGCGGCCATTCTAAACGGGTGATTAAGCGGCCATTGAAAACGGGTGATTAAGCGGCCATTCTAATCAGGTGCTTAAGCGGCCATTCTGAACGGGTGATTAAGCGGCCATTCTGATCGGGTGATTAAGCCGTCGTAGGTAAACAGCGGGAGTAACTAAGCACTATTTATTTACGCAGGATGAAGCGTCATATAATTAGTAATATGTGTAGCATAAAATCTATTCATATTATCCTATTCCGTTCCCACAGATAATCTACCAGCTGAAGGACATCAGCTACGGCAAGGAGCCCGTCCCAGTCAGCGCTGTCAACAGTCTGGACAATACTAGCCTGCCTTATATTGAATACGCATCAGAGCGCGTACCAACTCAGGGCGTGTTTACTAACGAATCCGAACCGGGTTTTCTAGTCTGCTGCGACTGCACAGACGATTGTTCCGATAGGCGTCGCTGCGCTTGTCAGCAGCTCACTATAAAATCGTCACAGGCTATTACTGGCAAGGCTGACATTCGCGTCACTTATAGACACGGTCGGCACATGGCCAGAGCTTTGGGTGGCATTTACGAGTGCAATTCAAAGTGCAGGTGCAGGGCGGCCACCTGTCGGAATCGCGTTGTGCAACACGGATTGCGCAATCGGCTTCAGGTAGGTTTCTAATGACTGGATAGCTAGTGAGTCATAGGTGATAGCTAGTGAGTCATAGGTAGATAGCTAGCGGGTCATAGGTAGATAGCCAGCGGTTCATAGGTAGATAGCTAGCGGGTCATAGGTAGATAGCTAGCGGGTCATAGGTAGATAGCTAGCGGGTCATAGGTAGATAGCCAGCGGGTCATAGGTAGATAGCTAGCGGGTCATAGGTAGATAGCCAGCGGGTCATAGGTAGATAGCCAGCGGGTCATAGATAGACAGCCAGCGGGTCATAGGTAGATAGCTAGTGGGTCCTAGGTAGACAGCTAGCGGGTCATAGGTAGATAGATAGCGGGTCATAGATAGACAGCTAGCGGGTCATAGGTAGATATATATCGGGTCATAGATAGATAACTGGCGGGTCATAGGTAGACAGCCAGCGGGTCATAGGTAAATAGCTAGTGGGTCCTAGGTAGACAGCTAGCGGGTCATAGGTAGATAGATAGCGGGTCATAGATAGACAGCTAGCGGGTCATAGGTAGATATATATCGGGTCATAGATAGATAACTGGCGGGTCATAGGTAGACAGCCAGCGGTTCATAGGTAGATAGATAGCGGGTCATAGGTAGATAGCCAGCGGGTCATAGGTAGATAACTGGCGGGTCATAGGTAGACAGCCAGCGGTTCATAGGTAGATAGATAGCGGGTCATAGATAGATAACTGGCGGGTCATAGGTAGATAGCCAGCGGGTCATAGGTAGACTAGCTAGCGGGTCATAGGTAGATAGCCAGCGGGTCATAGGTAGATAGCTAGCGGGTCATAGGTAGATAGCCAGCGGTTCATAGGTAGATAGCCAGCGGGTCATAGGTAGATAGCCAGCGGGTCATAGGTAGATAGCCAGCGGGTCATAGGTAGATAGCCAGCGGGTCATAGGTAGATAGCCAGCGGGTCATAGGTAGATAGCCAGCGGGTCATAGGTAGACAGCCAGCAGGTCATAGGTAGATAGCCAGCGGGTCATAGGTAGATAGCCAGCGGGTCATAGATAGACAGCCAGCGGGTCATAGGTAGATAGCCAGCAGGTCATAGGTAGATAGCCAGCGGTTCATAGGTAGATAGCCAGCGGGTCATAGGTAGATAGCCAGCGGGTCATAGGTAGATAGCTAGCGGGTCATAGGTAGATAGCCAGCGGGTCATAGGTAGATAGCCAGCGGGTCATAGGTAGATAGCCAGCGGGTCATAAGGTAGATAGCTAGCGGGTCATAGGTAGATAGCTAGCGGGTCATAGGTAGATAGCCAGCGGTTCATAGGTAGATAGCCAGCGGTTCATAGGTAGATAGCCAGTGGGTCATAGGTAGATAGCCAGCGGGTCATAGGTAGAATGCCAGCGGGTCATAGGTAGATAGCCAGCGGGTCATAGGTAGATAGCCAGCGGGTCATAGGTAAATCCCAGCCTTCAAATCGAGGATTCTCATTAAACAAACTGCAGGTGTTTCGCACCGCCCGCAAAGGCTGGGGCACTCGCACCCTGCACGACATTCCCAAAGGCGCTTTCATCTGCATTTACGCCGGCGAACTCTACAACGAGGAGACGGCCGTGCGCTTTGGCACCGAGCTTGGCGACGAATACCAGGCCGAGCTAGACCTCATCGAGATTATGCAACTGGAGAAGGAGGGCTACGAGCATATCGCTAGGGAACCCGTGGATCGGGTAAGTTTTTACGGCCTTTTTTAATGGGTTTTTATCTTATTTTACCGAAATCTCAATAACCTACCGTGCGAAAAGTAGATAGAGCCAGCTGAATCGCCAAAATCTTTATTAAATTCAGGGTTAGAAATAGATGAAAAAGATTCTAATACAGAGACCTCATTAAGCTTCAAATTAACTTTTGAGAATTAGACGTGCTAGCAGACTGTTCACAAAATATCACCTACCTCCTAATTGTGAGAAGTAGACAAGATAGACTCTACTTACAAAATCTCACCTACCTCCTAATTGTGAGAAGTAGACAAGGTAGACTCTACTTACAAAATATCACCTACCTCCTAATTGTGAGAAGTAGACAAGGTAGACTCTACTTACAAAATATCACCTACCTCCTAATTGTGAGAAGTAGACATGATAGACTCTACTTACAAAATATCACCTACCTCCTAATTGTGAGAAGTAGACAAGGTAGACTCTACTTACAAAATATCACCTACCTCCTAATTGTGAGAAGTAGACAAGGTAGACTCTACTTACAAAATATCACCTACCTCCTAATTGTGAGACGTAGACAAGGTAGACTCTACTTACAAAATATCACCTACCTCCTAATTGTGAGAAGTAGACAAGGTAGACTCTACTTACAAAATATCACCTACCTCCTAATTGTGAGAAGTAGACAAGGTAGACTCTACTTACAAAATATCACCTACCTCCTAATTGTGAGAAGTAGACAAGGTAGACTCTACTTACAAAATATCACCTACCTCCTAATTGTGAGACGTAGACAAGGTAGACTCTACTTACAAAATATCACCTACCTCCTAATTGTGAGAAGTAGACAAGGTAGACTCTACTTACAAAATATCACCTACCTCCTAATTGTGAGAAGTAGACAAGGTAGACTCTACTTACAAAATATCACCTACCTCCTAATTGTGAGAAGTAGACACACATGACTACTAACAAAATTTTACCTACGAGTAGCTGAGAACCTGACAAAGACTTAAATACTGAAAATCCTGTCTACCACCAAAATTAGAAGACAAAATCGAGATTGCAAGTAGCTCCCGTCCATCAAATCCTTAAAGGCTCGTCAGAACTCCAGCGTGTCCTCGGCTGCCCCCGTTGACCTCCGTGCCAGCTGGTTCGGCGAGACGCATCCCTACGTGATGGACGCCAAACAGCGCGGCAACCTTGGCCGCTACATGAACCACTCGTGCGAGCCCAATTGTCGAGTGCAGAGTGTATTTGTTAAAACTCACGATCCCCGATTCCCTGAGACGGCTTTCTTTGCCCTCAGGCGGATCTCGGCCGGCGAGGAGCTGTGCTGGGATTACAGCTATGAGGTTGGCAGCGTGCCTGGCAAAGAGTTGCTCTGCTATTGTTCCACTCCCAGTTGCCGAATTAGGCTGCTGTGAGGCTGGCTTTCAGCCTGCCGGTAACTGCTTTGAGGCTATCGCTGAAGTTTGGGGTGCCTTTCTCTGCCGACCCTGACGTTTTGGGTGTTTTTCTCTGCTGACCCTGAAGTTTTGGGTGTCTTTCTCTCCTGATCCTGAAGTTTTGGGTGTCTTTCTCTCCCGTTCCTGAAGTTTTGGGTGTTTTTCTCTGCTGACCCTGAAGTTTTGGGTGTCTTTCTCTCCTGATCCTGAAGTTTTGGGTGTCTTTCTCTCCCGTTCCTGAAGTTTTGGGTGTTTTTCTCTGCTGACCCTGAAGTTTTGGGTGTCTTTCTCTCCTGATCCTGAAGTTTTGGGTGTTTTTCTCTGCTGACCCTGAAGTTTTGGGTGTTTTTCTCTCCTGATCCTGAAGTTTTGGGTGTCTTTCTCTGCTGACCCTGAAATTTTGGGTGTCTTTCTCTCCTGATCCTGAAGTTTTGGGTGTCTTTCTCTCCTGATCCTGAAGTTTTGGGTGTCTTTCTCTGCTGACCCTGAAGTTTTGGGTGTCTTTCTCTCCCGTTCCTGAAGTTTTGGGTGTCTTTCTCTGCTGACCCTGAAGTTTTGGGTGTCTTTCTCTCCCGTTCCTGAAGTTTTGGGTGTCTTTCTCTCCCGTTCCTGAAGTTTTGGGTGTCTTTCTTTGCTAATCCTGAAGTTTGGGGTGTCCTCTCCTGACCCTGAAGTTTTCGGTGTCTTTCTCTCCTGATCCTGAAGTTTTGGGTGTCTTTCTCTCCTGATCCTGAAGTTTTGGGTGTCTTTCTCTGCTGACCCTGAAGTTTTGGGTGTCTTTCTCTGCTGACCCTGAAGTTTTGGGTGTCTTTCTCTCCTGATCCTGAAGTTTTGGGTGTCTTTCTCTCCCGTTCCTGAAGTTTTGGGTGTCTTTCTCTCCCGTTCCTGAAGTTTTGGGTGTCTTTCTTTGCTAATCCTGAAGTTTGGGGTGTCTTTCTCTCCCGTTCCTGAAGTTTTGGGTGTCTTTCTCTCCCGTTCCTGAAGTTTTGGGTGTCTTTCTCTCCCGTTCCTGAAGTTTTGGGTGTCTTTCTCTCCCGTTCCTGAAGTTTTGGGTGTCTTTCTTTGCTAATCCTGAAGTTTGGGGTGTCCTTCTCTCCTGACCCTGAAGTTTTGGGTGTCTTTCTCTGCTGACCCTGAAGTTTTGGGTGTCTTTCTCTCCCGTTCCTGAAGTTTTGGTTGTCTTTCTCTCCCGTTCCTGAAGTTTTGGGTGTCTTTCTCTCCCGTTCCTGAAGTTTTGGGTGTCTTTCTTTGCTAATCCTGAAGTTTGGGGTGTCTTTCTCTCCCGTTCCTGAAGTTTTGGGTGTCTTTCTCTCCCGTTCCTGAAGTTTTGGGTGTCTTTCTCTCCCGTTCCTGAAGTTTTGGGTGTCTTTCTTTGCTAATCCTGAAGTTTGGGGTGTCCTCTCCTGACCCTGAAGTTTTGGGTGTCTTTCTCTCCTGATCCTGAAGTTTAGGTGTCTTTCTCTCCTGAACCTGAAGTTTTGGGTGTCTTTCTCTCCCGATCCTGAAGTTTTGGGTGTCTTTCTCTGCCGACCCTGAAGTTTTGGGTATCTTCGTCTGCCGACCCTGAAGTTTTGGGTGTCTTTCTCTCTTGATCCTGAAGTTTTGGGGGTCTTTCTCTCCCGACCCTGAAGTTTTGGGTGTATTTCTCTGCTGACCCTGAAGTCTCAAGTGTCATTTATCCAGGTTTTTATCCGAACTCTTGAATCTGAATCGTGTGGTGTGCATCTTTCTATCCTGAATTCCAGGACGCCTTTTTCACTACGGTTAAATCGAAAATATTTTATTTTTTTATTCTCAAGTCTTGGTTGTCTTCTTATTTCTTAAGTAATATAATTGTGTACAGCAATATTTTCAACCTTTTTGTGTGATTCTGTTAATTAAATATTTCATTTACGCGCTTTATTTTATCATCCAACTTTTGTAAGAAGCATCGCTTATTCAGTCATAAAAATATTAGTTAATAAGAACTGTTACTGTACGATTGTTTGTATGATTACTTTTTCGATAAAAACTATGACGCTTGCATTTTATTGCACTTTGAAGATAGAACTTTGCTTAATTAAAAGTAATCCAAATAGCTTAATTAGGAGGTTAATGAAAGTGTATATTTTATGGATGAAAAAAGTCCACAACGGTTTTTTACGACTCAAACAGCTTTAAAATATAAATTGTACATAGTAGTAATGTAATTTGCGTACGTGCGCTTTGCCATGTCTCGCAGAAGATTATTACTTTCCTATTATTATTTTTCTGTGCCAATACATGCTTGTCAAATTATTTTACCTTTGTGTTTAACTGCTTATACGCTACTAATTATCGTACTTAACGACCGAATGTTCTGCCATGCACTTTGTCTCACTGATCACTGTTGTTTTAACCATCATTTACTATTGTTCAACGATAAATAATATAGTTTTAAACAAAATTCGTGCTGCTTAATTCTGCATTTTTTAAGTCTACTTAAAGTTCCATATGTAACTAGGTGCGAGATAGATGGATAGATAGATTGATAGATAGATAGATAGATAGATAGATATATTGATAGATAGATTGATACATAGATAGATTGATTGATAGATAGATAGATAGATAGACAGATAGATAGATAGATAGATAGAGAGATAGATAGATAGATAGATAAATAGACAGATAGATAGATAGATAGACAGATAGATAGACAGATAGATAGACAGATAGATAGATAGATAGATAGATAGATAGACAGATAGATAGATAGATAGATAGATAGATAGACAGACAGATAGATAGATAGATAGATAGATAGATAGACAGATAGATAGACAGATAGATAGATAGATAGATAGACAAATAGATAGATAGATAGACAGATAGATAGATAGATAGCTAGACAGATAGATAGATAGATAGATAGATAGATAGACAGATAGATAGATAGATAGATAGATAGACAGATAGATAGATAGATAGACAGATAGATAGATAGATAGATAGACAGATAGATAGATAGATAGATAGATAGACAGATAGATAGATAGATAGATAGATAGATAGATAAACAGATAGATAGATAGATAGACAGATAGATAGATAAACAGATAGATAGATAGATAGACAGATAGATAGATAGACAGATAGATAGATAGATAGACAGATAGATAGATAGATAGACAGATAGATAGATAGATAGATAGACAGATAGACAGATAGATAGATAGATAGATAGACAGATAGATAGATAGATAGATAGATAGACAGATAGATAGATAGATAGATAGATAGATAGATAGATAGATAGATAGATAGATAGACAGATAGATAGATAGATAGACAGATAGATAGATAGATAGATAGATAGATAGACAGATAGATAGATAGATAGACAGATAGATAGATAGATAGATAGATAGATAGATAGATAGATACATGCATAGATAGATCGGTACTCAGCTCAGTCCCCCATTGCAGCATCAGTCTGTCGCTGTTTCGCTTCAGTCGGACGAGTCCACGACATCGGGGGAGAAGTCCGCGGCATCACTAGCCAACAAAGACTCGGCAGGCGGCGTGCCGGCCCTGTATGGCCGCGAGTCGACGGCCGGCGTTCTCTACAGCCAGGCCACGGCAGGCCAAGCCGACGGCCCCCTTCGCCAGCTGCTCGCCGCCAACTCGGATCGTCACATCGACGATTGCGACGCCGACGGCAACACGGCGCTCCATCTGGCCTGCCAGGCCGGCGACCTGGAGGCGGCCCGCTGCCTGCTGGCAAACGGCGCCAGCGTCAACCGGGAGAATATCGACGGCGCTACGCCGTTGTGCGACGCCGCTGCCAGCGGCTGCCCCGCCTTGGTTCGCCTCCTGCTGGACAGCGGCGCTTGGATTGCGCCGCGATTCGCGCTGACCGGCCCGGCGCACGAGGCTGCCGCCGCAGGGCACGCGGCAGCGCTGCAGGTTAGTTGATTGGGTGAACCAGAGTGACAATGGGAGAGTGACAATGGGTGAACCAGAGTGACAATGGGTGAACCAGAGTGACAATGGGTGAACCAGAGTGACAATGGGTGAACCAGAGTGACATTGGGTGAACCAGAGTGACAATGGGTGAACCAGAGTGACATTGGGTGAACCAGAGTGACATTGGGTGAACCAGAGTGACAGTGGGTGAACCAGAGTGACAATGGGTGAACCAGAGTGACAATGGGTGAACCAGAGTGACAATGGGTGAACCAGAGTGACAGTGGGTAACCCAGGGTGACAATGGGTGAACCAGAGTGACAATGGGTGAACCAGAGTGACAATGGGTGAACCAGAGTGACAATGGGTGAACCAGAGTGACAATGGGTGAACCAGAGTGACAATGGGTGAGCCAGAGTGACTATGGGTGAGCCAATCTTTCCACCGGACGTTCTCGCCGGACCCTCCAGTTGCTGCTGGACCGCGGCGCGGCCGCCGACAAGTTCGACGGTCACCTCGGCGCGCCGCTGCACTACGCGGCCTGGCACGGCCGGCCAGCCGCCGCCTTCGTCCTGGCCCGCTCCGGCGCCCGCGTCGATTCGCCCTGCCGGCACACGACTCCGCTGCACGTGGCGGCCCGACAGTCTCGCCCAGCCGTTATCCGCGTGCTGCTGGCGTTCGGCGCCGATCCGCGCCTGCCCACCGCCGACGGCCGCCTGGCGCGCCAGCTGGCCGAGCCGGACTCGGACGCCGCCCTCGCCCTGGCCGACGCCGAGATCGCTGCCAGGACGCCGCCTCGACTTCGCCGGCTGGCCATGCGGGCCGTCTGGCTGCGCTGGCGACTGCTGCGCGGCGTCGCTGATGCCGACGGGCTTCGGCGATCGGAGGCGTTTTTGCAACGCCTGCCAGCCTGCCTGTTGAACTACGTCTGCTGCGGCCTGCCGCCTGCCGACGTGCCGCCCTGACTGGCTCTGCGGGACTCTGGGATTGTTGGTTGGGATTAATTTTCTTTGAGATTTTAAGATAATTTTTTGGGATTAATTTCCTGTGGGATTGTGGGATCTTTAGTTGAATTAATCTCGTGTGAGATTGGGGATTATTGGTTGGGATTAATCTCCTGCGAGATTGTGGGATCTTTGGTTGGGATTATTCTCCTATGAGATTGTGGGATCTTTTGTTGGTATTAATCTCCTGCAAGATTGTGGGATCTTTGGTTGGGATCAATCTCCTGTGGGATTGTGGGATCTTTGGTCGGGATTAATCTCCTGTGGGATTGCGGGATCTTTTGTTGGGATTAATCTCCTGCGAGATTGTGGGATCTTTTGTTGGGATTAATCTCCTGTGAGATTCTGGGATATTTGGTTGGGATTAATCTCCTGTGGCATTGTGGGATCTTTTGTTGGGATTAATCTCCTGTGAGATTGTGGGATCTTTGGTTGGGATTAATCTCCTGTGAGATTGTGGGATATTTGGTTGGGATTAATTATGAGACTCTTAAGATTAATAAGTACTTTTCTGCATTTCCCTACAGTCGTGCTTTTGTTAGTTTTATTCTTTGGCCCAGGAATTCGCAGAACGTCATATCGCAGTCGTGTAGATGTTATTTACTATTTTCGCTGTATAAAGTTAATGCTGCCTCATTATTGTGTTTTCAGTGCATTTTCATCTAACTAATATATTTGTTTGTTTAAAGATGGAATCCAATCGCTTCCTATTTTCATTATTTTGCATGAATTTGTTTTATCTCGTTTAGGGCGTAAATAAATGTTAACTATGAAGTTGTCTTTATGTCCTTCTTGTTTTTCTTTTTGTGTACATATATCTGGCCCTGAAGTTTTGATACTCAGCATAAGCGCTGAAGCTGAAGCTACTGCCTAGTGGTTCACTCTTGTTTTAGCTACCTTCCCGCTTTTTTCAACTCTAAATGAAGCCTAAGGACCAAATTTTGTTCAATTAAATAAATTCTTAATCGGGGTTTAGCTTATGTTTTAGAACTACAGACCTACTATGTTTACCTTGATTTTAAACTTTGTTAAAATTAGTCAGTTAGCAAGTTAGTGTGAGTGAGTGAGTAAGTGACTGACTGACTGACTGACTGACTGACTGACTGACTGACTGACTGACTGACTGACTGACTGACTGACTGACTGAGCGAGTGAGTGAGTGAGCGAGTGAGCGAGTGAGTGAGTGAGCGAGCGAGTGAGCGAGTGAGTGAGTGAGCGAGTAAGTGAGTGAGTGAGTGAGTGAGCGAGTGAGTGAGTGAGCGAGTAAGTGAGTGAGTGAGTGAGTGAGTGAGCGAGTGACTGACTGACTGACTGACTGAGCAAGTGAGCGAGTGAGCGATTTAGAAATTTAAGGAGTGAGTGGGTGAGTAAGTTATTTAATAGATTAGTGAATGATGGAGTGAACAAGTGTTTTATAAGATGCGTGAGTAATAATTGATAGATTGTATGAAAAATATAACTTTTGATAATTAATTCGTAGATTAGCCCTGATAAATCAACGGAATAAATGACTGACAGGGGCGGACAGTGTGACACTTTTTTCTCCTCGGAAATTTCAGGCGCCGCGTTCGCAGCCGCTGCCGCTGCCGCCGCCGCCGCCCAAGCTGGCGTCGTCTTTGCTGCACTCGGCGGTGACGGCCGGCCGCGCCGACCAGTTGGACAGCCTGCTGGCCGACGGTCAGTGGCCCGGCCGGCGCAACGCTCAGCAGATGACGCCGCTGCACCTGGCCGCCCAGCTGAACATGCCGGAGGCCGCCTTCGCCCTGCTGCGCCGCGGCGCCAGCGTCGACGCCGGACATTTGGGCGCCACGGCGCTGCACATGGCGGCCAGGCGCGGTCACGCCGAAGTTGCCCGGCTGCTATTGGAATTCGGCGCCGGATCCGAGGCGCCTAACGCCTGGCGCCGCGTCCGCCGCTAGTCTGGCGCCACCGGGCAGCGAGTGCGCCAGAATTTTATTAGAAGCCGAAATTGAAGCTAAACAGCCGCCCAGTTTGACTCGGCTGGCGCGCCTGAGCGTCTGGCGCCAATGGCGCCGATTAGATCGGTCGGACAGGCCGAGTCTGTTTCCCGATCTGACAGCTTACAGCATCGCCTGTCTTGGCTTTATCCAGCTGCCGCCTGTATAGGTAGATAGATAGATAGATGGAATTTTCCTTTGTTTAATTGCTGCCTAGGTCAATCTCTGCTAGCTGATTTTGTTTTTAATTGGATTTTAGATTTTTTTATTATATAAAATGTTTCTGAGTTTTTATTTGTAAATATTCATATTTGTGTGACAATGCAGCAAGAGGTTTTTCTCTAGCTGTATTTCATTGTAGATAATTTTTTAGTCTAAAATGTTTGCCGTGATAAACTTCTTTTAGCATTATAGCTATTGAATATATAGTTAATTCTGATTACCTCTTTTGACGTAAGATTTTTAATTGTACACTATTGATCTGCGACGCTTTCTCTGTCCTGATGTTTTTTGTTTTAAATCAATAAATATCATTGACTTTAGCATGAGTTTTTGATTTTTTACTATCGCTTACTTGGATTTTAAAAGAATATATATTGTTCTTTTGATAAGCTACCACTCTTGTCTATCGAACTTTTTGTCTTTCACTCAACACAACGTCTAAATGCTTTCTAATGCAAAGTGTAAAGTTGGCGAACCTTAATAATAATTATAAACGCTTATATTATAAGCGTCATTGCCCCACAACCAGCGAGGAGGCATTGCTGCCCATTTCACTGACTCATGAAGCGCGTGCAGGTATAGACTCACACACACGGTGCGTAACGGTAAATTCAGTGCAGAGACAGTCCAGTACGAGGTATTGCGGGGGCGAGTGGCTCGGCGGTCTAGCGCGTCTGCCTTGTGTGCCACTGGTCCAGGCTCGACCCCGCGTTGTAGGTTGGCTATTTTCCCTAGCGCGGTTTCGTGTGCAGGGTCACATTAATTTGGGGCCTTGTGCACGAATTGGTTGGGCTATGGGCCAGTTGTGCAATTTACGCCCATGAAGGCAACTCCCCCAAGGCATAGAGTGTACATGCCTGGAATTACCGGTTTGTACGCCCTATGTTAGTGCGTGATTGGGTGCCGGCCTGTGTGTGTGTCTATGCCTAGCTGTATACCGTATTTAGTGTGACTGAACGCGCTTCAGGAGTCAGCGCAATGGACAGTCATGCCCAGTCGCTGGTTGTGGGACGATGGCGCTTTAAGCGTCAAAGTGCCTGCAGCCCTCCTGCAGATTTAGCAGTCCATCCAGTATTGCAGCCAATCATGCACTCACACAGAGTGTACAAGCGGCATTTCCAGGAATGTACACACTGTGCCTTGGAGGGGGGGTTGCCCTCATGGGCGTAAATTGCACGACTGACCCAGAGCCAATCAATCAGCCAGAAAAAATAACTCAATTCAACGCGGGGTCGAACCTGGACCAGTGGCACACAAGGCAGACGCGCTTGACCGCCGAGCCACTCTCCACCCCCCCTGTCGGCGAACTTTTTGTATTTGGTGGATTTTCGAGAGTCTCGCTTAGAGTTCTGAGCTTCTGAGATGTTGCTTCATCAAGCGATGGCCCTGATGATGGCTCCGCCGATGCGGATCGCCCTCCTCAGACGGAACTTCTTCGTGATCTGAGCGGCCTTCTCCTCCGGCATGCCGGACTCGTCCAGGTTGGCCAGAGCCTCCAGCACAGCCGCGGTCTCAGCCTGCTCCTCCTGGCTGGGAACGGCGGCGGCCAGGGCCATGCCGTGACTTCATGATTGATTGAGTCGAGTCGAGTCGGCTGAGCGAGCTGTGAGCTGACGAGGCTGGGAGTGTTGTTGAGTAGACTTGACGAGCTCAGCAGGTGTCGGGAGCAGCGAATTTATGCAGCTCGAGTCGGCACGTTTTTCCGGTCGGAGGATCGGCGTGTCGCGGCGACTGCGGCTGTTTGAGTTGGAGAGTCACGTGAGCAGAGCTGAGCAGAGAAGGCGGCTTCTCTAAGGGTATCAAGCGGGCATTTTTTCAGCATCGACTTGGCCGGTCAAACATGCAACTGCAGATAGTTTGCTCAGTGAAATTGTAACTATTTCCCAATTTTAGTCAATTTTCGACCTCGATTTATTTGAGGCATACGATTAATTTTTAAGTAGAAAAAATACTCGTAATAATACGTGAAGCTTGCACTCATTATTAAGGCCAAGGACACCTTAAGTAGAAGGACGGGACACTTCGTTTCTTAGAAAATGTCTATGAAAAAGAAATGAAAAAGTTTTTAGAGTCCAATTTTCGCGAAACAAATACACTACGGAGATAAAAAAATTTCAGTTTTTTCGACTTAAAATTAAAGATTGCGCTCGATTCTCTCTTGATTGGCGATTTGTCATTTGTCAGCTAGCTGCGGGGCGCATCCCGGAGCTGTGTACAGCTCTTGCTCAGCCCTGACGGGCTGGAAGGACCGCAACACCCACCTTACATTTTTCTCAGGTCACACTGGTTGGTACCCAATCTCAGCTTGTCAAGTAGGGATTATTATAGTTCTAGGAATAGCTGTAGGGAGTACTTTAGTATCTGATATAAAAACACAATATTTGAAAACTTTATGATTACTTTAGAATGATAATATTCAAGGTGAAAAAAACAAAACTATGACGTACGCAAATTAGACGTGTGTGCAAGTAGCAGTCAATTGTTTGGCATTTTGTCCTATATTTTATTTTAGTCTCTGGGTGCAGTATCGACTCGTGCATAATACAGTTTACGTTTTACGTATAAATATGTAATCTAATGCCAATTAACTGCTCGTATTTTTGCTTTGATTATTAATAATAACAATGGCTAGGGATTTTTCGGTTGGGTTCCTCAGGATATTACAATAATTAAACAATGAAATTCTGAAATACTTGCTGATTGGAAGGGGGTTAATTGTAAACTGAGTTTGAGTACAGAGTACAGTTGATGTGCGCACACGCTGGAATATTCATCATTCGGCCATAGTAGTATAAATAGAAAATTTCTAATTAATATAAAATGAGGCCACAAATAAAGCGATAAGCAAAATAAGTCAGGCACAGTGATATAACAGGAGTTTACAAAAAAATCTGAGCGATCATCAACAATAAATAGGCGTCTATAGCAGGTATGCGGCGTCTGGACTTGGGATTGGAAACAATTGTGGCTGCTCTATCTGCTTGGCTCAATATGAACAGCTGGCACTAGTTTGCAAAATAATAATTCGGGAAAAAATGCTCTCTTCACAGCACTGCACTGTTACATAAGGTCTTACAGCTTGCAATGGTTTTAAGGCGACAAGAAAGTAAATAAATAAATTTTATAAAAATGATGGCTTATAAGGCTACGCAGTTGAACGAGAAAAGAGCAGCCGGAGACATGAAGTAGCTGGATGATAAATAAGTACAACATGCATTAGTACAAAAGGGAACACTGGGGTGCGTACGTACGGGGAAGAGGCAGGCGGGGAAGAGGGGCAAAGTAGATCAAGTTCATTGTTATTCGCCGATGCTACATCTTGCAGACGTGATCCGTTCTCGAGTCAGGTGTCAATCAAATCACTAATTCAAGTAGGCCGTCCTTAATTTGAATAAGCGTAGATTTCCTGGCCACCAGCTGGTTGCTGCACTGACGGTGCCGGCTGCGATCCTGAACCATTGTTGGCGTAATGACCAGATGACCCGGCGCCAGCTGATGCCGACTGCTGCTGCTGCTGCTGCTGCTGCTGGGGCGGCGGCGGTGGGGGTGGCGGCGGCGGCGGCTGCGGCGGCGGAGGCATGGCGGCTGCGGCGGCGGCGGCCGCGGCGGCAGCGGCAGCAAAATAGGCGGCGTTGGGATCGGCGTGGCCGCCTCCAGCGGCGGCGGGAGCGTACAGGAAAGCGCCGCCGGGAAATCCGGCCGCCTCTGAGATGGTCGGCAGAGGCATCGCTGTCATGCCGGCGGAGCCTGCGCGTTAAGAAAGGGCTGGTTTTTTCTTTCTGTCTGTGAAGTTTCGATTGCGCAATAAGTGATTCACCGGTTGACCGGCGCAACTCTTCAATCAAACGTAACTGAAACTAAAAAAAACAGCCAAACAATTAGAGTAACAAAAATGCGAAGAATTTTGCAAAATGGACGGCGCGCCAAAGCAACGGACAGCAATGCGAACAGCTGGAAACCGAACTGAACAAACTCGGCCTGTAGCTTTTGAGCCTCACTCACTGGAATCGGCGTCACCTAAGAGCAGCTGCTGCTGCTGCTGCTGCTGCTGCTGCTGCTGCTGCTGCTGCTGCTGCTGGTGTTGCTGGTGGTGGTGCAGTTGGTAAAATTGCAACGGCTGTTGATGAAGCCCGAGCTGAGGCTGCAACTGATGGTGCATGGGGATCGGAGCCATCTGGGCGGCGGTTGGCCCGTAGGCTGCAAGCAGAGGCCCAGTGGAGTTCGGGTAGCAACCAGCGGCCGGAGCCAGTTGCATGGCCATTTGCGGCTGAGGCGGCGGCGGCAGTGCGGGCGCCTGCGGCAGCGGCGGCTGCTGCTGAAGCGCCTGACAGTTTCCGCCAGACATCGACACGAGCGGCGCCCCGGCTGCGGCCAGCATTGGAACTACAGCGCTTTGAAACGGCTGCAGCTGCTGCTGCTGTTGCTGCATTCTGCTCAACTCACCTAGAAAGGCGGCCTGGTCACTGCCTGACGTCGCAAAGATACCGGATGGCTGTTGCTGATGCGGCTGCTGCGGCTGCGGCTGCGGCTGCGTCAAGCCGATCAAAGCGGCCTCCGCCGCGGCCATCCGGGCCTCCTCCGTTGTCTGGGCGAATCGGTGAGCGGTGAACTGCTGCCTGCCGCCGATGATCACCTTGACATCGAATTTGATTTGATTTGTGGTTTTGTTATTTTGAGTTCTGTGGCTCAAACCATACGGTAGTAAACAACGCGCCTCACCTTTCCTAGAAACCAGTTGCTCTTAACACCGGTGTTGGTTTCCAGCAGCTCGTGGCATTGGACCTGATAGGACGGGCTGCCTAGGCCGTTCTGTGTGCTGATCTCGTCCAGGATCTGCACAGTTTTGGTGGGGATGCGTGTTAAGGTGGGCATTTCAAAGTCTTGAAAATCAAGTTTTTAAATAAAAGAATCACATGTCTGGTTAAATTTGCGCTTTAAATGCTGTCAGCGCAAGAAATTTATTATGGAGGCACGGCAAAAATTGGTTTTAGTGGTAAGAAAGCCACCACCACTACTACTACTACTACTACTACTACTACTACTACTACTACTACTACTACTACTACTACTACTACTACTACTACTACTACTACTACTACTACTACTACTACTACTACTACTACTACTACTACTACTACTACTACTACTACTACTACTACTACTACTACTACTACTACTACTACTACTACTACTACTACTACTACTACTACTACTACTACTACTACTACTACTACTACTACTACTACTACTACTACTACTACTACTACTACTACTACTACTACTACTACTACTACTACTACTACTACTACTACTACTACTACTACTACTACTACTACTACTACTACTACTACTACTACTACTACTACTACTACTACTACTACTACTACTACTACTACTACTACTACTACTACTACTACTACTACTACTACTACTACTACTACTACTACTACTACTACTACTACTACTACTACTACTACTACTACTACTACTACTACTACTACTACTACTACTACTACTACTACTACTACTACTACTACTACTACTACTACTACTACTACTACTACTACTACTACTACTACTACTACTACTACTACTACTACTACTACTACTACTACTACTACTACTACTACTACTACTACTACTACTACTACTACTACTACTACTACTACTACTACTACTACTACTACTACTACTACTACTACTACTACTACTACTACTACTACTACTACTACTACTACTACTACTACAAACCTTCAACCTCGGATCCACGAAATGCATTAGCCATCCGGTTTGACGATTCTTAATAAAGTCAGTTCCATTTTTCATTAGATTAAATTTAATTTCCTTACTTTCTCAGTGTATTACAACTCAATTTTTTACAACAAAAACAATCTTTTTCTCAGACTAATCCCCTCACCTCAAGATGCGTGCGCCTGTCCCGATGGTTGTATCCCGAGGAACTGTTGCTGGCGGCACTCCTAGCACTAGCTGATCGACTGCCCGCGGCATTCCGAAATGGCCTGCGAATAGTAGAGAGCGTCATCAAAATTCTATTATCAATATAATTATTTCTTGCATGCTGTATTGTAAAAGAAAGACCATTCAGTTCTTAGTCCAGCTATTGCCTACGTTGCTCTTGTTAGTTGGCAGACTTGGTTTAACTTTAGCAGTTAATTATTACTCATTGCATAAACAGTAGCCTGTTAATCTGTTATCTCACAGTGTCTGCAGCCCCACCAGCCAAATTGGTGTCTCCAATTTCAATGCACTGCGCTAAAACATGTTGCAAACCGGAGCTGAAACGACCGGCTGTGCGTGCAGGGTTTGCGCGCGAGTCATTCGAGAAATAGAAAAGAAATAAAGATTTGTGCAGGGGCTAACACGGAAGACAGATACTTTATTGCAGGCAAATAGCTATAAACAGGTGTTCATGAGCTTGCATAAGCGTGAGCTTAGCTGCAGGCCATAGTACAGGGCTTGTCAGAAAGTTTTCTAACAACATCTTGGCTTCGGTTATAGCTAAAGAGGCGATGACAATCAATCCAAAGTGAAATGCATTTAGCTAGCGCAGCCACAGCTTAGGCAATAATTCTGTTTAGAGATTGCATCAGAGATTTCACCCCAGCTGCAAGCATGCACCACGCTATGCCCGAGTAAAACAGGAAGTTACAGGAAATTCTGAACCCAGATGCTTCGGAAGTTTTTGGCAACAGAATTTGTTGGAAAATTTCACCTGCTAGTTTATGCATAATTCGTAACTTACCTCTGCGAATGCGTTTGCTGCTGCTGCTGCTGATGATGGTGATTGTTTTGCTGGTGTTGCTGCTGCTGTTGTTGCTGCTGCTGCTGTGGCTGCGTCTCCTGCGCAGCAATGAGCCCGTTGCCATGGCAATAGGCCGCGAATGCTAGCGGTTCCAGCAGCTGGTGCTGAGGATAAATGCCTGCCGACTGTGGCGGAGCAATCAGCTGAGCCAGCGGCTGCAGTTTCGGCGCCTGCTGACCCGAGGCGGCTGCGGCGGCAGCAGCGGCGGCGGCTGCGGCAGTTTTGGCGCGCGCGGATTCAGCCTTGTCAACCGGCTTGGCGAGTGTCACCTCGACACGGGAGCCGTCAATCTCCGTGTCTACAGCAATAAAAATATTGATGATTGCCATGTGTTAGCTAGGTAGGGTTGCCAACTTTGATTGATTGGTGCATCTTCCTTATGATCGGAAGGTTTTAGAACTCTTAGAGACCATTTGTGCCCTTCAGAAGGGAACTTAATTCCGCCCACCGCTTCAGTCCCACCCAGTTGAGATCGGGTACCAGTTTGAGCTGGGAAAATTTAGTGTTGGATGTTGCGGCCCCTTCAGCCCGTCAGGACACAGAGCCGCCTTACCATCCAGCCTCTCCATGGCGGCGATAGCGTCGGCGCGGTCTTTGAAGTGCACGAAGGCGTAGTCGCGAATCTTTTTGACGCGTTCAATGGCGTCGGGATTGATGCCGACAGCTGAGGAGAAAAGCTCTCTGAGGTGCTCCTCGGTTGTGTTAAGCATCAGATTACGGACGTAGAGAATTTTTACCTGTAGTTTTTTTAGCGTGTGTGACGTAACTTATTATTATTAACATAATAATAATAAAATAAAGCTACTTCAGCCATAGACTGTAGCGGCAGAATTGCTAAATCAGCTGCGTCATTTTTTGTCAGCAACAATTGCATAAACTTTAGATTTTTTTTACTCATTAGTCTAGTGGAAGCGGAGAGGATGATTCAAGGAGAGAGAGAGGGAGCGGAGAGGCTGATTCAATGAGAGAGAGGGAGCGGAGAGGCTGATTCAATGAGAGAGAGGGAGCGGAGAGGCTGATTCAAGGAGAGAGAGGCAGCGGAGAGGCTTATTCAAGGAGAGAGAGGGAGCGGAGAGGCTGATTCAAGGAGAGAGAGGGAGCGGAGAGGCTGATTCAAGGAGAGAGAGGGAGCAGATTGGCTGTTTTTATACGGCTTAAAAGTAAATCCGAGTAGGATGCTAGGAAGGTGCGATTAAAATCTGTCCCAAACGACCATTAAAAACAGTTTTCAACCGAGAAAAAGTCGCCGTCACCTTTGACATAATGTCCTCGTCGACCTCGCGCTCCGGCTCGGCCCAGTCCACAGCGATCTGGTGGCCCCAGAGCTGGATGCGGCCGGGTATGAGCTTCCTGCGTGCCATGGCCGCCGCCTTGTGATGCTCGTATTCAACGAACGCGAAGCCGCGGTTTTTGCCCTTATCAGCAGCCGATGGGTACACAATGACGTCGCGGACGCCATCCGTGACTTTCTTCATCTCGACCATGATCTCTTGTTTAGTCTTGGTTTTGGGTATGCCGCCAACAAAGAGTCGGCAATTGTCGACGCTCAGGCAAACGCCTAGAGTCTTGCCGCGTCTGATCTCGTAGTTATCAAGCTTTTGAACGGCTCGCTTGGTGTCCTCTCTGTTCGTGTAGATGCAAAATCCGTAGCCGCGGTTGGACCCGGAGAAGTCCATCATCAGGCGGAACATGTAGATCCGGCCGGCCTTTTCGAACACCGGAACTAGCTCGTCTTCGAAACAATCGCGCGGTATTTTACCAATGAACACTTCGCAGCCGCGATTCGGCGGGGTGCCCTCCCAGTCTGGCGGCGGCCCGTACCGGCGCTGCCCGTTCTCCTGCACTATCTGGTACTTGGTTCGGTCGCATAGTTTCAATATGGCCTCCTCTGGCGGCACAACTATAGCGTTCTGATTGTTCTGCGATTTGATTTCAGACGAGGCTGTGCTGGGACTCTCGGCGCCGCTCGGCACGTGGTGCTGGTGCTGACCCGAATCCATCATGCCGCCGATGGAGCCTGGCTGGAACTGCTGGAACTGCTGCTGCTGGTGCTGGTGCTGCTGCTGGTAGACAGTCTCGAGGCTGAGCGAGCCGAAGTGACTTGTCAGTTCGTTGTACACCATGCCTGGCTTTGTACAGGTCCACTGGTTTGCGGTCTAAATAAGCTTATAAGCGCTGACTTGGCGACCTAATTTGGATTGATTCGAGCGCAAGGTTAGGAGAGGGGCTGCGCACAGAAGCGGGAGGGGGGGTTGGTCGGTCCTGTCTTGGGTGGGGCCACTCCCCCTTACTCTGGCATAGATTGCGAAATACGTGGGCTGGAAGGAGGAGTGGAGCGCAACAAGTAGTGCGGAGTGCAGTAGTCTGGTGGCCGACACACCGAGTGGGGGAGAGAGAAGGTTTACCGGGGTGGGCGATCGCGCATTGGACTCTCGTGGTCCCTTACGAAAAGGGCCTCGTTCGTTGACTCCGGTTCTCTGATTTTTTCAGCAACAGCCAGCCAGCCCGCCCCTCAGCTGGCCCGAGATAAGATATCAACTGGCTCTGTTGTGGCTCGGTAGGAAAAAACAGTCGAGGGTAGCCCGAGTGAATACGAAATTTAGGGGGGGGGTAAACATTGAATAGATTCGCTCGATTGGATATTATTTTTCAAATTTCAGCTAGATCGCTTACTCTGCTCGTTGCGAAGTGGATCGTATAGGCGTCGAATCAAGAATTAGCCTTTGTTGCCACGGAAACGGCAGTCTTGTTCGTCCAAGTCGTGGGCGCGCTTTGCCTATGGGATTAGTGATGTCTTTTCGTTCAGTGTTCTTGGGTTGTGGGAGAAAATTAATCCTGACTTCGGCTATGAATGCGAACTTTCTTTCTCACCGATTTTGATCAATTCGCTTCAAAGGGACTCGAAGTGAGGCCGCCGGCTTGTTGCCATAGACAGTCACCTGGGGCGTACGAACTGAGGGCTTGGTAGAGTGACAGCCAACTTTTGCTCTATGTCGTCAACTGTCAAATCAAATTGATTGATACCAATCGAATTGTATAATCTTTAGCGGCTTAAATTGAATGCTTCATCAAGTTTTTGTGTGTACTTTTCATTAAAAAATGATTAAAATTACCTGTTTGTAAAGAGCAAATAGATTAACAGTCTGCATGTGTTGTGTGTCACACTTAAAAGTTAGAAATTTAATTATGGCTTTCTTGATTGAGGTTCGAGGAATCGCTGAAACTGCTACTTTGAAAGACCCCATTTCATTCTTTGTTTTAGTGACGTTTTTAGTAATTTGTGCATTTGAATTATTTGCTCGGTACCTGCGTAGATTTCGAGCGCTTGCCATCAGGTTTTTGAAATTGCCAAATCGTTGCTCTGAAATTTTCTGCCAATCTACTTTTCTCAAGCTTTTAATTAAGCTTAGTTAATCATTTTGTTACACAGATTAGAGGTACAGCACGTGTAGGACTAATTGCAAGCAGCAATGGCTAACCAGCAACTTGATGAATGGTTTAATTAGTCCTTTGTACGCAGTCTGCCTTCTTCCGGTGGAGATAGTTGTCTGCTCCTAGTGTAGGTAGTTGTCTGCCCCCCCCCCCCAGTGTAGGTAGTTGTCTGCTCCCAGTGTAGATAGTTGTCTGCTCCCAGTGTAGGTAGTTGTCTGCTCCCAGTGTAGGTAGTTGTCTGCTCCCAGAGTAGGTAGTTGTCTGCTCCCAGAGTAGGTAGTTGTCTGCTCCCAGTGTAAGTAGTTGTTTGCTCCCAGTGTAGGTAGTTGTCTGCTCCCAGTGTAAGTAGTTGTTTGCTCCCAGTGTAGGTAGTTGTCTGCTCCCAGTGTAAGTAGTTGTTTGCTCCCAGTGTAGGCAGTTTTCTGCTCCCAGTGTAGGTAGTTGTCTGCTCCCAGTGTAGGTAGTTGTCTGCTTCCAGTGTGCTCCTGGAGAAGGCAGTTTAATGTTGAATTTTTTAATTCTTTTTTCGTCAATATTTAAAGCGTTTTTATTCTGTTTATGATTTTGACATTCGTTTTGATCAAACGGAACGGAATGCAAACTGAATGGGCTTATTGAAATTTACGGGAATCAAAATTTTTTTCCTAATTATCAAAGCACAATTCATGGACGGCAGTTAGGAAATACGAGGTAGTTGACAATTCATTTACGACTTCTGATCGAATCATAAAAATTACTTCAAAAATCGCTTTCAATTTTTCACTTTGTATGAAGATGAACTTCTTTTAACTAATGATAGTAGAGCCTAGTGACTGTGCACAATAGGCTACAGGCAGTGTGGAAAATGGCAGCAAAACTGATTTGTTTCTCTCCCAATCTTTTGAAAGCGTCACGTCCGCTCATAGTATGCTGCTCTGTTACTTGTCAATTGCAGTTCTTTCCTATCGTACAAACTTTGTGTCCAACCTTGAAGGAACATGCGCGTCCACTAAGTCCGGGCCACCGTGTCTCCATTTGTCCGCCTGACCTAGGGAGGGAAAAAAGGGACGGTTGGGGGAACGGGGGAGCGGGACCAGACCATACCGGCGTGGCAATGCTTCAAAGCAAGCCACTACGGCGAATGAGGGTCTCTCGATCTCAATAATTCTCTTTCCGGCACCCTGTGGCACTGTCCCAGCAATTCTGCTCTCATCTATCTTTGTCTCTCTCCCCCAACTCCGCAGTTTCAGTCAGCATTAATAAATAATCGGCAGACTTATCCCTCCTCTACTAACGACGTTGGCAACTGGAAAACCTGCTTAGCTAAGCATTTTTAGCTTCTAGAATCAACCTAATAGATAGGAAGTTTGCTAGTCCCTCGCGCAATGTCCTCGTCGCTGAACGGACCAACTGAAGGATCGTCAAGTAATCAGGAAGATCCGCTTGTCCAGCAACAACAGGAGCGAGAGGAGCAGCGGCAGGACAAGCAGGAGTTGGAGCAGCAGGATCATTCTTGTCGACGCGAATTCCACGCCCTGTTCTTTGGCCGGCGCCACAGCGCCCGATACCGTCAGCACCAGACGGAGGCAGCGGCCGCCGAGCAACTCGCGGATCCGTTCCGGCTGGCTCAGTACGACGAGACACGGGAGCGTCAGCAGCGAATCAACAAACAGCTAAGGCTGCAGTTGCTTTTAGGCGTCTCCATCTTGCTCTTGTTTGTTGTTACCTTCAGCGTAATAGTCAGTCTGTTGCTACACAAAGATGATTCTCGAGAGTACCTGCGAATGGAGCCCCGACTTGGAGCTCTGGCTGGAAGTGGCGGCGGCGACAGCGACGGCGGCGGCGGTGGCAGTGTCGGCCTTGTCCGACTAGATCGAAACAACGACGACGATTTAGCTGGGGTCCTGGCCCGAATTGGGGCCGAGCTGAGCGACTACGAGATCAGGCGTTGGTATCCCCGGCTGCTGAAGTCGGGTCGCAGGCCGAAAGATTGCGACAGTCTTGGCACCTATCCGCTACCGAACAGGGAGGTTTGCGTGCCGCAACTCACCGGACAATTGGGCGCCTGCAACGTGTACACAGCGTTCGGCTATCTAGTTGGCGATCCCTGCGTGCTGGTGAAACCCGGCCCGGCGCTGACTGGCAACTACACCGAGGACCTGCTGTTGAACTGTCGGGCAGGCGTGTTGGATCCGCGGGCCGGCTCTATTGGACAAGAATTGTCGTTGAAGTATCACCCAAGGGTGGTGCATCATGGCCAGATGTACGGCTACTTTCCCAGGTATTTAACTGTTTGTCTTAGCATAGCAAGCATGATTTTAGTGTAGAGCACATTAGACGATCCATTTCAGATTCTACTTTCCGTATCCAAGAGACGAGTCATTCTACCTGGCTCCCATGGTAATGGTGCAAATCGTCAAGCCGCCGAGGGGCCGCAGCTTCCTGTTGAATTGTTCCCTGGCTAACTGGGCATTCGCTAATGCGAGCACGCAGGCTACCTTGGAGTTTCTGCTTGAGTGAAATTACTCTGTGATAAACTCTACAAATTAGTGCACAAGGTATCTTTCAGCGATTTGTAATTTAAATTGGAAAATACTCCCAGAATTTTTTTTCATCTTTTAGCCGTACGTGTTACTTGAAACAATATTTTATACAAATGCTAATTGATGAGCCAAATACAATTACTAAAGTACACGAGTTTTCAAAACGTCTGGGCTCTCCTTGTCACGGTTTTTTGCCGAAATGCACAACCAATGAAGTCAGAGAGGACTAATTAGGAATGGGACTGACAAGAGACGAGAAGGACATATTAAAGAAACAAAGAATGCAGATTACAGAGAGGAATTGAGTGCTCATGAAGTGTTCATGAATGCACAGACTCGCCCCGAGTAACCCAACTCTAGTTTTCCTAATTAACTGCTACATGGACATACCACTGCACATCTAGTGCACGAGGATTAATAAGGTTCAAGATTATTAAAGGGAATATTAGCATTGAAGAGGCTCAAGTAATTTGATTAGGAAGAAATGAGCATACTTCTTTCTGCAACTTGCAGCACTTGATTATTCATATATTCATACAGTGGTTTAGCACCGTCTGTTTGCCTTAATGGACTGGCTCAGTGAGAACACTTGTTTTAAAAACCGATATGTAAGAAAAAGGCGAGCCTTTAAGCAGAAAAGCAAAATCTCTCGCAGTGAAATTAAAAAAATTTATTATGAAAATAATGGCCAGTTCAAAAACTTCGCATAGACTTGAAGCGTTGTTGGAAAGCTTGGCGAATGAAAGTTTTACAATAAGAATGTTTTCATAAAATAATTGCATACTGAGACGTTATTGGGCAGCACAGTTTCCGCTTTTACAAAATAAAAACGTCTCAAACATTTGGAAAAAGTCAAGGCGTTTTCATTTAAGCCGTTGCTGGACCGGCTTGTTTACTCCAGCTCCTCCTCTTCTTCTTCGTACTCGCCCTCATCATCGGCAGTGGCGTCCTGGTACTGCTGAAGCTCCGACACGAGGTCATTGACGTTGGACTCCGATTCCATGAACTCGTGGTCGTCCATGCCTTCGTTCGTGTACCAATGGAGGAAAGCCTTCCGCTTGAACATGGCGCTGAATTGTTCGGAGACTCGCTTGAACAGCTCCTGGATCGATGTTGAGTTGCCGATGAAGGTCACGGACATCTTCATACCCCGAGGCGGGATATCGCACACGGCCGTCTTCACATTGTTGGGGATCCACTCCACAAAGTACGAGCTGTTCTTATTCTGCAGGTTGAGCATCTGTTCGTCAACTTCCTTGGTTGACATGCGGCCGCGGAAGATGGCAGCGACAGTCAGGTAGCGGCCGTGCTTGGGATCGCAGGCAGCCATCATGTTCTTGGCGTCAAACATCTGCTGGGTGAGCTCGGCCACGTTCACTTGTTTGTAGCTCGAACTGCCCCGGGCTGTTAGCGGAGCGAAGCCGGGCATGAAGAAGTGCAGCCGTGGGAATGGCACCATGTTGACCGCTAGCTTGCGCAGATCAGCATTCAGCTGGCCGGGGAATCGCAGGCAGGTGGTGGTACCGGACATGGCGGCGCTGACTAGATGGTTCAGGTCGCTGTAGGTCGGCTGGCCGAGCTTCAGAGTGTGGAAACAGATGTAATACAGGGCCTCGTTGTCAATGCAGAAGGTGGCGTCAGTGTTCTCAACCAATTGGTGAAGAGACAGCATGCAGTTGTAGGGCTCCACAACAGTGTCCGACACCTTGGGTGACGGGACAATAGAGTACGAAGTCATGATACGGTCCGGGTACTCCTCGCGAATCTTGCTGAGGAGAAGGGATCCCAGCCCAGAGCCGGTGCCGCCGCCGAGTGAGTGAGTAATCTGGAAGCCCTGCAGGCACTCGCAACCCTCGCACTCCTTGCGCACGACGTCCATAATTTTCTCGATGATCTCGGCGCCTTCAGTGTAATAGCCCTTGGCCCAGTTGTTGCCAGCGCCGCTCTTGCCGAACACGAGATTATCAGGCTGGAATAGCATGCCAAAGGCGGTGGACCGGACGCTCTCCATGGTGCCAGGCTCCAGGTCGATGAGGACAGCCCTCGGCACATACTTTCCGCCAGTGGCCTCGTTGTAGTAGACAGAGATTCTCTCCAGCTGCAAGTCCGAGTCTCCATGGTAGGTGCCCGTTGGGTCGATGCCGTGCTCGTCGGAGATCACCTCCCAGAACTGAAAGGCAAATAATGTCGGATGGAGAAATGAAACTTAAGATTTTTCGATGTTCATGGGACAAATTCTTTTAACTATCACGTTCTACGCGTCCAAGCGCAGTATTCATATTGAAAGCTAGGTTGGGTTTAAACTTGTAACTCACCTTAGCTCCGATCTGGTTGCCGCACTGGCCAGCTTGCATATGAACGATCTCGCGCATCTTGCTAGCTTAGCTTGGGGGCCGGACTTGGTGAGAGATCAATTCAAGGGGAGCGAGGGGCTGAGCTGTCGGTCCGTTGGCCTTTATTGCGCTTCTCTGCTCGGCTCGCTAGTCTTCAAGCCCCTATCTCGGATTCCTGTACGCGAGTGAAATTCTGCGCGTCTATGGTTCAAGTCCGGGGGCAGCTCCTCTCGAGCCTTTGATTCGCCCCCAGCCCAGTCCGCACTTTGGCTGGCTGGGTGAGCGAGGCGGCTGCTAGAAAGTGTCTATGGCTGAAAGTCCCTTCATGGCTACGCGGCCGAGCCAGACAGCCTAGTTAAAGCCTATTGATTCAATGTTTTCTTCCTTCGTTTCTTCATTCAAGTTAGCGAGATGTTTGACACACCAAAATTCTTTAAAAGTACATACTAAATTTTTACTTAATGCAAATCATTTTACTCTATGCAAGAGCTCTGGAACATCTCGTAATTGATCAATTTGAACGCCTTGAAAAATTCAAAACACAATGCGTAACTTTTATATCGATACCAGTATTTTAAGTGCAAGTTTCGTTGAAGCTGGAATGCATTCAAGCTCTATGTCATTACGAGCTACTTAAAGTAGAACTAAAAGTTGCAGCGATTAAAACTTAACTGTCATGAAACTATGCAACTTTAATGAATCATGAAGCATTTATGATGCCATAGTATGAAATCAACCAAAATTAATGAGAGGCAATTCCAATCTAAAATTTTCTTTCGACTGTCTTTTATCCTCGTATGATCCTGTGTAATTTGCATTCCTAGTAAAGAAGAAAAAAAGGATAGAAAGGTTACTGACAAAAAAATCGATTTGACACGAGAGACGGGAGGCAAATAAATTAACTGTCATGTAGAGGGAGAAACCGACAGACTGAGTTGAGTGTCTTGGTTTGTGAAGTAGGGAGACTAGGTCTACTCAAAACTGGCTCATCGCCTTCTGTATGCACTTTACTAACGGAGGTCTATTCGAGCCTTCTGGCTATATTTTAGCTCGAAAGATGGAAAGCACCAGCCGAAGCAGGTTAGGATCAAGCTACTGGATACAACCTCGGGATGAAATATTCACAAGATTGTGCCGGAAAAGCTTCTTTCGATCTCGTAATTGGACTTTTCCTGACACCGAAAAGTGAAAATTAAAACAAATAAGATTCGTCAGAAAAAGAAGCTAAGATTTTGCTGTAATTTTATGGTGAAATTATATTTTATCTTTTTTTGCACGGCATAAAATTGTCTGTTTCCGCTTCTTTCTTCATAGTAAAAAATTATTCATCATGTAAAGTGCACCAGTCTTACTCGTAGTTAGCAAGATTTATAATAAGGAACTTTTAACTAAGCGAGCCTCAGCGTGCCTATAAAAGAATTTCAGCAAAACGCGTTTCTAATTGATTGGATGGAATTCACTATTCTGCTCATATTTTTTCTGCCTCATCTGCTATCATCTTGTCAGTCTCACACTTTACCTACCTTTTAATGACGCGCGCACGCCTTGAGGAGCGGCTTTGAGCATTCAGATGCACAAATCTCCCTCCCTTTTGCCAGCGAATTTCTCCCATTGCACGCACCGTTTGGAACTCGCTTTGCTCCCTTTTTTCCCCAGTGTCAGCACTGATCGTTTCTTCATCCCTATCCGTGACGCTGCCTGCTCTTAGTCCCTCATTCCAACCAAGTTGTCTCGCCTTTCCCCACCCCCAGTAGCCGGAGACTCGTCGACACGATTTGCAATTGCCGCCGACCCACCCTTCCTCCGCCTCTTCGTCCTCGTTCGCAACAGAAAAACGCTGGGCTCAACCCTAGATTCTGGCTCCCCCCTCTCATCTCTCCCGTTTACTCGGCCGGTTTCGCTTGCAATATTTTTTGGGCCTATCACCGACCGGGGGATCCAAGGACTTAAAAGCGACCGCCTCATAGCAAAATAAGTAAAGAGGCAGTCTCAAGCCATCGCACGAATTGCATATCCCTCACGACATCATTCATCTCACTGACTCCCCGGCTCATCACTTATTCCCGAAGAAAACAGCCCAACCCAAGGGCTCGCCTACGTTTGTGCTTCCCAAATCTCTCTGATCTTGAAGCGAAGAGGCCCCTTCCAAGGCTAGCAGGCAAACAATCTGTTGCTCGGTTGGTAAGCTGATCATTTGCTTTCAGGTTGCTGAGACACCCAAATTTTACCTTCAGCTCAAGGGTTGCCTTCTTAAGAAGCAACACACTAGTACTGAGCATCATAATTATGTTTGTTTACTGCGAGCAACACGAGAACTAAACCACAGCAGCATTAAGTAAGGAAATAAAAGTACACAGGCCGAATTACCCTCATGCGGGCGGCAGTGAAAGTTTCTCTTATCCCCCTTGTCAGATGGGATCCAGAGTGCAGTTAATTTGATCAGCCAAATTATCCTCTCCAGCGCACACGGCGGACTGCACAAGAAAGGAGCAGGCGATAACCTGGCTGCTGGTATGAGCTCCCGCATCTGGGCTACCCAGTCAACACGGAGCGCATTAGGGTCTCGGATCCATACACTAAATATAGACTCGAGTTACCCTAGCAAAGCAAGAGAATCTGGTTTCAACGAACGCCTCTAAAAGAGGAAAAGAATAGAAAGAAAGACTAGCACGGAAGCCACACCTTAGCAGCCTGCTCGTGATGACACTGGATGGATTCGAAATCCTTGTTGACAGTAGATGTGATGTGACTAGAAAGAGATCAGTGGAAAAAGATAGGGACGGTCACCGTTGGAACACGACCTCGCAGTCCCTTTGTTTTAGTATGAAATATATTGTGCAGAGAATTTTATTTAGCATTGGACGCACGGAAGCACGCGAGGGGGGCCACACCCTTGCAGAGAAGTCAATACAGTCACCAGGCTACAGGCCCGCATGCGGAAATTCAGCATTTTTCAAAAGCAGCGAACCATGGATTGTTTGTCGAACAGTGATTTTGATTTTTACAAAAATTTACGCATGCCTTTTTCTCATTAATGTAGCTTCAAGCCTCGAATGGCTTGGTAAAATTTTTACTCATTTTTAAAAGACTTAGTTTTTAGTCAGCTCTAAAAGCAGAAATCGGGTGAATTGTTTAGTGGAACCAGAGCTTAATGCCCGAATCCGTCATTTGGTTGGTGAACCAGCGGTAAACGTGGTTGAATTTGGTTGTGAGTGAATCGTTAAAGTATGTTTGTTTACTAAAATTCTCATGACTCCAGACTGCGTAAGAGTACCAAAAAATCGGAGAAAAAAAAGAAATGGCAACATCCGGCGGAGCTGCCGACCAAAGCAGCACAGATCCAAGACGCGTACCCTCCAGCGGCACCCGCGTATTCAAGAAGAGCTCGCCAAATAACAAGATAACAATATATTTGAGCAAGCGGGACTTTGTTGATCATCTCAGTTGGGTGGACCCAATCGACGGGGTTGTACTAGTGGATCCGGAATATGTGAAAGATCGCAAGGTAAGCGACGAGCGATAAGAGGACATATATCACTCCTTAAGGCTAGAGTCTTTAACCTGTAAAGATTGACACCCCCTACCCAGGTTTTCGTCCACGTGTTAGCCGCATTTCGCTACGGCCGCGAAGATCTCGACGTACTCGGCCTGACCTTCCGCAAAGACCTGTACATCGCGTGCATGCAGGTATTTCCACCGCTGCGCGAGGACGTTAGGTCGCCAACTAAGCTGCAGACTCGGCTAATGAAGAAGCTCGGCGAGCACGCTCATCCATTCTATTTTGAACTGCCGCCTCAGCAGAGCCCGGCCTCGGTGACGCTGCAACCCGGCGTAAACGATGGTGGCAAGCCGTGCGGAGTTGACTACGAGCTGAAGACCTACGTGGCTGACCAGGCCGACGGCAAGACGCACAAGCGTAGCACCGTGCGACTGGCCATCAGGAAGCTCACCTACGCACCCGAGGAGCCTGGACCGCAGCCCACGGCTGAGGTGAGAAATCCCGGGAAATTGCTAAGGACCTTTCATTAAATTGATGCTTAGTGGGTTGAGAATGGTGTTAGTGACTGAATGCTAGCTAACAGCGGGCATAGACAAACTGTGTGTAGCTATCTGACTTTGCGTTCAGCCAAGTATTGAACAGCACTGCTCTCCTGGGGTTTGAACGATTTAGAGAAAGGAAAGCATTAAAAAGCCAGAGGAAAAGGCAATCAAGGTTGAGTGGGTGGTTTAGAGTGTATCAGTACGTATTCTGCAGAAAACAATAAAATCTGAAATATCCAGAGAAGCGGAAGGAAACCAATTCGGATAATTTGCGAAAGGCTTTAAGCGAAAGAAAGGCAGCAAAGAGAATGAGCGCACGGCGGGGGTGGGCAAAGGCTTTCTTTTCAAATAGAAAATTGCCTACTAGGCAGAAGATTTTCTTCTTTTGAGGCCTAGCTACAGATTGCCACGCCCCTTTTAGGCTTCTGAGCCTCAGAGAAAAGGTTTTTTGCAACAATCGGAGAAATGACTGGTCGTGCTGAAATGATAATAATTAGTCTTCATTATTAGTCTTCTGGTACTTGTAGCTATTGCACCTTTCTATTGGGTAATGTAACCAAATACATCTGGTGACATACCGTAGTTGAAATGAAAGAGAACTGCTTCTAGCTACCTCCATGCCGATTCCCGACAAGGACAACTTGTCACAGACTCCAGACTTTGTGGACGGACTTTCTTGAGAGAAGTTTCTCGTTAAAAGACAGGAAATTTTCATCCAAATCGTCTCTCTGACTTACCCGCTGCGACCCTCAGATAACCAAGGAATTCCGCATGAGTACCGGAAACCTCCGTCTGGAGGCCAGCCTTGACAAGGAGAAATACTACCACGGAGAGTCCATCGCCGTCAACCTACTAGTTGACAACAATTCGGGTAAGACGGTGAAAAAAGTTCGAATCTCGGTGCGTCAATTGGCCGATATCTGTCTGTTCAGTCCGAATAGCTACAAGTGCAACGTGGCCGAGCTCGACTCTGAGGAAGGATTTCCCATCGGACCCGGACAGACCGGCTGGTGCCGGGTCTTCCACGTCTGTCCGCTGCTGGCTAACAACCGCGACAAGCGCGGCCTGGCCCTCGACGGTCAGTTGAAACACGAGGACACGAACCTGGCCAGCAGTACCATCATGAAGGATGCCAGCCAATCGAAGGAGAATCTCGGCATTGTTGTCAATTATCGGGTGAAAGTTCGTCTAGTGCTGGGTTTCGGCTCGTCCGATGTCTGTCTGGAGCTGCCGTTCGTTCTGACCCACCCGAAACCGCCGGACGAGGCTGAGGAAGCCGACAATGTTGAAGCGGCTGCGACTGCTGCCGGATCTTCTGACACAGCGTCGGCTCCGGCAGAGGCGGCGGCGACCCCCGCCGTGGCCAACTTGATCGAACTGGACGGTCAGGAGAAAACAAGTGAACAGGCAGCAAAACCGTCTGGCAACGCTGAGGAGGATTTGGTATTCGAGGATTTCGCTAGGCTGCGTTTGCGCGGTCAGGCGGATGATGAAGCTTAGCGGATGATTTTTCAAAATAAACAAGCAGTAGTACTTTGAATCGTCAAACTACAAAACTGATATTTTATTGACCATTTTTCTACTTTGATGTTTTAAGTGCGATTTTCTTGTGTCAGCGAGTTGTGGGTTTCTTTCTGCACACAAAGTAGTGAGTTTGGCACATCCTATAATAGTGAGGTTGGGATATTGAGGATGGGATATTGAGGGTGGGATACTGAGTATGGGATAGTGAGGGTGGGATATTGAGGATGGGATAGTGAGGGTGGGATAGTGAGGGTGGGATTGTGAGGGTGGGATAGTGAGAGTGGGATATTAAGGGTAGGATATTGAGGGTGGGATATTGAGGATGGGATATTGAGGGTGGGATATTTAGAATGGGATAGTGAGGGTGGGATAGTGAGGGTGGGATAGTGAGGGTGGGATAGTGAGGGTGGGATTGTGAGGGTGGGATAGTGAGGGTGGGATAGTGAGGGTGGGATAGTGAGGGTGGGATAGTGAGGGTGGGATAGTGAGGGTGGGATAGTGAGGGTAGGATAGTGAGGGTAGGATAGTGAGGGTGGGATAGTGAGGGTGGGATAGTGAGGGTGGGATAGTGAGGGTGGTATAGAAAGACCATGATATTGCGGCTGAGATAGCTTTAATGAGACAACAGCATTATGAACATATAGTAATTAGGACATCGAGGATGCAAATTTCTGAGCTTTCAAGCCTATCTATTCGAAAAAATCTGTCGAAAAGTTGACAGGAATCCTCTTGCCGAATAAATCAATTTTCAGATGCTCGGTCACGTCAAAAATTCATATTTTCCGGCTCAGCGAATCGCTGTTATTCGGATTATCTTTTTTTGTTAAACTGCTTGGCCCAATTTTTGTATAAGCCGGAATTTAACTGCGCCGTTTGGTTGGATATCATAAACCGCAGACTCATAAATTTAAGCGGATATTTATTGCTGGGAAGCTGGCAACATCTGCTCTCTGCTTGCTCCTCTCCTCCCTCTCCGACCTAATGGGTTTCTGGCCGACTAAGTGCGCAACTACTGTTATTTCCAATACTTTGATCGCTCATTCGAGCTGCTAACCTTGTGTACGCATAGTCTGTTAGTTCTGTACTTTTAAATTTGAACACGTATTTTAGCATGATAGAAGTAAAATTATTCACTAGCTCAATGAAGTCTAGTTTGCAATGCGCGTCCTTGTTTTACTTTGATTAAGCTATTAGTAACATGAGTTAGTTTTAACAGAAGCTACTTGTTAGTAGAGTGTGTTGAAAATCAATTGAAAAAGGTATAAAGTGTAGTGCAGATTATTGCTACGGTTGCAAAGTTTATTTCAGTTATAAATGGTAGGAAGCAGGAGCGGATTAGGAGCGGTCGAAGCGGTTAGGCGGCGGATTTCGTTCCTTGAAAGGTTTAGGGAGCGGATTTCGTTCCTTGAAAGGTTTAGGGAGCGGATTTTGTTCCTTGAAAGGGTTAGGGGGGCGGATTTCGTTCCTTGAAAGGGTTAGGGGCGGATTTCGATCCTAGAAAGGGTTAGGGGGGCGGATTTCGTTCCTTGAAAGGGTTAGGGGGGCGGATTTTGATCCTAGAAAGGGTTAGGGGCGGATTTCGTTTCTTGAAAGAGTTAGGGGGCGGATTTCGTACCATTAAAGGGTTAGGGGCGAAATTCATTCATTTAAAGGGTTTGAGGGCGGATTTCGATGTCTGAAAAAATTATGGTATTTTAAAAAGAATGAGGGTTTTAGCATCGCGAAAAAGTCAAATTGTGGAGTCATCAGTTTCTGCGTGCGCTTGAAAGGTGCGGAGGGTTTGATTAGAAAATTTCTATGAAACTTCGAGGTAATTCATTTAAACTTTAATTTTTTTTCTCGTTATGCTACTGACAGCCGCCGGCACTTCAGTAGTGTTCGAAGCTCACAAATTCCGTTCACTATCAATAGTTCACACCAAGGTAGTCTTCACCGGTCTGCAACTGCCGGCCAGACAGTTTCGGGAGCATCGACAGACCGCTGGCATTGAAGGCACTCGCGCTGTCGGCATGAGTTCGGAGTCTTCGACATGCCGGCAGCGACACGCCGGTGTTGCGGCCAGCTGACTCCACGACCTTGCCGGCACCGGCTGCCCAACTGACATCGCCGAATGCCACGATAGGCTGAACTGTCGCCGACCATCGAGCGGCTCTAGCGACTGCGGCGTCAACTTCCGGCTAGTCGGCTCGTCGTCCTGATCATCTTCTTCGGGCTCGCTTGACGACATGAGAGCGGCCGAGCTGGCGCTGTTCTTCGGGTTGTTCGAGGCGTCGGTGTGGCGCGCTCTGGCCTGGTGCAGGTAGACAGCCAGCACCCCGGCCGTCTCGGACAGCGTGAATCCCGCCACGAACAGCTGGAACGAGTAGCCGTACGAGTAGGCGTATTTGTTGTCCGCGGACACGCCGCCTGAGGAGCCATCGAAAGCTTGCGAAACGTTGCCGATGTACAGCACGATGCCGATCAGAAGGAACAGGCCTGGTGGATGGGTACACAGACATCTCTTGGTGATGTCTGACATCTAGAGAGTGGGTTATCTAGTTTGTGTCTGACGGGTAGAGAGCGGGCTCTCTAGTTTGTGTCTGACGGGTAGAGAGCGGGCTCTCTACTTTGTGTCTGACGGGTAGAGAGCGGGTTCTCTGGCTGATGAACGTGCCGACAGGGTAAGGTTGCGCATGCAATTCGCACTACTACCCATGAGTAGCATGACGCAGAATGACTCTAAAGAAGCAATAAATTTTCCTACCAGAAATCACGTATAGGCCGCCGCCGAGCAGTACCGGTCGAGTTGACTGCGGCCGGTACGACGAGCGGATGGCGGCGAAGGAGGCGATCGCGGCGACCAGCCAGCCGGCCAGTGGCAGCGGACTGGCTGCCTGCACGATGTCTGAAGATGATGGTTTACCAAAATTAAATATCAAAGATAAAATTGTGTGTCTTCGATTTTTCATTGTCAAATTTTCTCCGGATTTGAAAATAACAGACGCAATCGAAAGCCTCGAGTCAAAGAATTAGTCCAGTCCAGTCAGCGACTCAATTCACCCGCTAAACTCACGAATGTCAATCGGTTTCATGTCGCCTCCGTCGCGCCTGTGCTTAAACGTGATTCCGTCGGCAATGTGAGAACTGTTGTGCCGTGTGCAGTTGTTCCGATGGCCGGCGAATGTGACTGCATGGGCGGCAAGTTTGATGACCAATTTGAGTGACTTAAGATTAACAAAAATAATTAACAAACAAGCTTGATTTCTACCTGCGTCTTCTGTCCAAATGAACACAGTCTTTTTACTGCTGGGCACAAACTTTTGCTCGGCGCACAGGCGCCACAGACCCGAGTGCACGGCTGTGACTCTGTGACTGCCGTTTCTCTCCGCTTCCCATTCGAATGTCACTATCCAGAAGTCGGTTACCATGGAAACAGTTAGTGTTAGCAACGCGGCGAGAGCGTTTGTGCAGAGTACTATAGATAATAGCGACTTCTTGCCGAACCAGGGCACCGCCTTCGGCGTTTTTGTCGATGTCGAGTCGGGCATCTTTGCCTGACTGTGTCTGCCTGTCTGTGTGTCTGTGTGTCTGTCTGTGTGTCTGTCTGTCTGTGTGTCTGTCTGTCTGTCTGTCTGTGGTTGTGAGTGTCTGTCTGTCTGTCTGTCTGTCTGTCTGTGTGTCTGTCTGTCTGTGTCTGTCTGCAGGTCTCTCAGGAGTGTATATCTAGCTATCTGTCTTGCTTCACATTGCTTTCAGAATGCAGATTCCAGATGGGCTCTTATATAAACCTGCGCTTGCAGAGCTTAACCAATCGAAAAATTATATATTTTTTCGCAGATGCCACCGAAGAATGAAATTTTATCTAAAAAAGTAGATAGAGAACAGCCGAATTTAGCAATATTTGCATAAAAGCAATTTTCCCTCCGCATCCTGGATGTGTGTCTGTCTGTGCGTCAAATTTCCAGTTCAGCTGCTGGTGGTTGAGGCGTGAAACCTGACAGCTACGAGTTAGAGCAGGTTTTATGTTTTGCGTCTCACGCGGGGCTGCTGTATCGAATTATTATGCCTTCTTAATACCTCCAGATGGACTCAGTCTCAGTCAGCTTCCGCCCCGGTCAAGTCAGATGAAAAAAATTCCCTCAGCATTGGTACTAACTGGTGAAACTTGATGTTGCAATCGTATTACTCGTATATGAGATAACTGGATGGTATCCAGTAGGGGGCGGAATTTGGTTCATAGGGGCCAATAATGGGTTCTAAGGGGCGGATGATTGTTGATAGGGGCGGATGATTGTTGATAGGGGCGGATGATTGTTGATAGGGGCGGATGATTGTTGATAGGGGCGGATGATTGTTGATAGGGGCGGATGATTGTTGATAAGGGCGGATGATTGTTGATAGGGGCGGATGATTGTTGATAGGGGCGGATGATTGTTGATAAGGGCGGATGATTGATGATAGGGGCGGATGATTGTTGATAGAAGCGGATGGTTGTTGATAGGGGCGGATGATTGTTGATAGGGGCGGATGATTGTTGATAGGGGCGGATGATTGTTGATAAGGGCGGATGATTGATGATAGGGGCGGATGATTGTTGATAGGGGCGGATGGTTGTTGATAGGGGCGGATGATTGTTGATAGGGGCGGATGATTGTTGATAGAGGCGGATGATTGTTGATAGGGGCGGATGATTGTTGATAGGGGTGGATGATTGTTGATAGGGGCGGATGATTGTTGATAGGGGCGGATGATTGTTGATAAGGGCGGATGATTGATGATAGGGGCGGATGATTGATGATAGGGGCGGATGATTGTTGATAGGGGCGGATGATTGTTGATAGGGGCGGATGATTGTTGATAGAAGCGGATGATTGATGATAGGGGCGGATGATTGTTGATAGGGGCGGATGATTGTTGATAAGGGCGGATAATATTGATAGGGGCGGATGATTGATAAGGTGGATGATTGTTGATAGGGGCGGATGATTGTTGATAGGGGCGGATGATTGTTGATAGGGGCGGATGATTGTTGATAGGGGCGGATGATTGTTAATAGGGGCGGATGATTTTTAATAGCGGCGGATGATTGTTAATAGGGGCGGATGATTGTTGATAGGGGCAGATGATTGATAGGGCGGATGATTGAATGGGGCGGATTACAAAAACCAAGCGCTTTTCTATTTTCTTCACGTGTATAAGTTAACCAGTAGTTGTCATAAAAATGAATTTCTACCAAAGACAATTTACTGGCGAAGGCAAAGCAAACTTCATCCAGCATTTGCTAATTCATAGAATTAATAAATAACAAAGATCGACAAAGAATGAAAACCGACAACAAAAACATGCAGAACTCCAACAAAAAGTCCTCAAAGAAGAAGGAGGACAAAGCCAAAGAATCCGGCCCGTCACCAAGCCGGAAGAAGGCTAGCAAGCAGCAGGACTCTCAAGCTGGCGCCGTTGGCCAAGAAGACGCGCACGAGACCGCCATCGCGAATGAGCACCGTATGGTTGCTGGGGCCCTAGGCTTAGCCGAAGAGAATTCCGCTGCTTCTGACTCGAAAAAGCAGCTGGTCCACTGTATTGTTCGCGAAGTCACCGAAGCTGAAGAATTTCAGAATCTCCTGCTAAGTTCGAGCGGCGAAAAAGACAACGAGAAGAAGAAAAAGAAGAAAAAAGATGACAAAACTAATCTGGTGATGGCCTGCTTTGGCGCCGCCTGGTGCCGACCGTGCATTGTCTTCGCCCCGCGCCTGGAGCTCCTGGCCCGCCGTTTCAATCAGGTGGTCTTCGTCAAGATTAACGTGGACAAAATTCCGGTGAGATACAGTTTGGCGTCTCGTTTAGGTTTATGGGAATCAGGTTTATGGGAATCAGGTTGATGGGAATCAGGTTTATGGGAATCAGGTTTATGGGAATCAGGTTGATGGGAATCAGGTTGATGGGAATCAGGTTGATGGGAATCAGGTTGATGGGAATCAGGTTGATGGGAATCAGGTTGATGGGAATCAGGTTGATGGGAATCAGGTTGATGGGAATCAGGTTGATGGGAATCAGGTTGATGGGAATCAGGTTGATGGGAATCAGGTTGATGGGAATCAGGTTGATGGGAATCAGGTTGATGGGAATCAGGTTGATGGGAATCAGGTTGATGGGAATCAGGTTGATGGGAATCAGGTTGATGGGAATCAGGTTGATGGGAATCAGGTTGATGGGAATCAGGTTGATGGGAATCAGGTTGATGGGAATCAGGTTGATGGGAATCAGGTTGATGGGAATCAGGTTGATGGGAATCAGGTTGATGGGAATCAGGTTGATGGGAATCAGGTTGATGGGAATCAGGTTGATGGGAATCAGGTTGATGGGAATCAGGTTGATGGGAATCAGGTTGATGGGAATCAGGTTGATGGAATCAGGTTGATGGGAATCAGGTTGATGGGAATCAGGTTGATGGGAATCAGGTTGATGGGAATCAGGTTGATGGGAATCAGGTTGATGGGAATCAGGTTGATGGGAATCAGGTGATGGGAATCAGGTTGATGGAATCAGGTTGATGGGAATCAGGTTGATGGGAATCAGGTTGATGGGAATCAGGTTGATGGGAATCAGGTTGATGGGAATCAGGTTGATGGGAATCAGGTTGATGGGAATCAGGTTGATGGGAATCAGGTTGATGGGAATCAGGTTGATGGGAATCAGGTTTATGGGAATCAGGTTTATATGAATCAGGTTGATGGGAATCAGGTTGATGGGACTCAGGTTGATGGGAATCAGGTTGATGGGAATCAGGTTGATGGGAATCAGGTTGATGGGGTTCAGGTTGATGGGAATCAGGTTGATGGGAATCATGTTGATGGGAATCAGGTTGATGGGACTCAGGTTGATGGGAATCAGGTTGATGGGAATCAGGTTGATGGGAATCAGGTTGATGGGGTTCAGGTTGATAGGTTCAGGTTGATGGGGTTCAGGATGATGGGATTAAAGGTGATGGGGTCCAGGATGATGGGATTGAGGATGATGGGGTTCAGGTTGATTATGTTCAGTTTGATGGGGTTTAGGCTGACGGAGTTCAGTTAGACAAAGTTTAGGTTGTTAGAATTCGCGTTGGTTAGGAGTATCCCAATGCTGAAGAAAAGTTAGATGTCTTTTAAATACTTTTTTTACCCTTTATTTTTAGTGCATCCTGCTACTTATCTCGGAAAGTAGTGTACAATAATTTTTGCAATTTTTTTTCAGATGTCACAAAAGCTTGCCTTAAGTTTCGCCCCTTGTTGGTCTAACAAATGATGGCACCCATTTAACACATTCTGACCACTTATTATTGTCAAAGCATATTCGGAATGATATATAAGAACGTGAATATAGAGCTTGCCAATCCCCACCAAGGGGCTATTTTTTAATGTTAGTTATGAGTCTACTGAGGAGGGGGGCGAGTGGCTCGGCGGTCTAGCGCGTCTGCCTTGTGTGCCGCTGGTCCAGGTTCGACCCCGCGTTGTAGGTCGTTTATTTTCCCTAGCGCGGTTTCGTGAGCAGGGTCACATTAATTTGGGGCCTTGTGCACGAATTGGTTGGGCTATGGGCCAGTTGTGCAATTTACGCCCATGAGGGCCACCCCCAAGGCATAGAGAGTGTACATGCCTGGAATTGCCGGTTTGTACGCCCTATGTTAGTGCGTGATTGGGTGCCGGCCTGTGTGTGTGTGTGTGTCTATGCCTGCATACCGTATTTTGTGTGACTGAACGCGCTTCAGGAGTCAGCGCAATGGGCAGTCATGCCCAGTCGCTGGTTGTGGGACGATGGCGCTTCAAGCGTCAAAGTGCCTACAGCCCTCCTGCAGATTTAGCTTTTAGAGTCTACTGAGGGAAAGAAATAACTAAAGTCGAGAAAGGAGTTAAAAAGTAATTAACTGAACATCTATTAGGTATGTAAAGCTGTATGTACATTTTGTAGCTTGGTGTAAATTGCGTAATTGACTGTCCATTCACTTACGCAATGTACACACTTCCAACGCAGGAAATCGCGGACCAGTACAGCGTTAAGGCGGTGCCAACATTTGTGCTATTCAACAAGGGCTCCAAGGCCGGGGTTGTGGTGTCAGCCAATCAGGCAAAGATCGAGGAGCTGCTCATAAGCAACGGCGCCATCCCTACGGAACCGGCAGAGCAGACAGAACCAACTGAACCTGACGATGAGAATAAAAAGCCGAAAATCAATGACGCTAAATTGAAGAGCGACTGACAATAGTTTTTTGGAGAAAACGAACTGACTTCTCTGTCATTAAATTTATATTCATTTAGCTAATAAAAAACTTTTCTCCCTACTTTGTTATTTACTACATAGAATAATTAAAATAATTGAATCTGCACCTTCTGACATGCTTCGAACTGATGTGCAGCACGCAAAACAGCCACAGCTAGCTAGGAGTTTCTCAATCACAGCGATATGAAATTCCTATGACCTTGGCTCTTCAATCTTAGTGGTCGGTTAACCGTGTCCAATAAGAGGCGACGAGGTACAGAATAGAACGGGAGAGAAATAGTTTTGGGATATTTATGCATAGTTTCCAAGAATTTTCTGTAAAATAGCATTCTCTTTGGGAGCTGCTTGAATTTTGACTATTGACAAAGAAGGAGTGACACTCTTGAGCCAATTGACAATCGTGTCCTTCTTAGCTTAAACAAAAGGTGGAAAGGTAAGCTCGCTTTTTTCACTGCAAGAAGAACAGAAATAAATGAAGATAGCTAGGTGGGAATATTGACGTGGTTTAAATTCTATGAAACAATGGCAAGTTTAAAAAAGCATGGATGCTTTTCAAAGAAGCAAAAGATTTAAACCGTGATTATAATGCTCGTAGGTTTAAGAGAAAAAAGAAAATAAATGACAGCCTGGCGAAATTAGAATAGAAACAATTCGAATAAATTCAGTAAACACATTGAGCCAATTTAGTATAAAGAACTGGCATTTCTGCCCCCCCCCCCTAAGACCCCCTACGCGATATTCTAGGAAAATCCTAGGTCTGGGACAAAATCCATTATCTAAGAATCTCCGTTCTTGGTCACGCGAGGACCTTGGCGGCTCCAGCAGGTGTCTCTTTCACTCCATCTTCACCGCCCGCTGCACCACATATCGTTCTGTATTATTTTATCCTTCTAAAACCGAAGTTTTCTGCTCCAATAGTGATGCATAGATTTATGCTTTTGCAGATTTTTCCTTGGAAAACAGTATAGAATCTGAAAAACGTTGAGTTTGCTGTCGTCGAAGTAAATATAAGACAATATCTCAATTTGTACTTTTAGTTAGTAAATTTTGTTGCTTTGTCTGATCTAAAGATCTAAGAACCCACAGATAAACGGACACACAGATACACGAACGCACAGATACACGGACGCACAGATACACGGACGCACAGATACACGGACGCACAGATACACGGACGCACAGATACACGGACGCACAGATACACGGACGCACAGATACACGGACGCACAGATACACGGACGCACAGATACACGGACGCACAGATACACGGACGCACAGATACACGGACGCACAGATACACGGACGCACAGATACACGGACGCACAGATACACGGACGCACAGATACACGGACGCACAGATACACGGACGCACAGATACACGGACGCACAGATACACGGACGCACAGATACACGGAGGCACAGATACACGGACGCACAGATACACATGCCCCAGTTAAAACGCTCAGGTGATATGCCAGCCTCTGATTATACCAGCCACAGCCACTACGCAAGCTCCTATAAAGCAAAATAATGAATAAAAATGATTATTACAAAGTTAATTTATCAATAGGTCTAACTTCTGTCAAATTGTTTTTTTTAGGGGATATAAATTAGCATCCCTAGCCAGAGGGCGCAGGCAAGGGAGGCAGTTAAACTTACGGGAATAAATCCGCCATTTGTCAGTTTGGCTGACACAGCTTCCCTGGATGAGAGCTTAGAGACAAGAAAAAAATTGCTGGCCAAATTTAATTGCTGCGATTGCCCCATGCAGACACCCCCCTTGACGGCGCCGCCTCAGCAGGCATAGCCGCTCCCACTTCTTAATGCAGTGCTTCCCAAACTTCTCTTTGGCTGGATGGGGCTTAGCCGAATCTGTTCAAAGTGAAGTTTTTTGTACTGTACGAGCTAAAATTGGCTAGGGCTAAGTCTTCAGTATAATTTTTTTTCAGAACAAGATAATACTACAGTTTATAGGTGTCCTTTGAAGAATAACATCGACATAGATGGATGGAATTATAGTAGGTTTGTTTCTCTCCAAATCGCTTCCGGCCGAGCTGCACTGGTTTGTGCTAAATCCCTGGGACAAATCTCTCTCAGTTCCAATCGATAACAAAAACAGAAGAATCGCTCAGTAGTATAAGCTGGGAATCAAACTCTTGCAAAATTAATGTCCCCGACTCTCGAGTATCCTTGGGCCCTTGTTATGTTGTCATCCGGCAACGATTTTTTTCGTAGCTTCATCCGAATGTACGAGTCAGCCCCCAGTATTGCAGCATTGGTGAGTGGACACATGCTCCAATGATGAGGCGTTCTCACGGGGCGTCGTTTTGGGCAATTAAATTTGATAAACAATTAAAAAATCAAAATGGATTGCTAATCTACCCTATTTATCCTAGAAAATGATAGAATGGATTGTAGTTTACCGCCTGTAGATAAAACTAATAGAATGGATTGCTAGTCTATCGCCTGTAGATAAAACTAATAGAATGGATTGCTAGTCTATCGCCTGTATATAAAACTAATAGAATGGATTGCTAGTCTATCGCCTGTAGATAACACTAATATAATGGATTGCTAGTTTATCGCCTGTAGATAAAACTAATAGAATGGATCCTCTGGAAACTCCCTGCAGCTATATAGAATGGATTGCTAGTCTATCATTTACGCGCGTAAGGACAGATATACTTACTGATAATGTCTCAAACGTATCAAGAAATAGACCACTAAGACTTTGTCAATGATTTTCCACCGTGAAAGTTCCATCCAAAATACCGCCAACCCTTTCAATGTTTTACAAAAGCTACTGTCTGAATTTGCCATCTTGCCAAGTCCTAATTAGAGGGTAGCAGGCCGCATCCCCGGAACTCGGTGCCTGGGACACCTTCAGAGTGACTTGAACAGTAAGCTGCCTTCTCTTCCACTGTTAGAATAACCGAAGCTAAAAAGCAACGCAGTAGACTGGGAAAAAAAGCTAGGCCGGAATTCTACAGGAAATTATTACTTTCTGTTGAATTATAAATCACAGCCGAATGTGCAGAAATAACGAGAGAAACAGTGCAATGGATTTTATACTCTCGATGACTTGCAAGGCTGCTGCAGAAAATTTTTGTAACAAACACATGCAACACATGCGATGATGCATTCAAATTTCCTTTGTACATAAAAGTACTCTTGAGTTTCTTGACCGATCAAAAAGTACTGAATTGAATTTACAAATATCAATGAAAAAACGTGATCCTATTGAAATGAACCCACAGAGTCCAATCAGGTAAACCCACCTCCCCAATCTCAGACCAACTGAAACCACAAAGTCCAATCAGGTAAACCCTCCTCCCCAATCACAGACCAACTGAAGCCACAGAGTCCAATCAGGTAAACCCACCTCCCCAATCTCAGACCAACTGAAGCCACAAAGTCCAATCAGGTAAACCCACCTCCCCAATCTCAGACCAACTGAAGCCACAGAGTCCAATCAGGTAAACCCACCTCCCCAATCACAGACCAACTGAAGCCACAGAGTCCAATCAGGTAAACCCACCTCCCCAATCTCAGACCAACTGAAACCACAAAGTCCAATCAGGTAAACCCTCCTCCCCAATCTCAGACCAACTGAAACCACAAAGTCCAATCAGGTAAACCCACCTCCCCAATCTCAGACCAACTGAAACCACAAAGTCCAATCAGGTAAACCCTCCTCCCCAATCTCAGACCAACTGAAGCCACAGAGTCCAATCAGGTAAACCCACCTCCCCAATCTCAGACCAACTGAAGCCACAAAGTCCAATCAGGTAAACCCACCTCCCCAATCACAGACCAACTGAAGCCACAGAGTCCAATCAGGTAAACCCACCTCCCCAATCTCAGACCAACTGAAGCCACAAAGTCCAATCAGGTAAACCCTCCTCCCCAATCTCAGACCAACTGAAACCACAAAGTCCAATCAGATAAACCCACCTCCCCAATCTCAGACCAACTGAAGCCACAGAGTCCAATCAGGTAAACCCACCTCCCCAATCTCAGACCAACTGAAGCCACAGAGTCCAATCAGGTAAACCCACCTCCCCAATCTCAGACCAACTGAAACCACAAAGTCCAATCAGGTAAACCCTCCTCCCCAATCACAGACCAACTGAAGCCACAGAGTCCAATCAGGTAAACCCACCTCCCCAATCTCAGACCAACTGAAGCCACAAAGTCCAATCAGGTAAACCCACCTCCCCAATCTCAGACCAACTGAAGCCACAGAGTCCAATCAGGTAAACCCACCTCCCCAATCACAGACCAACTGAAGCCACAGAGTCCAATCAGGTAAACCCACCTCCCCAATCTCAGACCAACTGAAACCACAAAGTCCAATCAGGTAAACCCTCCTCCCCAATCTCAGACCAACTGAAACCACAAAGTCCAATCAGGTAAACCCACCTCCCCAATCTCAGACCAACTGAAGCCACAGAGTCCAATCAGGCAAACCCACCTCCCCAATCTCAGACCAACTGAAGCCACAAAGTCCAATGAGGTAAACCCACCTCCCCAATCACAGACCAACTGAAGCCACAGAGTCCAATCAGATAAACCCACCTCCCCAATCTCAGACCAACTGAAGCCACAGAGTCCAATCAGATAAACCCACCTCCCCAATCTCAGACCAACTGAAGCCACAGAGTCCAATCAGGTAAACCCACCTCCCCAATCTCAGACCAACTGAAGCCACAAAGTCCAATGAGGTAAACCCACCTCCCCAATCACAGACCAACTGAAGCCACAGAGTCCAATCAGATAAACCCACCTCCCCAATCTCAGACCAACTGAAGCCACAGAGTCCAATCAGATAAACCCACCTCCCCAATCTCAGACCAACTGAAGCCACAGAGTCCAATCAGGCAAACCCACCTCCCCAATCTCAGACCAACTGAAGCCACAAAGTCCAATCAGGTAAACCCACCTCCCCAATCACAGACCAACTGAAGCCACAGAGTCCAATCAGATAAACCCACCTCCCCAATCTCAGACCAACTGAAGCCACAGAGTCCAATCAGATAAACCCACCTCCCCAATCACAGACCAACTGAAGCCACAGAGTCCAATCAGATAAACCCACCTCCCCAATCTCAGACCAACTGAAGCCACAGAGTCCAATCAGGTAAACCCACCTCCCCAATCTCAGACCAACTGAAGCCACAAAGTCCAATCAGGTAAACCCACCTCCCCAATCTCAGACCAACTGAAGCCACAAAGTCCAATCAGATAAACCCACCTCCCCAATCTCAGACCAACTGAAGCCATAAAGTCCAATCAGATGAACCCACCTCCCCAATCTCAGACCAACTGAAGCCACAAAGTCCAATCAGGTAAACCCACCTCCCCAATCTCAGACCAACTGAAGCCACAAAGTCCAATCAGATAAACCCACCTCCCCAATCTCAGACCAACTGAAGCCACAAAGTCCAATCAGATAAACCCACCTCCCCAATCTCAGACCAACTGAAGCCACAAAGTCCAATCAGGTAAACCCACCTCCCCAATCTCAGACCAACTGAAGCCACAAAGTCCAATCAGATGAACCCACCTCCCCAATCTCAGACCAACTGAAGCTACGCAGCCATTCAAAACCCAGCAGCCATCATCAGACCAGAGCACTTACTGAAAGACGTCTCGAAGGATGCCATTGACAGAGCGCACGTGCAATTTCAAACTCAGTGGCAGACTCCGAACCCGACTGTGGGACTTTTTCACGGCCAGCTTCGTTGCCTTCATCTGCCTGTGCTGCGGTGCAGGACTCAGAGCGGATATCCAGCTTCGGTGAATTATGGATGCTCCAAATGATCAGGGTTGATTAAATAAAGCCATTTTGAAGCTGTGATAAGTACATAATTTTTCTGTTTGCTTTGTAGAATTGGTCACAATAATGACACGATGCGTGAATTCATCGCCAAGATATTCGAGACGTACGATAAGTCTATTCCGCCGTCCATGTACACTGGTAAGGTTTGCTCTGAAATATTGAGTAGTATTTTAGCGGACCAGTTTTTTGTGGTAAATTTTTTGATGTGGCTTCTATTCGTCCATATCTGATATCGGTTTTACTCTTCACATTTTTTCTCCTTAAACTTCCTCAATCATTATACGCTGTCTTTATTTTTGTTATAGCTTTTTGATCATCTTAGACTAATTCACTCACTCACTCACTCACTCACTCACTCACTCACTCACTCACTCACTCAATCACTCACTCACTCACTAACTCACTCACTCACTCACTCACTCACTCACTCACTCACTCACTCACTCACTCACTCAATCACTCACTCACTCACTCACTCACTCACTCACTCACTCACTCACTCACTCACTCACTCACTCACTCACTCACTCACTCTCTCACTCACTCACTCACTCAATCACTCACTCACTCACTCAATCACTCACTCACTCACTCACTCACTCACTCACTCACTCTCTCACTCACTCACTCACTCACTCACTCACTCACTCACTCACTCACTCACTCACTCACTCACTCACTTATGAAGTAATGAACTCACCGAATCGAATATTTGCTTTTATAAAAGGGACTTTAGCCGAAGATGTTCCGAACGATGGTTTTATTAGTCATTAAATATTTAAATTTGCCACGGTCCAAACGATTTCTTGTTAATAGTGGTTGCAGTTTAAAGCTTTAAATTGCCCAGAATCGGGTTGTGAGACTGTTGGAATTGATTTTAAACTCAATCCTACTGGAGCCCCATCAGCAACCCAGCCTCCTGAAGGATGAAGAGTGACACACACACCCAGACAAGTTTAGATCCACCCACACCCTCAACCACCCCAGTTTTGTGGGCTCCTTGCGGAACTGAAAGTCAAAAGCAAATTGGAAGGAAGTTAGTCGAGGCAGGTGCCTCAAACGACTTCATGTTAGTTAGTTCAGGGGAGTTGAGGACTCGCCCGAGTGCGTGACCGGAGCTCAGGTCTGACTGTCCAACTTGAGTCCCCCAGTTCTCTGCCGAGCTTTCCTGTTCCGTTCCATCAGTTGAGTGGCTCTTGTGTAGCGTTTAGCAATCTCGATTAATCTATGTCTGTTGTATGCTTTGTACTGCGTAAAAAATAGTGTGTAGATTATATAGCTCCGCTCGTTTGGAAAGCAATTTTACTTTCCCGGTTGGATAATTTACCGTGGTAGAGAGTTTAAAATAAGAATGCAATTATGTATATTCATACATGTATATTCATCATTAAATCCTCAATTTAAGGAGAGACAACAACGGTCAGAGTGTCCTTGATGGTTCACGCAATGAGTTCCATCAACGTGATTGATATGGTGAGCCAATACCGTTCTGGCAAGCTAAATTTTCAGGCGAAATACAAATCCATATATTCAACTAAAAAATCTATCAGAACTGATCTGGTAGTATCCGATAATTGCACTTATAAAGGCTCAGTTGTGCTGTGTTTTCATAAAGTTTATCAATCAATGGACGCTCCTGAAGTAACTCTCAGCTGTCAGCGGGTCTTTGGTTTGTTTCCAGAGTGTTTGATAGCTGAGTAATCAATTTGAGATCAAATTCCGTTAACATTTTTATCACTGGGGTTTCGTGAATTTTGTACTTTTGCAGTGGGATAGGTTCGTTTCTATCCCTTATATGTGACAAAGTGATCTCTCTGATGCTACTGACATGACTGAGACTCCATCTGATGCTACTGACATGACTGAGACTCCATCTGATGCTACTGACATGACTGAGACTCCATCTGATGCTGTTGACATGACTGAGACTACATCTGATGCTGTTGACATGACTGAGACTACATCTGATGCTGCTGACATGACTGAGACTCCATCTGATGCTACTGACATGACTGAGACTCCATCTGATGCTGCTGACATGACTGAGACTCCATCTGATGCTACTGACATGACTGAGACTCATCTGATGCTGCTCCCATGACTGAGACTCCATCTGATGCTGCTGACATGACTGAGACTCCATCTGATGCTGTTGACATGACTGAGACTCCATCTGATGTTGCTGACATGACTGAGACTCATCTGATGCTGCTGACATGACTGAGACTCCATCTGATGCTGTTGACATGACTGAGACTACATCTGATGCTGTTGACATGACTGAGACTACATCTGATGCTGCTGACATGACTGAGACTCCATCTGATGCTACTGACATGACTGAGACTCCATCTGATGCTGCTGACATGACTGAGACTCCATCTGATGCTGTTGACATGACTGAGACTCCATCTGATGTTGCTGACATGACTGAGACTCCATCTGATGTTGCTGAGATGACTGAGACTCCATCTGATGCTGTTGACATGACTGAGACTCCATCTGATGCTACTGACATGACTGAGACTCATCTGATGCTGCTGACATGACTGAGACTCCATCTGATGCTGTTGACATGACTGAGACTCCATCTGATGTTGCTGACATGACTGAGACTCCATCTGATGCTGTTGACATGACTGAGACTCCATCTGATGTTGCTGACATGACTGAGACTCCATCTGATGTTGCTGAGATGACTGAGACTCCATCTGATGCTACTGACATGACTGAGACTCCATCTGATGCTACTGACATGACTGAGACTCCATCTGATGCTACTGACATGACTGAGACTCCATCTGATCTTAAATATATGTATTAATTCCTTTAAATTAGCCCTGATGCAAAAAAGCCTGTCTGGGTCATTTATTTGATCAAATTAAAATCTTGTCTCGAATTTTCATGCAAATGAAAGTCGTCTTTTATCAGAGGCATCAGCTTTCCATATAATTCGATGCAAAAATTCACAGTTTTATGGATCGAACGAAGATAAACAAAGTTTTGCCCTCGAAAACTTGTCTATAGGATTATTCGGTCAACATGTTTCTTCGGCAATACTGGAATGACACGAGACTGGCCTATGGTTACCGCGGCTACAACCAGTCTCTGACGCTGAATTCTAAGAAATCCGAGCTCTGGGTACCAGATTTGTACTTTATCAATGAGAAGAGAGGCAATTTTCACGAGATCACAACGCCGAATTTGTTGCTCAGAGTTGATCCCAGCGGTCAGGTCACATTTAGTCAAAAGTGAGCGTCATTTAATGGCTCAATTATACGCAAATTTTTGTTTTCTTTCATGGAAAATCTATTGTATCGTTCAGATCCTGTATGACACCCTTCAGATCCCCATGACATCCTTCTGATCATCGATGACATACTTAAGATCCCCTATGACAACCTTCAGATTCTCGATGACATCCTTCAGATCCTCTTTGATAGCCTTCAGATCCTCTGTGACACTCTTCAGATCCCCAAAACTTAAAATAAAGTTCCTCAGACAGTCGGACACGGCCGCATCTCTGACGGAATATTTCAGACTCACTGTCAAGCTCTCGTGTAACATGGACTTGAAAAAGTTTCCCATGGACCAGCAAAAGTGCCACCTGAAGATGGAGAGCTGTGAGTGAAAGGCATCAGTTGTTTAAAGTAGAAAGGAGTTTTTTTTCTGTGGCGATTCCTCACCTCTTTCAGGTTGGATGCTGGAGTGGGGAAGTGTTGGTTAGCAACTCAACTGACCCGCAGCTGTATACAGTAGGAAATTCAGTCTTCGATGAGAGTCCCACTTTCAAAAGTATTTTGGGAAGCAGGCCGCTAGAGGAACGCTTTCAGTATTTTTGAATGTCGGGAATTACTGAAACACCTGTTTCCCACTTTTTGGCAACAACAGCGCGCAGCCATTCTCTTTCCTGTAGAAAAATTTCTTAGAAAAAAAGGAAGATTGACTGACGGATGTATGGGTCAGGGACCTCTGAATGTATTTTCTGGGCTTGAAACAAAAAAGCACAAGAATTGGCTTAGATTAGAACATCCTTTTTTCTTCCATCATGTGCCCCTGTCTCTCCTTAAACATTCGCTGACAATGTCAGTTCGAACGGTCCACTCAGACACCCGATTCAACTGCGGTTTACTTACATGTTTTTCTCAAGTCTATTAACTAATAAATAATAATAAATTTAGACACAACCTTACGTACAGCCCACGGCACAGCCGCAGCTAGTTGCGCGGCGTATCCGAGGGCTGTGTACAGCTGTTCAGTCCTGTCGGGCTGGAGGGGCCGCAACACCCACCACCCTGAATTTCTCCTGCCCAAGTTGGTACCCTATCTCAGCTGAGTGGACAGAAGCAATGCGGGATTAAGTGCCTTGCTCAAAAGCACAAATTGCCTTCTAGAGTCGAAGCTGGAAACCACAAACCTACACTTGGCCATGTGCACGGCTCCATTTGTACGAGCGTAATCTCGTTAAACTTCTAGCGATCGCTTTTTTTCAGACGGTTACACAACAAAGGAGCTGATGTTCGAGTGGGTGGCCAATGTCAAGGACCGCGTACAATTCAGCGACGATCTGGAACTACCAGAATTTGTCACGCCGCCGAACATCAGTACGGAGACATGCGTGGTGAACTATTTGACTGGTAAGTCTTATTCGGCTTGCCTTAAAACAATTCCACTTGTATTTGAAAGAATCAATATTGAGAGTTTTCTCTGCTCCACCTCCCGAATCCCCACCAGGTTCGTACTCCTACCTGATAGCAACTTTCTACCTGAACCGCAAATCTGGTTTCTATCTGATCCAGACCTACATACCGAGCATTTTGATTGTCATATTGAGCTGGGTGTCGTTTTGGATCGATGTTCGAGCCGTACCGGCCCGAATTAGCCTGGGCCTGCTGACTGTTCTCAGCATGACTACGCAGAGTTCAGGAGCGCTTGGACAACTACCCCGGGTGTCGTACATCAAGGTTAAGTCGCCTTTTCATAAGGGAACTGAAGGCCTCAGTGAGAGCTGGCTGATTTAGCTGGTTTGTGAACTGTCATTTCAGGTGTTTTAGAAAGATTTTAAAATTTATCGTTTTCTGTTTCTTATGCTTCCTGGAAGTATAGCGTTTAACTTATTAACTGTCTAGATTTGCCCACAAGAGCTCCGAAAGGATCCGTGATCCCGCGTTGGAATTCAGATTTATGAAGGAAAATTGGCAAGAGAAAAAGGCTTCCTTCTGCCTTCTTGAATGACTTCATTTTTAACCGATTGGCGATCCTCACAAATAAGACGATCACTGTGGCTTCTGAGACTGCTTCAAGAAGAGTTTCAGAGGACTCTCGAAAATCAGTAGGCCTCTTGCGTTCTTAATAGCCTCAAGCCAGTTCTTATCTCTCTATTGTTCTTTTTCTCTTAGTTTTAGTTTCGTTGATCAAATGCGGGCTAATCCTGAGCAACTACTTGTACGCACAGCTTAGTTTCTGCATTTCTGTATCTGAGTTAATCTTAACCTTATAGACAAAAAGGGTTGAAAAAAACTAGGATCTTTCAAGAACTTTAGCTCCCAAGAAAAGTGAAAACTCTCGTGATTGAGACTCAATTGGCCAGAGCCGAGTTTGCAGCCGCTAGAAATCTCCTATGCCTAATCCTAAAGTTCTTTATCAAAATGAGGGTTTCAAATAATCCCCCCCAATGCAAACGGGAACTTTCGCGTGCTATTAATTGCTCATAGGCTCTAATTATTGGCTACACAGACAAACTCAATTCGAAACTGAAATCTGGACCAGAAAGATGCATACGAGATCAGCTTAGGAATACGAAAAATTCGCTCTTTCGCTTTCTCACCCTCTTCTCGCTCTTCTCGCTCTAATACTGATGTACACCGGCATTTTCATTTCCCATTGGGATCAGCGTCTAGGAGAGGGGAAAAAAGTCCTAAGAAGCGAGAGGCCAGAACCGCTCGACTGAGCATCCCCTGCCTAGCCAGCTAATAATTCAATTTGGATCCAATTTTAAAGTCGGCCTCAGTAGCTGCTCGACGGCGTCTGACTGACCCCAGGAAGCTGGCGCGAGACCCGGGAGGAGTTCTGAGCGTCGGCTGGCATTGAGGGGGCGGCGGCTTTATTTCGGCTGGCTGGCGGGACTCTCCTGGCGCTAGCAGGGCTTTGAGGAGGAGAAAACGGGGAGAAAAAGAGAAGGGAGAAATCAGATTGGAATTCATGGCTGCTCTGGTATTGCCGGGTGATCGAAGTCAGTCTACGCTGTTAAAAGCGTGAGAGGTAATTTGCAATGCAGGGATTGAAGGGGAGACAATGGGCTCACAACTTCAACTAATGCAGAAGATTCAAAAGAAGTTCAAAACGGGTTTAGAAATGCGACAATACCGGGAGTCGGGAAATGGAAGTAATGCATCGGAAAGAAGAAAAGGATCGTCTTTGAAGTTAGACGGCTCGCGTCGTTATAGAAAAAAGCCTATAGGCAAAAAGGGTGAAAAAATTTGAAAGCAGGATCGGTGTTAAAAGATAGGATCTTTAGGAAAGATCGCTTTAAAAGGGCTTAACATTCCGAATTTTACTTTAAAAGCGAAAAAAAGTACTTTTTTGGCCGAACCTGCCCTGATTGTCTTCTCTACGAGGATTTGTTTTCATAGCTTTAAACGACAGGATGCATAGAGACTGTGGATTTGGCATAAAGAGAGAGGCTGAGCAAGAGGAAATTGTCTGACAATGGCTTCCCATCAAACTGCCAGGCCCAGAAACCACTGCTGGGTGAGAAGAAAGCCCGGATGCTTTGCTTTAGGCTTCAACTTCCTGTCCATTTTGTGGTGAGCAAATAGCACTCACACCCTCTCTTCTAGACCGCTAGTCACAGCACTGAACGGACAGGGTTTGCCCTCTCGTTTACGAAGCGATAGAAAATACGAAATTTTGCCTCGTCACTCAATCTCTCTTGCCCAACTCTCTGTTTTATTGTGCCCTCACTGTGGTAGTTTTAGCTAGATGTAAGCGGTGTGACTTTATTAGCTCATGGTTTCGATGCTTGGACACATAAAGAGCTTAAAACCAAAAAATAAACCGATTTAGTTCATCATATTATTGATTGTTGCCATTTCTTAACATTCAACCAGGCCATAGACGTGTGGATGTCCACCTGTTTGGTATTCGTATTCGGCGCGCTAATTGAGTACGCCATCGCCAACGTGTTAGCCAGGCAGCACAGCACATTGGAGCGGTGGGAGAATCTGCGCAAAATTTTGGACGAAAGAAGTGCCGGCTTGCCGGAGGCCAGCGGAAATAGTGTTGGATCCTCAGCTGTGCGCAAGAAGGTAAGTTTCATATGCTTTTGTCAATAAATATTTTTTGGCAACATGGCAAATGCAAATGCAATTAATTTATGCAAAACTCCTAATTAATGCGATTGGAATAGGTGTACCGTACTAAACTTTATGCGCCTGTAACTCAAACGCCTTTAGCAATTTCGTGCAGAATCGTTCGCAGGATATTCCGATGATGACCTACACAAACCGAGAGGCCGACGCGTCCGGTGGAGCCTGCGAGACAGACAATCTGATCGATCGCGTCCAAAGAGCCGGGGCCAGCGCAGGCGGCGGCGCCTCGGGTGGTGGCAGCGGTGGGATCGGCCTGCGCAGGCGTGTCGCCTTCCAGTCGGCCGGCGACTCCGACAGCCCTTTCGAGGGCAGCCAGGGCAGCCTACAGGAAGATGAATACGTCAGCAGCGCCGAGATGATTGACAGGATCTCGCGGGCCGCATTTCCACTGTCGTTTGGCATGTTTAACTTGGGATATTGGGTGTACTATGTGTACATTGCTGAGTGAATAGCTCGACTAGCCTAAGAAAGAATTTAAGAAATCCTGGCAACTAAAGTATAAACAAAATAATAACTCTTACGCGTAATCGTAGGTAAACAGTAGTCCCTGTTGCGTTTTATTAGACTTACATGTAACAAAATGAATACAATTTTAACTATAACAGTGATTGTGCCTGATATTATTTGCGATTGATCTGTTAACCGTAGGTACATTGTTGCGCATATTCAAGAAATTTCCTTGAAATCTGTATTACTGATCTTTGCGATAAATAAGTATGTTGAAAAAAAGTTGATTTTATTTATTGACATCAATTTTTCCAATTGGCTCTGTATGGCCATACATGGACTATATGTTGCGTCATTAAAGTGATTACCTTAAATCAGCAAGTCAAAGCAGAGTTACTAAATTTCAGGAAAGCTACTGAAAATGGTACTTAAATCTATAATATTTTCCATGCTTTGACTTGCCTTTTTGCAAAAAATTGGACTTGTTTGTTAATCGTTAACCAATGCACATTTATTGATAATTGCATACAGAATAGTATACAAATACAAATTTACCACAGCAATGACGTTACTTGTCAACCTCTCGTCGCAGAAACCAGAAAAGAGTACTTTTTCAGTTAAAATCTGTAGGTTTGAAAAAGAGCAACGGGCCTTTATTCGAGCATTCTTTTCTCCAGCTATCTCTTTGGGTAGTTGAGGGCCTCTTAATACCAGAGCCTAGATTTTGGCTTCTATCACAAAAGCCTTTCTTTACTAGCTAATTGGCAAGCTTGAGATAAGAATTCAATGACGCTGGTCACATACTGTTTATTTTCACTAGGTTTTTCTCACGGCTAGTTTAAGCTTTCAGCCCAGCCAGCAGTACCGCTCGGAGAAGTGTGAAAGCCGTATGTCAATCTGCTCGTGGCGTCCTAGGGCCTTCATTAATTGGCTAATCACCTGTTCCATTTCAGCACCCAAGGGCGCAGCCACATCTTAACTCTGCGTCCACAATTTTTGCGGTACTTGAATGGGCAATGTAGAAGAGTGCTCAGTGCGAGCTAAACAAGCGCTGCCGATATTTCAATGCATTGCAGCACTCGGCGCACATCCATTAGCTAGAGTGGGGCACTTCAGACTCAAGAGGAGCCTTTGCATTCTGGCTTGTACGAGCTTGCTCGTATTCTATCTATTACGCGCAGCCAAATTTTCTAATTCAATATTCAATCCTTACCTGTTCTTACTTCTATTTTGTCTGAAGCAATTGACGCCTCGAGGTGTGGCAAGAAATACTTGGTAGAGCAGCGTGAGGCTTAACAGCCTGTTTGCGTCATTGTTGAGCATTTTCGAATTTCTATATAAATGGAATTTTCGAAAAAATCTTTCATGGTCATTAGAAAATTTTGAGTGTTAAAACAGTGAAGATAGTCTTCTTAACCAAAATGTTTTTCCATCTGCTGTCTCTGCTCGTTCTTTTGTTGATGCAGTTTTCTTTAGTGTTTGGTTGCAACCCACCTGAATCAACTTCAAACACGAGCGTAACAGTCTCAATGACCGGGGGCGGCTCAGGAAGTGTTTGCTATTTTCCGTTCGTTGACGGTTCAAACACCTACTATGACTGCGCTGAATACTGCAGCGGCCAGTGCCGCTACTGGTGCGCAACCTCTTGCGACTACGGCGCCAGTAGCTCGCTATGGCGCTACTGCAACTATCGCTTAGCGAACCTAACCCAAGAAAACTGTTCAGCTCTGGCAACAGCTGCACAGAGTAACGAACCATCAGTATTGTACGCTGGCGCGGGTTCCGGTACCAAGTGCGTATTTCCGTTTCTATACAACGGCAAGTGCCACTACGATTGCATAATTACTTCGATTGAACCATGGTGCGCTACTACGGCAGAGAACGCTCTAGTTTATTTCAACTACAAATATTGTGCATACACACTTGCTGGTGTGGCATCTGAAAGTTGCGCTCGTTTAAATTCCAGTGCGCCAGTTTATATCACTCCGCAGCTGAGCAGCTACTCAATCATCTACACCCAGGCTGATCCCTATGCCAATTGCACATTTCCATTTTATTACAAAGGCAAGTGTTACAACGACTGCATAAGTGGTGCAGGCTTTCCTTGGTATCTGATCTGGTGCATCACAGAGCGCTACTACCAGCCGAACAGACGAATCCGCTTCTGTCCCTACTTCAGGAGCTACGCCAGCATCAAGACGCTCCCACTCCAATGGGGCTTTTACCGCATCTACCTGCAGACTGGTTGCGGTAGCGGGGGTAGTTTGTGCAACGCTAGCATTGTCGCCGCAAATTCAACGGCTCCGCTGGCAGCCTACGGCTCTCGGCGTTTAGCTCTGGCTGCGCCAGCTGCGAACGGCGCGACAATGTGGGAGGCTATGCCGCAGCCTAATGGATTTTTCATCTTTCGAAGCGTGGTGCCTTGTTACACGCCAGCTGACGCATGGTCCACGGATAACTTGGATGCCACCTTTGAGAATATTACAAGGGAACGCGAATTCTGGATTGTTGACTCGGCTGGAGGCACAGGCCGTAGTGGCCTATACACTATAAAATCTTCGTTTAACGATACCGCTGGATTTTACTTAAAGCCAAGTACTGTCAGCGGCTATTCTGTGCTAACGTTGGACTCAAGCGTCACCACCGTCTGGCTGTTTGAAGAGATTACGGATCTAGAGAAGTCTAAGTTGAGCTTATGCGACAAGCTTGATATCAATGGTGGCTGGTGCAACTGGACAGAATGGACTACTGTTAGCAGCGAGTGGCAGATGCGTGAGCGTAATTGCAGCTGTCCAACTGTTGCCGGTAATGGAACAAGCTGTCAGGGAAACAGCACCGACTGGCGACCTATTGTGAATGGAACTTGGTGCTCTTGGTCCGCTTACACGCCTTTTTCAGGAGGCTATTCGACAAGAACTCGAGCATGCGCTTGCCCGGCACCCGCAAACAGTGGACTGGACTGTCCTGGAAGTGGAAATGATACTGGGTTAGTAATAAACGGCAGCTGGTGTGGATGGAGTTCTTTCTCATTAGCTGCTGGTGTAGGCACAAGAACACGTCAGTGCAACTGTAGTGCTCCAGCTTATGGTGGTTCCGATTGTCCTGGATCAGCGATTGACAGCGGAGCTGTAGTGAATGGTAGCTGGTGCAGCTGGAGCTCTTTTTCAGTGGCTTCCGGTGTTGGATCTAGAACCCGCCAGTGCAACTGTAGTGCACCAGCGTACGGCGGTAACGATTGTGTTGGCTCGGCGAGTGATTCCGGTCCAACCGTGAATGGTTCCTGGTGCAGTTGGAGTGCTTTCACAGTATCTTCTGGCATTGGAACAAGAACTCGTGAGTGCAATTGTAGCGCACCGGAGTATGGAGGCGCCACTTGTACTGGCTCCGGAATGGACTCTGGGACAGTCATTAATGGTACGTGGTGCGGGTGGAGTGCATTTTCAGTCGTCGCAGGGGTCGGAACACGAACACGCCGATGCAACTGTAGCGCACCGTCCTATGGCGGAGAAGACTGTTATGGCATGTCCAACGAAACTGGTACTGCCGTGAATGGTAGTTGGTGCAGTTGGAGCGCTTTTTCCGTGACTTCTGGCATCGGTACGAGAACACGCCTCTGTAATTGCAGCGCTGCAGAGTTTGGCGGTCAAGACTGCCCCGGATCGGCAACCGAATCAGGCGCCACAATTGATGGCGGCTGGTGCTCCTGGAGCGCTTTTCAAGTGTACGGTAGTTTTAGTAACAGATCGAGACTGTGCAACTGCTCAGCACCGGCCTACGGTGGCCAGCCTTGTCCAGGCAGCGCTACTGAGACCCAAGCCGTAGTAAATGGGACATGGTGCCCCTGGGGACCTTACATTGTTTCTGGTCCGAACAGTACCCGGACTAGAGTTTGCAACTGCTCCGCTCCGGCGTATGGTGGCCTCGACTGCATTGGTGCGGCCAGCGAGACTCAGACGGTTGTGAATGGCTCCTGGTGCGCATGGAGCGGCTACACATTGTCACCTGGGGGAGATTATGGGACAAGAATCCGAGCTTGCGCCTGTCCAGCCTTTGCTTACGGCGGCGCTGATTGTCCTGGCAGCGGAAACGACACCGGACTGAAGCAGGACGTTGCCTGGTGTGCCTGGTCCAGCTACGTTGTCAATCCTGTTGATGGCATAGGAACTCGTAACCGCACCTGCGCCTGTCCTGCTGTGCCAGCATATGGCGGCTCATCCGTATGTTCTGGAAACGCGACCGAGTCTGGACTAGCCGTAAACGCAACCTGGTGCGCCTGGTCTGCCTACTCGGCCGATGGTTTTGGTAACGAGACCCGGCAGCGCAACTGCAGCTGTCCGATTGGAGGCGATTTTGGTGGCTCAACCGTTTGCCCAGGCTCGACGATCGATACGCGGCAGATCGTCAACGGCAGTTGGTGCTTATGGAGCAGCTATACTGTACAAAATGGCTGGGGCATCCGAAATCGAACGTGCGAGTGTCCAATGGCCTCAGCTCTTGGATTAGCGTGCGCTGGAAACACAACAGATAGCCTAGCTCAGGTGAATGGGAGCTGGTGCACCTGGTCAAGTCTCATATATTCCTATGGCGAGGTGTTCCGCACGCGCCAATGCAACTGCTCAGCACCCAATGAAATTGGAGTCACGTGCGCTGGGGATACAATCGAGCGGTACCCCTGCAATGACACGGCCTGCGCCACAACAACAACGCAACTCACTTCTACCAGCGCTATTCCCGGCTCCTGGTGTCCGTGGGGCGACTTCACGCCGGGACCCTTCAATAGTGGCTACATGTACCGGCAGCGCCAGTGCGCCTGTCCAGCGCCCTCTGGCAACAATGGGGGATCTACCTGTCCTGGCAGCAGCCTTGAGAACGTGACCTGCCGCCTGGTCGCTTGCACGCGCTACATGGCCATACCGAGCAGTCGAGGCGACTCTGGCACGAGCTTCAATCAACTTTCTAGCTTCGCTAAGCTCGTTGGCTTCGGCGCCACCATCTGCGCCGCCTCCATCCTTGCGCTGGCCATCGGCGCCATTCTGACCCTGTGCAAAGTGGCCGGCGGCGGGAGTGGCGCCACCGCGCCAGCCTGACGAGTGGCGTCGCTTTTGGCCTTTGATTTTTTGGATTCCATGATTACTAGACAGTGATTTCATAAGACATATGAAATTTTATAATTCATATTTAAAATTTTCAACGTCGAAATCGTTTGTTGAGAAATCTTAACTTCAGGTTGGCGGCACGGAATAACCTATTGCAAACATTCGATCTACAATTGGAATGGGATAAAGTTAGACCCGAAGTTCTCTCCAATGAAAGCCATTGTTATTTATTTTATTATAAAATTCACTGGTCCAATGATCAAAATTTTCCCCGTGTCAATAAAGAACCGCAGAAAATTCTGATACTTTTTTGTAAAAAAGCGCCACTTTTCACACGTACTTCAAGTAGCAATTATTGTATTAAATATACTTTTAATTGTTATTTTTATTTTGAAGTTTCATTTGAAATTTTAACTCATGAATTTATTATAGTTAATTATTTTAAGCCAATTGACCTAACAGTACATACGTATTATGAACAAAAATTGGGTGATTTTACTGTTTGCGAACTATGACTAGTTAGGTATGAAAGAGCGAAGCAAAATCCAAGGAAAAACGGCTAAAATTAAGTGACGGGATTTGTTCGAGTGATTTCCATTGACTTATATCGCCTAAAGCTTAAGCAAATAGTTTCCTTCCTTTCAGCTACGCTCGTATATCTGTGCATAAATATTTAATCAAGGCGAAGAGAACTAGTTTCATCACGCAATAAGCGACTGCAACCTGCGTGAAGAGAAGCCCTTTCCGTTCAGTTATAATAATTCCAGTCATGTTCTGTTCTGCAACAGAACTGTAGATATTGTACACCAAAATATACCTTATTTTCTATCAGGGCTTCAAGCACGGTGGATTTTGTGGGCCACCGTTATTGGGATACGGTAGAGGGAAGTGCGCAACAGAAAGGAAACTGAGCCAGCTGCACTGTTGGGGAAAATTCTCTACCTAGGGGCAAAACAGTAGGGGAACAGGGGTAGAGGGGATCGGATGAGTATGTCGAGGCAAGGATTAGCTGAGGAGGGCTTAGGATTGGGGTGAGACTGGAGAGAGAAAAAACGGAAGACAAAAAGAGGCGAATAGGGAGTTTAGCTTGCTGGGCCAGCCGTGTGCGGTCTCCCGTGCAGCTGCTGTTGGACAATCATGCTGCCATGGCAACCATATTTGCATAGGAGCTTGTACAGGCTCAGAACTGGAAAACTAAAGAATGCAGCCAAAGCGTTCCAAAAAAGCCAGGGGGAGGAGAAATTTCTGAAAGCAAGGAAAATGAGCTTTTTTGCTTTCGCTGAGTGCTGGTTGGGCATTAAGCTTGAGACTTTAGGTCAATGGTAGAGTTGAATTAATTCATAAGTGCGTGTAGCAGTAGCTGATGCTCCACAAAACTGTAAGCTGGGTCACAGTAGCAACTCAAGCGAATCTGTTTCACACACAGGCCACTTAATGTCATTCTAGGACTTGCTAACTATCGATAAGTTGCCCTCCACTCGGATCCCCAATTTTAAAAGGTGCACAAAAATTGTTTAGATCTGTCAGTCTTTTCATTCGATGGGGAATGCCTGCCTGCTGTCTGAGCTGCACCCTTCTGTCCCTCTCACACGCTGTCCCTCTCCTTTTTTCGCGTCTCTCTAGAAGGAGACGAGACGCTGACCTGCGCCTGCGTACATTGCCTTGAAAAAAGCGGATTTCGCGAATGAGAAAGAGATAGAAAGAGAGAGGAGGGAGGGAGAGAGAGAGCTAACAAATAGAGGGAGCAGTCTGGGGGGATTGGATACCGGGGTGGCGAACCTCCGTCTAAACCAACCCCTAACGTCGTTTTCCCACAGTTTGCTGGCATAGAGCGACGAGGGGTGAAGGGTGGAGCAGAAGGCAAACACAGTTGGCACGTATTATGAAAGACTAAACGCGAGCGGGAGTGAGTGAAGAGCTGTAGATCGCCGAGAAGAGTGCGCTGACAAAAGGGACAGTAATGGAATAATAGCACAGTTACTGCGAGACGTGCGAGAATTGTATTACCTAAATAAGAGAAATGTGAAACCCACAGACAATACAGCTATTCAAAATACCATAGAGCTGAGCCACTGCTTTGCCACACACGCGCACTAAGGAGGCCGACAGCATGCCAGAAGCAGCAGTTCAGAAGTCGCCCAAGCAGGCCATCACAATATTCGCGTGCGCCCTCTGTCTGGCTGTCGTTCTGCTGCTGACGGTCAGCCATTCGAGAGGCGGCGCCGGGAGCCGGATAATCAGCCAACAGCTGGTTTGGCTACCGCTCCAGCTTATCTTCGGCAACTCAAATACCTCCGCCTCCTTTGCGGACAACTCCGACAACAAAAGCAGTGTCAGCAAGCCGTTTAGCAAGCCAACTGCAACCAAAGACGGTCCATTTGACCCCTTCAACGAGTTGTCTTCAATACCAAAGGCCGGCCATAAGAACCAGTTTCGCATTGTCTACCCCAACTTGTACAGAAGTCTGACGAAACTGTCCGGTTCCCCAGCATCCGTGGCTCCGAATTTACTCGACGATTTATCAAACGTAACAGCAAAGAACTTGACCGCCTGTCGTCGTCCAGCCGATAAAAACCTGGCCCACCTGTTGAGCAAACCATCGTCGAGTTTTCCATTCACTCGGCCAACTTATCGCGGCGGTTTCTGGTCGCCAAGGTCGCGTTGTTGGCCGCCGCTGTCTCGGACGGCCGTTCTCGTGCCGTACCGGAACCGCAGCGAGAATCTCGACCTGTTCGTCCCCTACATGCAGACCCTGCTGCAGGAACAAGGCATCGCATTCGGCATCTTTGTGATTGAACAGGTCAATGATAAATTGTTTAATCGTGCCAAGCTGCTCAATGTGGGCTTCAAAATTTCGCAACAGTTTGCAAAGTTTGACTGCTTTGTGCTGCAGGTGAGTGTCTATTTGAAAAATAAATGTCCTCAACTTTTACATTTACTCGTAGTTTCAATATGAGTTTAAGCGTGAAATCCCTTCGTTTCAGGATGCTGACAAAGTCCCTGAGAACGTCGCCAACGTGTACGACTGCGTGAATTCGCCGAAACTGATGATATC
>CATNEM010000179.1:162500-206018 GCA_950096795.1 Macrostomum cliftonense
GCGTGAGGGAAAGAGAATGAGCTTGCACGTGGCACCAGACCTCACACAGCGTAAACCGTCTGGACTACAGTCACTTCAAAATTGTACTTTTAAAGTACATACCGGAATTTTTTCTGGATCACATGTACAGTTAGTTTTTTTCTCGAGGCATAATCACTTAACACATACCTTTGGAGTTTAAGTAAACTACTTGATGCTAAATCTCTTGTTACGATTTATTATCTATCTAGTATTGTTTCACGAAACCTCCCATTTTCTGTTTATCACTTCATTCCATCAATTTTTCTCAGTTAAAGTTATACACTTTGTCAGAATAACTATTGCAATACTATCACTAGTTAGCTTGAACAAAAACCAACCCCTTCTCCATTTCCTGTGCTATGCTGCAGTACATCGCCAGCGCCAACAAGGCCTCCTTTCTGATCGCACCGCACAGCCTGATGGAGATCTGCACTATTGGGCCGTCAATCTGCACTTTGTTCAGCGATGACAAGCACTCGTGTGAGTTCAAGCTATCAATCTATCATTTTATCAATTCATCAAATTATCAATCCATTTACTTATCAATCCTTCACCTCGTCAATCCATCAAATTATCAATCCTTCACCTCGTCAATCCATCAAATAATCAATCCATCAACTTATCAATCCATCAAATTATCAATCTATCAAATTACCAATCCATCAAATTATCAATCTATCAAATTACCAATCCATCAACTTGTTAACTCATCAAGTTATCAATCCATCAAATTATCAATCTATCAATCTACAATATCCATTCAAACAGTCAATCTTTTAATAAATTAAATCATCAATATTTTAATTCATCAATCTATCAATCAATCAACAATTGTGTCAATCCATCAATCCAACAATCCATCAATAAAATAATAAGCCATAATAAAATAATTATGGCTAGGGTGCGTTCTTCAGTATTACTTCAGTATTTAATAATGCTTGATATGAATTCACAATTCCAGTGTTCAACTTTCTCCGAGCAATACGATTGGCGGCTATCAAAGAGGTGTTCATCTCGTTTAACATCATATCGGCGGCTACTTCAAAGAGTCTGATGTCGCTAATTATTGGCATGATCTGCTTCTGGTCTACCCTTGCCGGCCTAATTCACCTGGTGAAGTTGATTTTTTTGTATATCTGTTTCTCATGCATTAAAATCTAAGCTAGGAGAACCTCTTTACCTTAAAATCCTTCCTTCTGCTCTTTCTGTCACATATGATTAACATTTTCGAATATTTTTTTCAGGAAATCTTTAGCAACGGGCTTTAAAAAATTGCCTGTACTTTAGTACTAGTTCAATTGTCCAGCTTGAATAGCCACAAAGTGACATTGTCAATGCCCCTTCATGAGATCCTTAACTTGTTTATTCAAGCTGACTCGTTTGAAATTCTGACGATCAAATAAATGACAGTTTCATTGATTCAAGATGCTTTTAGCGTAGGTTTTGTTGCTAGGCCGCGTTCGCTGCGAAATCCCCACCCTGCCAGGTTCCAACCAGTTGGTGCCTCGAACTACACCGAAAAAAAACACCCGGCGTAGTTTTTGGGACAAATATCTCCGTTGCCGGTTGCACTAGTGGTGATCATAAGCATGGCAAAAGCTGTCTCAGCCACGAGCGGGGCCCTTCTCAAATCGTGAAAGTCCATATTTAGCTGCTTTTGTCAAATTGCATTGTCTTTTAGAATTCAGTTTTGCCAAAAATGGTGCCAAAGATTAGGGATCAATTCAAAGAAAATTTTGAAGGCTGATTTTCACGATTCGAGAAGTGGTCCTCAGTTGCTACACTAGAACAAGAAAATAACAATTCCCAATTGCGCAACCATCCAATTAGGTGGAAAATCTCGACAACTTTTGGGATTTCCTGGGCCCTCGAGTGTTCGAGCCGTGCAAGCCGCTCAGCTTCTTCAACAGCTTCTACATGCTCATCATCACCGCCAGCACAGTCGGCTACGGAGACATTTGTCCCAAAACTACGCTGGGACAGCTCACCATAATGATCTGCATTGTTGTTGCCGGGGTGAGCTTCGTATTTTCTCGTGATTTTTTTAGGTTTCTTTTTTTTGTTATTGTTTTTCTTATTAAAATTTTACTTTTGGCTCTAAAGCTATCGCTTTTTTTTGTACGCAAGCATTGATTGAAAAAGTAGATAGATAGATAGATAGATAGATAGATAGATAGATAGATAGATAGATAGATAGATAGATAGATAGATAGATAGATAGATAGATAGATAGATAGATAGATAGATAGATAGATAGATAGATAGATAGATAGATAGATAGATAGATAGATAGATAGATAGATAGATAGATAGATAGATAGATAGATAGATAGATAGATAGATAGATAGATAGATAGATAGATAGATAGATAGATAGATAGATAGATAGATAGATAGATAGATAGATAGATAGATAGATAGATAGATAGATAGATAGATAGATAGATAGATAGATAGATAGATAGATAGATAGATAGATAGATAGATAGATAGATAGATAGATAGATAGATAGATAGATAGATAGATAGATAGATAGATAGATAGATAGATAGATAGATAGATAGATAGATAGATAGATAGATAGATAGATAGATAGATAGATAGATAGATAGATAGATAGATAGATAGATAGATAGATAGATAGATAGATAGATAGATAGATAGATAGATAGATAGATAGATAGATAGATAGATAGATAGATAGATAGATAGATAGATAGATAGATAGATAGATAGATAGATAGATAGATAGATAGATAGATAGATAGATAGATAGATAGATAGATAGATAGATAGATAGATAGATAGATAGATAGATAGATAGATAGATAGATAGATAGATAGATAGATAGATAGATAGATAGATAGATAGATAGATAGATAGATAGATAGATAGATAGATAGATAGATAGATAGATAGATAGATAGATAGATAGATAGATAGATAGATAGATAGATAGATAGATAGATAGATAGATAGATAGATAGATAGATAGATAGATAGATAGATAGATAGATAGATAGATAGATAGATAGATAGATAGATAGATAGATAGATAGATAGATAGATAGATAGATAGATAGATAGATAGATAGATAGATAGATAGATAGATAGATAGATAGATAGATAGATAGATAGATAGATAGATAGATAGATAGATAGATAGATAGATAGATAGATAGATAGATAGATAGATAGATAGATAGATAGATAGATAGATAGATAGATAGATAGATAGATAGATAGATAGATAGATAGATAGATAGATAGATAGATAGATAGATAGATAGATGGATAGATAGAAAGAAAGAAAGAAAGAAAGATAGATAGATAGATAGATAGATAGATAGATAGATAGATAGATAGATAGATAGATAGATAGATAGATAGATAGATAGATAGATAGATAGATAGATAGATAGATAGATAGATAGATAGATAGATAGATAGATAGATAGATAGATAGATAGATAGATAGATAGATAGATAGATAGATAGATAGATAGATAGATAGATTAGATAGATAGATAGATAGATAGATAGATAGATAGATAGATAGATAGATAGATAGATAGATAGATAGATAGATAGATAGATAGATAGATAGATAGATAGATAGATAGATAGATAGATAGATAGATAGATAGATAGATAGATAGATAGATAGATAGATAGATAGATAGATAGATAGATAGATAGATAGATAGATAGATAGATAGATAGATAGATAGATAGATAGATAGATAGATAGATAGATAGATAGATAGATAGATAGATAGATAGATAGATAGATAGATAGATAGATAGATAGATAGATAGATAGATAGATAGATAGATAGATAGATAGATAGATAGATAGATAGATAGATAGATAGATAGATAGATAGATAGATAGATAGATAGATAGATAGATAGATAGATAGATAGATAGATAGATAGATAGATAGATAGATAGATAGATAGATAGATAGATAGATAGATAGATAGATAGATAGATGGATAGATAGAAAGAAAGAAAGAAAGAAAGATAGATAGATAGATAGATAGATAGATAGATAGATAGATAGATAGATAGATAGATAGATAGATAGATAGATAGATAGATAGATAGATAGATAGATAGATAGATAGATAGATAGATAGATAGATAGATAGATAGATAGATAGATAGATAGATAGATAGATAGATAGATAGATAGATAGATAGATAGATAGATAGATAGATAGATTAGATAGATAGATAGATAGATAGATAGATAGATAGATAGATAGATAGATAGATAGATAGATAGATAGATAGATAGATAGATAGATAGATAGATAGATAGATAGATAGATAGATAGATAGATAGATAGATAGATAGATAGATAGATAGATAGATAGATAGATAGATAGATAGATAGATAGATAGATAGATAGATAGATAGATAGATAGATAGATAGATAGATAGATAGATAGATAGATAGATAGATAGATAGATAGATAGATAGATAGATAGATAGATAGATAGATAGATAGATAGATAGATAGATAGATAGATAGATAGATAGATAGATAGATAGATAGATAGATAGATAGATAGATAGATAGATAGATAGATAGATAGATAGATAGATAGATAGATAGATAGATAGATAGATAGATAGATAGATAGATAGATAGATAGATAGATAGATAGATAGATAGATAGATAGATAGATAGATAGATAGATAGATAGATAGATAGATAGATAGATAGATAGATAGATAGATAGATAGATAGATAGATAGATAGATAGATAGATAGATAGATAGATAGATAGATAGATAGATAGATAGATAGATAGATAGATAGATAGATAGATAGATAGATAGATAGATAGATAGATAGATAGATAGATAGATAGATAGATAGATAGATAGATAGATAGATAGATAGATAGATAGATAGATAGATAGATAGATAGATAGATAGATAGATAGATAGATAGATAGATAGATAGATAGATAGATAGATAGATAGATAGATAGATTAGATAGATAGATAGATAGATAGATTAGATAGATAGATAGATTAGATAGATAGATAGATAGATAGATAGATAGATAGATAGATAGATAGATAGATAGATAGATAGATAGATAGATAGATAGATAGATAGATAGATAGATAGATAGATAGATAGATAGATAGATAGATAGATAGATAGATAGATAGATAGATAGATAGATAGATAGATAGATAGATAGATAGATAGATAGATAGATAGATAGATAGATAGATAGATAGATAGATAGATAGATAGATAGATAGATAGATAGATAGATAGATAGATAGATAGATAGATAGATAGATAGATAGATAGATAGATAGATAGATAGATAGATAGATAGATAGATAGATAGATAGATAGATAGATAGATAGATAGATAGATAGATAGATAGATAGATAGATAGATAGATAGATAGATAGATAGATAGATAGATAGATAGATAGATAGATAGATAGATAGATAGATAGATAGATAGATAGATAGATAGATAGATAGATAGATAGATAGATAGATAGATAGATAGATAGATAGATAGATAGATAGATAGATAGATAGATAGATAGATAGATAGATAGATAGATAGATAGATAGATAGATAGATAGATAGATAGATAGATAGATAGATAGATAGATAGATAGATAGATAGATAGATAGATAGATAGATAGATAGATAGATAGATAGATAGATAGATAGATAGATAGATAGATAGATAGATAGATAGATAGATAGATAGATAGATAGATAGATAGATAGATAGATAGATAGATAGATAGATAGATAGATAGATAGATAGATAGATAGATAGATAGATAGATAGATAGATAGATAGATAGATAGATAGATAGATAGATAGATAGATAGATAGATAGATAGATAGATAGATAGATAGATAGATAGATAGATAGATAGATAGATAGATAGATAGATAGATAGATAGATAGATAGATAGATAGATAGATAGATAGATAGATAGATAGATAGATAGATAGATAGATAGATAGATAGATAGATAGATAGATAGATAGATAGATAGATAGATAGATAGATAGATAGATAGATAGATAGATAGATAGATAGATAGATAGATAGATAGATAGATAGATAGATAGATAGATAGATAGATAGATAGATAGATAGATAGATAGATAGATAGATAGATAGATAGATAGATAGATAGATAGATAGATAGATAGATAGATAGATAGATAGATAGATAGATAGATAGATAGATAGATAGATAGATAGATAGATAGATAGATAGATAGATAGATAGATAGATAGATAGATAGATAGATAGATAGATAGATAGATAGATAGATAGATAGATAGATAGATAGATAGATAGATAGATAGATAGATAGATAGATAGATAGATAGATAGATTAGATAGATAGATAGATAGATAGATAGATAGATAGATAGATAGATAGATAGATAGATAGATAGATAGATAGATAGATAGATAGATAGATAGATAGATAGATAGATAGATAGATAGATAGATAGATAGATAGATAGATAGATAGATAGATAGATAGATAGATAGATAGATAGATAGATAGATAGATAGATAGATAGATAGATAGATAGATAGATAGATAGATAGATAGATAGATAGATAGATAGATAGATAGATAGATAGATAGATAGATAGATAGATAGATAGATAGATAGATAGATAGATAGATAGATAGATAGATAGATAGATAGATAGATAGATAGATAGATAGATAGATAGATAGATAGATAGATAGATAGATAGATAGATAGATAGATAGATAGATAGATAGATAGATAGATAGATAGATAGATAGATAGATAGATAGATAGATAGATAGATAGATAGATAGATAGATAGATAGATAGATAGATAGATAGATAGATAGATAGATAGATAGATAGATAGATAGATAGATAGATAGATAGATAGATAGATAGATAGATAGATAGATAGATAGATAGATAGATAGATAGATAGATAGATAGATAGATAGATAGATAGATAGATAGATAGATAGATAGATAGATAGATAGATAGATAGATAGATAGATAGATAGATAGATAGATAGATAGATAGATAGATAGATAGATAGATAGATAGATAGATAGATAGATAGATAGATAGATAGACAGATAGATAGATAGACAGATAGATAGATAGACAGATAGATAGATAGACAGATAGATAGATAGATAGATAGATAGATAGACAGATAGATAGATAGTTAGTCTGATTGACTGATTGACTGATTGACTGATTGACTGCTTGACTGCTTGACTGCTTGACTGATTGACTGATTGACTGATTGACTGATTGACTGATTGACTGATTGACTGATTGACTGATTGACTGATTGACTGATTGACTGATTGACTGATTGACTGATTGACTGATTGACTAATTGACTGATTGATTGATTGATTGAGTGACTGATCGACTGAATGAATTATTGATTGATTTACTACGTAGTAAAATGAAGGCATTGCACCTACTTTTTATACTTTGTTTCAAATCGCTTCGAATCTGTTTAGACCTACTTTTTAACATCTGTGCCGGCGCTGATTTCACTCTATTTGGAGAACAGAATCAACAAAAAGTCGCGCTTTTTCACCGGAATCGGACAGAGGTCAGTGCCACAGTAGATACAGAAGTGTGCTTAAAATTTTGTAAACTATCCGTGTTTAGTCGAATGGCTGACTTCTAATCTTAATTGCTCATTTTTAACTCAGGCATATAGTACTAACGGGCGCAATCGAGAGTAGTACAGCGAGCGCTTTTTTACTAGATTTCTACAATCCATCGCGTTGGGATGGCAGCATTAATATCAATGCCCATCTGAAGTGCTGCGCCCTATACAGGTAAATTTCTTCGAAAATCTATTATAATATCTATGCATCTACGAGTCTAAAAAGTTTCAAATCGCGCTACATTTCAGCGGCACCCTGCCCTCAGTCACCCAGTGGCTATTCCATGGAATGACCGGCCGAGTCCGAACCATCCGAGGCAGCTGCGTTAATCCGCGAGATCTCACAGACGTGAAAGCCTATTCAGCCAATGCTGTCGTCATACTATCCCAGTTATTGCCCATCGACAGAAACGAAGATGACTATGAGAATTACATGCGCGCTATGACGGTCAAATTAAACTTTCCCGACGTTCGGACCATCGTGCAGATTCATAGCATCTATAATAAGGTTAGTGACTGCCTCGTATTACAAAAGTGTCTTTTTTGGCAAGCTTATAAGTTAGTCTTTTTAAGCTATCTAAGTTATTACATTTGAACATTTATTATTGAAACTGCAGTTCTCGTACTTTTACTTGACTGGATGGCGAAACAAAAGCGCCTACAACTCGTTGTGGGACTTGGACACAGTGATCTGCAACGATCAGATTATTAACGGCCTGATGGGACTCAACTGCGTGGCGCCGGGCTTCTCGACATTGATCATCAACTTGTTGTGTTGCACCGAAGTTGAGAAAACGGACGTCGTAAGTTTGAGTTTTGTAACTTGTTCGTGACAGTTTTATTGATAGTTGGTCCAGGACTCGAAATACTTTATCAACGTAGCAACCAACACCAGTTTCAAGTTCGCCTGTCCCACCCGCAGTTCAAACAGTACAAATGGCGCTCTTTCTACAACTTCGGCCTGACGGCTGGCTTCCACTGCGCCCGATTCACTCGCTCATTTCGTGGCCTGTCCTTCAAAGCCGCCTGCGCAATCATCTATGACAGATGGGGCATCATTCTGCTCGGAGTGTCTGTTGACCAGGCCAACTGTAATTATTGTACGACTATTATTAATCCGTCTTGCGACCCGAATTTCGTCATCAATCCCAGCATTATGAAAGCGTTTGTCATCTGCAAAGACACCAAAGATTTGAACCGATTTGAGACCTACTGCAACTATTGCAAAAACAAGGCCGACGGTGTGTGCACCTGCGACGGCAATGCGGCTAGCGAGCTGGTGCCCAAGGCGGAGGCTGTGCAAAGTGAGTCAACGAGACATTTTGTTAATCATTAAAATGGAATCGAACCTCTGCTACGTGCGCAGGACTGTCGCAGCCAGTTTCTGCTCTCTTAAGCGTCTTCAGGCGACCTCACCAAACAACTTGGCTGTCTTCCACCTCTAGCTAGCTTAACAGAACTCCTACTTATGCTGAACGCTTTTGTGCAGCGCGATTTCTGAGTCTTTACTACAAGTTTTCAGCGCTTTTTACTAACTTTCTACTTGCAGTAGACTATCTCTTATACAGCCTAACTTTCAAATGCGCTGACTTATGAGCAGACCACATTATAAAAGAGGCTTTTAAATATTCTAAAGCTCGATTTTTTGTGTCTTAACTATTTAATCGGAACAGGATCGGTAGCGGAGAAACTCCTGCGCGACAAGCAGATGCGCAAGAACGCTTTGTTCAGCAAAAACAATCCGGAACAAGTCGGCCTCGAGCTGTGCAACGTCATGGACGGAAAGTGTCAGAAGAAGGACGCAAGTGACTTAAATATTTGTGAGTAACTTCTATTCTCGCTTGAAGACCTGATAAAAAATTTGGAGCAGTGTCTACCGGACATATGGACATTTGGAGCAGATGGACCCCGTTGCAGAGTATCTACTGAGATACATACATAAAACATCAATCCAATCACTGAAACTCATATCAGACCATAGGATTTTAATCCTTCTTGCGCACAGACCATCGCTGGGAAGACATCGCCCTGATGCCAACCTGCTCCGGTGACAAAGCCATGGAAGCCAAATTCCGGCAGGCAGTCGAGGAAGGCCAAGGCGACCCGGAGGTGCACATCCTGCCCTCGCAGGATGGCCAGCTAAATGCCACGGACACCTGGCGTTACGAGCGCAGCCAAAAGCCAATTAGTGACATCAGTGGCACCCTGCACTGGGCACCTAACCGGCCCTGCCGCCTGCTCGACATTGAGGAGGCCACCGACGTGCCCTGGGTTGGCCACGTTGTTGTCTGCGTGCTCGGCGATGTAACCTCGCCGGTTGGTCTAGCCGCCATGCTGCTGCCACTGCGCAGCCGACTGATTGAACGGTCTCAACTGCGCGACGTGGTTGTCTTGGGCGACGCGGACAATCTGGCTAGCGTTGAATGGAAACACGTGCGCAATTTTCGCCAGGTGAGCCAACTGGTGTATAAATGATTAGGAGTTGAGGTCAATTGAGGACATTGTAAAGGTACTTATTAAACAGAGGAAATACTTATGTGTGAAGTTTCAAAGGCAATCAGAATGGTACACAGATGAAAAATTGATACTTTGTAAGTCATGCTTACATTATTGCTCTACTCTGATCGAAAACCAACTTGCTCAGGTGTACTTTGTCCGCGGCTCCGGTATGTTCACCGACCATCTAGTCAGCTGTCGCGTTCACGTCGCCTCTGCTGTCATCGTCATAAAAGTCCGCGGCGGCAACATTGCTAACGGCACCGGAGAATCGAAGCAAGATGGCGGCGGTGGAAGCGGCGGAGGCGGCGGCGGTGGCGCTAATGACGAGGGCGGCGAGAACTCCGGCAACGGAGGCGGCACCAGCGTCAAAGGATCCGGTGCGCCGGAGCTGGAGTTGCGAGGTCAGGAAGCGTTCGGCCTGGCTGACACGGATGCGGTGGTCTGCGCCGAAAACGTCCGGGCAGTGGTCATCGGCCGTCGGGGGGAGTACTACTACAGGGAGAAGTTTCATCTCACCGTCCGACTAAGCAGTCCCCAGGTTGCTTCATTTTTCAGCGACTTAAAGGAGCGCGACAGGGCAAGTGACGCTAATGATGACAAACCAATTATTGATAAATTGACCAACTCATAGCCCTATATTTGCTCAATGTCATTATGCAGGACTATCAGCACTCGGACATGATTCGAACGCAGGCCTTCGCCGAGGGTCTAGTAATCAGCGACACTCAGCTGGCTACCCTGGCTAGCGCAACGTTTCACTGTCCGGAGGTGGCGCAATTTCTGCAGGCTCTCGTTCAGGGCAGCAACCAGATGACTGTGGACAATTTTATTGGCTCGCACGTCGGCATGCCGTCCGAGCTGGACGTGGAGCGGGCCAATCTGCTCAGCGCTTCCTATCCGTTTAGAATTGCGCAACTGTCTATTAGAGATGAACCATTGAGCAATATGTTTGACTCGTTTAACTCCAAGGTTTGTGACCTACTCGTAATCCTCGGTGTAAAGCCTTCAATGTACGCTTGTAACTTCAGCACTCGAACTCTTTCACATCAATTTTCAGACAATCTACTGGGAGGAACTTTACATCAGATCACTCGAATTGTTCGGCATTATCTGTCTGGGCATCTACCAGCTCAGAAATAAGAGCCGCTTGATGGCGAAGAAGAAGAAGGCCTCCGGTAGATTTGTGTACACATTCCCCAGCCGAAGGACTGTTGTTGATGTTAGCGACAAGGTTAGCTAGTCAAACTGATTGTCAAATAACGATGGTTGTTCACACGATTATCTACTTCTCAGTCCTTGCGTGCGTGGATGAAATTGTAATGCTTGATGCTTAAGTCAGAACCATGAAAGTCAAGTGAAATTTAGGGAATCTACTCAGCTCCCTATGCTCTTCAATTACATCAAATCAATCGTTCTATATTGACTAATAAATGTAGCCCTACTGTTTCCAGGTGTTCTGCATACTACCGGACAACAAAAATCTGCTATCCGGAAAAAGGCCGAATCGAGTATCCTTGGTTAAGAAGATTAAACAAAAAAATAATAGCCCAGGTGAGGATTTTTATCCATTTTTAAGATAGAATCTTGTAAACTTAGGTCGCACATGGCCGAAGCTTTCACCCCCAGTAATTACTTTGGCGACATTGTTAGTGTCAGGTGCCAAATTTTTCAACGTACATTGCTTCAACAAGCGTCACTTGGATCGGCACTGGTTTCATGATTCCCACTGTTGAGAAAATTCTCGTTCTCTTGTGTGTCTACGTGTTTTGCTGTACTTTATGCCCTGTTTGCTGATTGGCTGTACTGGCTACCTTTTCGTCCCTCGCGCTCCACCCCCACGCTATGCACACCTTCCACCCCATTTTCTCTGCCCCAGTTTGAAAATATAATGAAGTAGGCCTTGCGCCTGCTCTGGAAAAAGGTGTTATCTAATCAGCCCAAATTCTCGCGGTTAATTATTCCATAACGCCTACCTTACTCGTACATCACTGTTTAAAGTAGCAGTTAGCTTTATAACACACATTAACTTATTGGTGACGTGAAGCAAAAGTAATTTCCGCGAAAAAAAGCACTGCAATTCCTCTCGCAATCAGTCAGTCAATCAGCCGACCAGCAATCAGTCAACGACAATAATTGCTTTCAGACTTAGAGTTGCAATCTTTGCCGCTCATTCCCCCAATCGGATTTTTTTTCAGACCAGAAAGGCAGCAAAACTAACGAAGACAACGAGAAGCTAAACCAAAAGTACTTTTCCAATTCGCTGATCGTCAATGCCAGCAATCCGAAGAAAGACAACTTAGCTGATGACAGCGACGACGACTTTGCTATGTACAACAGCCGCCGGCTGCCCAGCAACAGTTTCTGCTTCCAGTCGCCCTACGATTCGGACGACGATCAACTCTGAGACAAGATTTTTTCTTTTCATTCTTCTTTAATCCGTTGGTTTCTTTTTAAACGGTTTTATCCGACTGCATTGGTTTTTTGTCAAATTTTCTATTAGCCTACGTGTGTAGCCAGTTTCAGTTGTTATGATTTTTTATTTCGGCCTTGCGAAAAGGCGCGTTCTAGGAGTACGAGTAACTAATATAATTGATTGCCAGATTATTTAAGCCTGCGATAGGAGAAAATAAATTTTATAAGAAAATGAAATTTCAAAACAATAGCAGAAGTTTTGTTCGTTTTTGCAGTGGATAATGATGAGGGAGAAGGAGCAGCTGAGGGTAAAAAAGGAATGCTGATGAGCCAGCCGCCTAGCCAACTGAAACGCAACGATCAGCTTCAAGTCGCCATAGGTGGGCAAATGTGATTGATTTCTGCGCGGGGAAATCGAATTCCCAACTCGCTGTCTGTCTCGCTCGAATCCCGCTGATTACCTCCCCCCCCCCACAGCCTCGCCGTTCCCGAAACTTTGGCCGCAACCCATCGCTCTTCTCCGTCCGGCGGCAAGGCGCAAGGCTGGCAAAGTATCTTTCTTTCTTTTTTTAGTTTTTTTCTAGCAAGAAGAATTGACGATTTTGGCGTCGAAAGTTTCGAAGTTTTTTCGTGGCCATCTGATAATTGATTGAGGGCTGGTGGGGCATTATCGATTTTAGTGCACACGAGCGGGCAAGCTGATAAGGTGGACGCAGGGCTTGATTAGTGCCACTGTAGTCTGTTTCAAAACCGGTGATTAATGGCTTTAGTTGCTCTGTCTGGGTTTGTGTATTTTTACGTACTCTTGAGTAGTGTCAGACAAAGGTCATGAAATAAGCCAAGGACCACTAAGTTATGGCGTCGTAAGCAAAACTTTAGGTTATTATAAAAAATATTCTAATGGTTTTGAGCGGGCAAAAATTACTATTAATATTATAACCATTAATTTTATTATTATTACCGTCGAGAAACTGCAGTACCCACAATGTGCTTCCTGGTCCCTTTGAAACCCCTCGCACTCGTTTCCTCATGAAGGATGCGCCCGTAAAATATATTTTAGAACGGAGCCTTCTCCGGTACTCGAATCGCTTGTCAGAGACTAAAGGGGAAGAGAGAGAGAAGGGGCGGCGTTGGGAAGAAAACAGGCTTGAGTGAGCGATGGAAGTCGATTTTATGAGGCGCTCATCTGAGAGGCTGCATGCTGGATGGACGGGTGCGGATGAGGAAGAAGATCGAAGAGGAGCGAGGCGAGACTGCTCCAAGCTTGCATGGTAGCCGTGGGTGAGTCTTAAAGGCGGAACTGCGCGAGTGGGTTGGGCGGCTTCGAGAGCAAAAGCGTCCCACTCCGGAGATCCTCGTGATTAACTGCATTTCCATCGCGCTTGGCCCGCTCAAATCTCTCTTCCTCTTTCTGGAATCCTATTTCGCTACCCCCCCCCCCCACCGCCCTGTCCCGCCCACTAAGTCGGCCCTCCGTCGTCTCATTTTGCTTAAGCCTTCCGCACGTGCTGCGTGCGTTGTAACAGTGCCGCATAGTTAATACGGCTTTGGGATTCAGCAGGCCACTGGACCAAATTTTTTTTGTTAATTCCCCAAGCCAGGTGCTCCGGGTCCGTCCAGGGGAGGCCACGCTAATCTCTGCTGCGACTGCATCGGTGGGAAATGCACTGGGCGTTTCAATGAGATTTAAAGCTTGACAATCTCCAATCAGCTTGCGGCGTCTGCACTCCTGAAAAAATGATGCAATAATAGCTAAAATATGATAGGTAATTAGTGTCGCTATGCTACTTTCTTCTATTACGTCGACCCATCGAACTTTCGAATTTTATTATATCTCTGCCGAATCAATAACATTTTGATCCCGTCTAGTTGAATTCCTAAAATAACAATCAAAATCTTTCGGCGCTTCTTCCGCAAGCAGGACAAACTCAATGCAGAACAGAGTCGATGGTGAGAGAGCAAAGGACAAGGATGCAGCGGAGGAGTTGGTGGAACAGGCGAGCAAAATTCAGATTGAAATTACGAGTTGATCAGTGAGGCGTAAATTAATTTCTTCCCAGCAGCAACGCCTCGATCGTCTCAAAAGACGCATCGACCCGAAAGCCATGGGAATTGAAATTCTCCCGAGCCTCTGCATTTTGGGGAAGTCCCCCGGGAGACACGTGTGCGCCTGAGAATTGTTTCCAGCCTGCAGGGGGTTACAAAAATGAGATTGCAATTTGAAGACCGGTTTATCCTGGAAATTACCTAATTGCTAAATCCAGAAACGTAAAAATGGTAACGGCAGCGCCCAACTACGCTCATTATCGAGCTCTCGTTTGTTGACCCCCTACTCATCGATTGCATTGTATCAATAAAATTTACTCTCCAAGAAGTCTCTCTCAGTCCCCCGACCTTTCTGTCTCCGGGACCTGACTCTGAGAGACCTTTCTCTCTCTCTGTCTCCACCATGGCCTCATTTGACACTGACTTCGTGGTCAATGTCCACTGCAACTGACTCAAAACCCAACCAACTTCGGTTAAACTCTGGGAAACCCCCCCCCCCCCTAGTGCTAAGCCAGCGGGGCACAGATTCAGACGAGTCCACTTGGAAATTTCTTAATCCTTGCTTTAGCACAGGACGCACTTCATCATTAGATGCATCGTTATAAGAAAATAATCGACCCAGATTCCGCCCAACGATTACATGAAGAGCATATTTTGCCAGTAGGAAAGAGCGGAGATGCTTCGCTCTCCGAGAGGGATCAGCCGACAGAGCAGTGGGATGCCTTGAGGGCAGGGAAGGGGAGCACTTGCATGGCTTCAATAGCTCTTCCGCAGAACACGACGACAGTTCTGCTTGCCACGGAAAGCTTCAAGCCTGGCTTCCAAGGTCAGATTTCAGAGTAGGAAAGTGCGTTACGCTCGTAGAGGAAAGGCAGTTCAGTTGGCATGAAGCCTTCTTTTCGTACAACTTAATCCTTGACGAGTAGTTGTGAGTTGCATTTTTCAGGCTTCAGAATCGGAATTATGTCTTGCGGGCAGGGCACTGTTACTCGCACAAGACAGGTGCCTCACCGCATGGCCTCCTTGCCGCAGTGTCTTAATTGCCACTGATCTCGCCTGAAACATTTTACTTGACACTGTCTTCTCTTAAGGGCTTTCGGTAGATACTGCCTTTTCTCAAGGGCTCTTGGTAGACACTGTCTTCTCTCAAGGACTCTCATTGACACTGTCTTCTCTCAAGGACTCTCAATGACACTGTCTTCGCTCAAGGACTCTCATTGACACTGTCTTCTCTCAAGGACTCTCAATGACACTGTCTTCTCTCAAGGACTCTCATTGACACTGTCTTCTCTCAAGGACTCTCAATGACACTGTCTTCTCTCAAGGACTCTCAATGACACTGTCTTCTCTCAAGGACTCTCATTGACACTGTCTTCTCTCAAGGACTCTCAATGACACTGTCTTCTCTCAAGGACTCTCATTGGCACTGTCTTGTCTCAAGGACTCTCATTGACACTGTCTTCTCTCAAGGACTCTCAATGACACTGTCTTCTCTCAAGGACTCTCAATGACACTGTCTTCTCTCAAGGACTCTCAATGACACTGTCTTCTCTCAAGGACTCTCATTGACACTGTCTTCTCTCAAGGACTCTCATTGACACTGTCTTCTCTCAAGGACTCTCAATGACACTGTCTTCTCTCAAGGACTCTCAATGACACTGTCTTGTCTCAAGGACTCTCATTGACACTGTCTTCTCTCAAGGACTCTCAATGACACTGTCTTCTCTCAAGGACTCTCAATGACACTGTCTTCTCTCAAGGACTCTCATTGACACTGTCTTCTCTCAAGGACTCTCAATGACACTGTCTTCTCTCAAGGACTCTCAATGACACTGTCTTGTCTCAAGGACTCTCATTGACACTGTCTTCTCTCAAGGACTCTCAATGACACTGTCTTCTCTCAAGGACTCTCATTGACACTGTCTTCTCTCAAGGACTCTCATTGACACTGTCTTCTCTCAAGGACTCTCAATGACACTGTCTTCTCTCAAGGACTCTCATTGACACTGTCTTGTCTCAAGGACTCTCAATGACACTGTCTTCTCTCAAGGACTCTCATTGACACTGTCTTCTCTCAAGGACTCTCATTGACACTGTCTTCTCTCAAGGACTCTCATTGACACTGTCTTGTCTCAAGGGCTCTCGGTAGACCTTGAACTCTCTTAGGAGCTCTGAGCAGACACTGTCCTCTCCAAGATACTGAGCCCCTCCTAAGATTATTGGTAGACACCACCGCCTCCTAAAGTATTTGTAGCAAGCAACTAACCTATATTTTATTTGAAAGCAGCAATTAGTTATGCAACAAGTGTCGCCAACACGACCTTCAGTCAAAGGAGATGGGTGCATTAACATAGCTTAGATTATTAATTAACGCGCAATAGCTCCCCAACCAGCCAATAGGATTCCCTTTTTCGTGCCATCTCCCCTATGCCTGACTTACTTACTCCCAGAATCCCAACAACCAATGAGATCTGCTAAAATGATTCTGTCCACAAAAATGCTGGGATGAGCGAAGAAATTACTGCAGTCTATTTTGATCTGATCTCAATCTGAGAAACATTCCATTCGTATTTCTTGTGGCAATGTCGCACTCAGCCGCAAATCGTCAGGGTAAGTGTAACAGGGCAGTTTCTAATTTTTGCAAGCAATAAAACCTAAAGGGATTAAATTTATTGCTAATGCTTTGATTCATTGCGCCAAACGAATCATTCCCAATGGGTTCTGAGCCAAATGAATCATTCCCAAATGGGTTCTGAGCCAAATGAATCATTCCCAATGGGTTCTGAGCCAAATGAATCATTCCCAAATGGGTTTTGAACCAAATGATTATTCCCAATGGGTTCTGAGCCAAATAAATCATTCCCAAATGGGTTCTGAGCCGAATGAATCATTCCCAATGGGTTCTGAGCCAAATGAATCATTCCCAATAGGTTCTGAGCCAAATAAATCATTCCCAAATGGGTTTTGAACCAAATGATTATTCCCAATGGGTTCTGAGCCAAATAAATCATTCCCAATGGGTTCTGAGCCAAATAAATCATTCCCAAATGGGTTTTGAACCAAATGATTATTCCCAATGGGTTCTGAGCCAAATAAATCATTCCCAAATGGGTTCTGAGCCAAATGAATCATTCCCAATGGGTTCTGAGCCAAATGAATCATTCCCAATGGGTTCTGAGCCAAATAAATCATTCCCAATGAGTTCTGAGCCGAATGAATCATTCCCAATAGGTTCTGAGCCAAATAAATCATTCCCAATGAGTTCTGAGCCGAATGAATCATTCCCAATAGGTTCTGAGCCGAATGAATCATTCCCAATGGGTTCTGAGCCAAATGAATCATTCCCAGTGAGTTCTGAGCCGAATGAATCATTCCCAATAGGTTCTGAGCCGAATGAATCATTCCCAATGGGTTCTGAGCCAAATGAATCATTCCCAGTGAGTTCTGAGCCGAATGAATCATTCCCAATAGGTTCTGAGCCGAATGAATCATTCCCAGTGAGTTCTGAGCCGAATGAATCATTCCCAATAGGTTCTGAGCCAAATAAATCATTCCCAAATGGGTTCTGAGCCAAATGAATCATTCCCAATGGGTTCTGAGCCAAATAAATCATTCCCAATGGGTTCTGAGCCGAATTAATCATTCCCAATGGGTTCTGAGCCAAATGAATCATTCCCAATGGGTTCTGAGCCAAATAAATCATTCCCAATGAGTTCTGAGCCGAATGAATCATTCCAAATTGGTTCTGAACCAAATGAATCATTCCACCAGCAGGTCGGGTGCAGCAGCAGCAGCAGCAGTCTGGCCTCGGGGAGGCCGTAGACGGTGTATGGCAGAGAGCGGCCACCTCAGCCGATCCGTCCGAGGCTGATGCGCCGAACAAAAGTTCCTCGCACTCTTTGCAAGCCGCCTCGGGTAGTGAAAGAGCTTCCAATTCAATTGGCTCGTCCAAAACAGCTTCCGCTTTCGGCAGCACAGACTCCAAGCATCGAAGTTCCAGTCAGATGGAGGTTACAATTCGAGAGTCAAGTATCTGACTGCTATAGCTGTCATAGCAACGATGATGCTATGAAAGTACGATACTGAAGCAATCGGACTTGGAAATTTCCTAAATAACCTGTCAGTACATGCCATCATGTATTTATGCACTTTTGTGTGACGAATGACAGCAAACTTTTTATCTAACCACTACTGGGTAGTACGTTACGGATGTTGTCCATCAGCGAACTGCATGTCTTGTTCTGTGCATTCTATGTTAAAATAACAAAATCCACCACATTTTGAAGTTATTCCAAGCTTCACTCGCTACTTTTCTTTTATAGTAGGCTGAGGCAGACAGTAAAAAAAGCATTAAAAATTTTACATGAAACTACTTTTAGTAGTCTCTGATAAAGACGAAATCGATACAAAAATACATTGGTTTATTGTTGCTATAAATAAACTTTTTAGAAACACTATAATTTTGGCAGACTATTAATTTAAGTCCGATAAATTTGTTTATATTTATTTGTAATTTCTTAGAATTATTACTTAACGATAATAGCTAATAAGCATTAAGAAGAAAAATATTAACGAATTGAGAATTGATAGCTTTAAAATAACAATTACGACAATCATTTAGGACAGTCAAGATAGTTTTTGTGATCAACAGTTCCATACTTATTTTTAAATATTAGCTTGGCGTCAACAGGGTTAGCGGCAGATAGGGAATTAGCCGGACACATCCGAATGAGTCTCGGCATCAAAGATCAAGAGCTGTCACCCTCCGACTGACGCTTCTTCTCCTCCTCGATCTCCTCCTTGGAAGGCAGGACAGTCTTCTCCTGGACCTCGACGTGCTTCAATTCGGTGCCCTTCTCAATCTGTTCGCGCAGACTGGCCTCGCGTTTCTCCTGTTCAACCTGCTCGGCACTGGGTAGTACTACCTTCTCCTGGGCCTCGACCTTCTTCAATTGGTCGGCTTTGAAGCCGCTGATGTCGGATAGAAGTCCCGATTTCGCCTCGTCGACAGACATGACTGCGTTGAGTTGATGTAGAAAATGTCTAAAAATTTTACCAAATAAGTAGATAATTAATCGTTGATTTAGTTAGGCTGCGTCAGAATTTCGACCATAGACAAATAATTAAGTTTGTAGCTTACCGCTTGAATAGACGAACCACTTATAGCTTAAGTAAGGAGCTGGCTCGCTTTCTGACGTTAGTAAGAAGTGATGGCAATGGCGTCTAAGTGACTGGCTTTATAGCAGATCCGTGCCTCAACCGGTTTTCTCCTCTGTATTAGGCCAACATGCTGCAGGGTTGCAGGCCAACAACAAATTGTTTATGCGAGCGCTCGGCAGTGGGGGAGGCGGTGAAGCTACGGAAAATTTTGGGGGGAGGGGTTACCGAGAGACGGGCAGGGGGTAGAAAATTAGATTTTGGAGATGCGAGTTTCCTACCCTTCTCCGTCGATTTTTATCGATCTTGCGCCGCTAAGCGATGTACCCCGTGCATCGTTTTTATCAGTCCAGTGATACCGTGCTAATTATAATTACTCATCAGCTTGCACGTTGATACAAACTGAAAAATGTCAGCTTTGGTGTGGCGTTAAAATCTAGCAACTCGTACAAACTAATTCAATAACCATGGCATCGAATCAAAATTTTTAAGTTAAATAGATTTATGTTGCCAGATAAGCTTCTAAAGATGATTTAGTTGTAGGTTGAAGGAATTGGAAACCATGCAAGCAGCCTGCAGCAACAAGTGAAACCCAGCCTCCCCCAAAGCGTCTGCTGCTACTGCGCAAAAGGGCCGCTAAGTGGGAGTGTGAACATTGGAAAATCGCAGACTGAAATTATTTTAATTGCCGCAGAGCAAAGTCGTAAATTTACTAGTTGAAACATTTTCCGGTTAAATCAATCTTTATGCACGCAATTTAGTTATGCATCATAATTCTTCATTGCTAAGAATTTCTGCAACAAATAGGAGCACAAAGGAGGAAAGAGAACATAATGCTTGCCAACATTTTGCTGGTAGCAAGCATACTTACTTCTACTAGAAGCATCAGTGAAACACGGGACGCGCATTCCAATAGCAACTTTAAACTGTCACTAAACATTCAAGAGAATCACACTTATTGTAAACAATTTTTGCTACTACATGTAAGTCGCTTAAACTAAAGTTTACAAGAAGACAGTGTGCGAAAAATAACACAAATGTAAAATTATTCTTGACTGCAAGTTTTAATGTAAAATTTCGCGCATTGGGTATGTTTATCTTTACATTTGCTCAGTGTTTCTAGCGCTAAACTAGGATCGAGTTAAAAATTTTATTTTCTTCCACTAGGCATAAATTTTAACTGCAAATTGTTTAGCTAGCAACTGTTGCACCACCTAAGCTGATTGTCATCTATCGCGAGAACAACGTTTGTCAAGTGTGTCAATTCAACAGATTTTAAAATATGGAATGGAAGTTCTGCAATTGTCTCAGAGATTCACGAACGCCAAGAACAATTAAAAATATGCTGCTAGTCACGTGACTTAATATCGAATTAATGAAATCAAATAACTAGACTATTGGAAATCAACTATACCGTATAATTACTGAGGTAATGTCAAGTATAGTCGCCACCACAATTAAATAACATCTTTAGGCAATATTTTCAACAAGCTTATTTTATTTTATTTAACAAAATAACATTCAATAAATTATAGTTGAGCAGCAAGTCTGACAGAGACAAAAAACAATTTAAAACAACAGTGCCAAACAAGAATCCAAGAATAATTTTTTTTTCATTTTATGCACTTCAGTTTGGCAGGAATGAAAAAGTCACGATTTTTCAAAGAACAATTTCTTGATGTTCAGTCAGGTTTATTCTCAGATGATTTCTATAAAGCAACAATCAAATGAAATATATAAACACCAATTAAGACAGTTGATAGAATAGGACAATATTCCATCAGACTACTTCGCCACTGACCAAAAACCCTGACACAAAAGTTAATGCAACAATAAAAAACTTAAACCGACTACACAATAGAATAGCAAGGAAACCCAAATTTACAAGACAAAAAACACAGTGGCAATTTTAATTAACGCAATCTGGCACTGGAAGTAACTATAGATGAGTCTCTGGACAAGGGAAAAATCAATTAGAATCAATGATGAATTGCAAGGCATAGAAGAAACAGCACCCGGGATCTCTATTACAAACAGTATCTAGCTGATTTTGCCATTGAGACGTGTCCAATAGCTTTTCAGCCTATAATATTTGAAACAAAAAATATATTCTTAAACTAAGCAAACTTTAACCTTTAAGATTGTGTATTAGCAAGATAAAGCGAAAATAATTTTAGAAAATATAAATATAATTGCTTTCATAATTTTTGTTGACATGTATTGACATAATTCAAGCTGACATCCAAAAGAGAAATAGAAAAATAAATAGACACAAATCCACCCGAACAAAATTGATTTAGGATTCACAATATAACAACATACATTTGTATCCGCTAGAAGAATGTGCATTAGCATCCACTTAAACAGTGTACATTGGCATCCCATAGAACAGTGTACATTTGCATCCCCTAGAACAATGTACATTAGCGTCCCATAGAACAATGTACATTGGCATCCACTAGAACAATGTACATTAGCATCCCCTAGAATATGTACATTGGCATCACCTAGAATATGTACATTGGCATCCCCTAGAATATGTACATTGGCATCCCTTAGAACAATTTACAGTAGCATCCCATAGAAGATGTACATTGGTATCCCATAGAATAATGTACATTGGCATTCCCTAGAACATGTACATTGGCATCCCCTAGAACATGTACATTGGCATCCCCTAGAACATGTACATTGGCATCCCCTAGAACATGTACATTGGCATCCCCTAGAACATGTACATTGGCATCCCCTAGAACATGTACATTGGCATCCCATAGAACAACGTACATTGGGAATCAGCAATCAAAATCCGCTAGATCAATCTACATTGGCACAATATTAAAGCAAAAGTCTGGCTGGTAATTGCCAGAAAGAAACATCAGCAACAAACTGAGTGGGCAAAGCAAACGGCGCAAATAAATAAATATGTAAAGCGAGTTAGGAAAGCATCAAACTATCGACCTCGAACTATTAAAAAGTACAGCAGAGCCGGCACAAGCAGGCACAACACGCAGACAAGGCAGATGGCGCCGCGCCAGGACAGGCCACCGTCGGCGCCGCTGCCTTTCAATCGGCGCAGCCAACTGGGCGCTGACGAACCAGTCGGCGGTGGCAGCACTGACGGCGTGTTCAAATAATTAGCAGCGTCGGTTAGCGAGTCTTTTAAAAAGCAGGTCGACTGTTTGATTTGCTCCAGATCGGCGTCCAGAGTGCGCAAAAATCTGTCGCAATCGGTGGCAGTCAGGGAATCGCTGGACGACATAGCCTGACGAAGGCTTACCTAGATAATTTGACAAGTAAAATCGTTAGCTAGCTACTAACAGTAGGCGAAACGGAATTTTTATCGGCAGATTTGAAATGAGAATAAGCGAACTCTACCGGTCGACACTGATCCCCAGCGCTGGCAGCCGCAGCCGTTGAGGAGGCGTCGGCAGTCAGCAGCGCTGTACCAGCCGCCAAATCTCCAGCCGTATCGTGCAAACCAGCTTCATCATCTTCATCACTAACGTTGTCGTCGCCTGGATACTGCTTTGACAGTTTATTTCTGTTAACAAGGCGGCCGCCAGATTTGGCCAGCAGTTCTGCACGATAGCTGTTGCGCGGGGCAGGAATTATCAAACTAGATAGGGCGTGGACATCTTGCAGGCCCCACAGGTGGTTGGCTCGTTTCAGCTCCCAGACCTGGCATTTTATTGTTGTGTAATGAAATGAGCATACAATTGCTAAAAACGTTTAGAGCAAGATAAATTTACAAAGCAAGGAAATCTCAGGATAACCTAATCGGCTATGATCCTCTGATCCAGGGTAAACTCAAGTTTTTTGACTATGCAAACTTATGCAAATGCAAAATTGTGGAATAAAGGATGGCTACTTGAGCTTCCATTTTGTATAGGTCCTTGTTTAATGCACTATATATAGTTGATCAACTAATGTATCACCTATATAGGTCTTAGTGGATATACTTAATGGTGCCTTTCATATATATAACCTTTCCCTATAAGTCTTCTCTTTTCTAGCCTATTTGTGACCATCTAAATAAGAGTTTGTAATATTCTTACTGCGTTTACTTTGCGACCATATGCAATAAAGAAAAACTCCTACTTTAGCCACTAGTAGTTCACCTAGTATTTATACCTTTAATTTCATGCCAATCATGCCTTATACAGCTGATCTTAAATTTGCAACTTACTTAAGACAATTTTCAAAGGAGCAAAATAGGGCCTGCAAATACCTTCTTCCCTATACCTTACTTTGCTATGTTTTATTTGCATTATCCCCCAATTTTATACTTATACCACTGATCTTACAACTTGTTCCCCCCAATTTTGCAACTTACCTTCCCAATTTTGACCAAATTTGCAACTTAAATTGTGAATTTTGTAACTTACATTGCCAATTTTGCAACTTATATTGCAGATTTTGTGAATTACCTTGGTTGGCCACCAAATCAGTTGGCCAGATTGGCACACTATTGCACATATATAAAAATCTTTTTTGATATATCAGTCAGAGAATATTTTTTTTAATTGCTTCGAGAATTTCTTGATCTAAATTGTAGAACAAGATTACAAATACAATCCACTTTGGTAAAAGCCACTTTAGTAACAAGTTATAACTAAATGATGATCCAAAGTTATAATCTCCTAATAAGTTGCTTGCCAATAGGTTGGGATTTAAAGTTAGGATAGGCCTTCCAATTTAATGCTATATGAAAATATGATAAAACTTCTAAACCTCACATGCCATTTATTATTAAACCTTACTTTCTAATAATTATCAAGTAAAATATGTATAAAGAATTGGTAAATTTAAAGGCAGTGCTTATTGGCATGGACCCGTGTGAATAGTGTCTCCCTTATTCCCACGGATCTGTGTGAATAGTGTCTCCCTTATTGGCACGGACAGATCCGTGTGAATAGTGTCTCCCTTATTGGCACGGACGTGAATAGTGTGCCTCACTGATGATTAATGCTGCATATACAATGAGCTTAGAGCTTAGAGACTGCTTAAACCCCATGATTCACTTGATTCACTTTAACAACAATAATTTGATATTTCGGCAGTCGCTATAGTTGAGTCCAGTTACATTAGCTAGTTTGTTTATGCATGTATACGAGGAGAAGACTAATACTCCCCATGTGTAAATCTATTCTCATTCATCCTCACAAAAAATTTAACTGCTTGCGACGGCTTAAAGAGAGAGTACTTTGTAGCTACAGATTTTTATAGTCATTGTATTCTTGCAACTGAAGGTGCTAAAAATTGATAATGTGGCAATGGCATGAGGATGCCACAGTTTAGACAAAAATATAACATTTTTTTTGCTTGCAAAAGTTGACTTCTTAAGTGCGTACATACTGTAGTCGCGTGAATGCCATTTCACGCAAAATCCAGTTGCATGAATGCTATTGTCCCATCAAGCACATGTAGATACGTACTGTACATGTACAAACCTTATGCCAACATCAGTCACACTCTGTCACTCTACCAATTCCATACCAACTTCATGCCTACACAAGGCACTGTTGCACATGCAGGTGATTCCATTGTGCAGGAAAGGGGGATCATGGGTGTCATTGCTGTCCAGAGTTCCGTATTGCGAAATTTTCATTACTTTTGTTTTAATTAATAATAATTAATTGATTTTCAAAATGTGCTGTGTAATCGAACCGCAAGCCGATTGGCTGAAATATACTTGGTAACTGATTGGAGCTTGCCCTCGATCGTGGTTCAAGGCTTAGGTTCATATATAACATTCAAATTGCGAGGCCCTTTGTCTTCATTTGTTACATTACGTCTTTTTAGTTTGGAGAATTCGGTGAAATAAGAGTGAAATGGTACTTAAAATGCACATTGTAATTATACTTGTAGCACTAAGGGGCCGTCTGAATGGGTTGTCAGAGCAATTCCTGACTGTCAGAACATCTAGAGATGGAGTGCGCTCAACAGCGCCTTTAAATAGGCGTGAGGCGCCGATTTGTTAAAACTGGCATTGAATTTTCTGATTGGTACAGCCGAGTTTGTTATAATGGTCATGCATTAATCTGATTGGCTGGCAAGCTAATCACGTGACCCTACCCCATTGGGAGACTCTAACGGTTTTGGGGAGATCTTATCAGTGATTTGGAACCTCAGAAAGATGACAGGTGGGGGTCGTAAATCATTGCAAATAGGGGTTTACAAGCAAAAATGATTTATGGCTTCTCGCCATGGAACGCCTTAGCAACAAATGTCATACATACGTTTTACAGAGGAAGAATAGGAAGAAGAGGGGGAGGAGGAGGGGGAGCACCTTAGCTGTCAAAATTGACAAGCAAAAAGCAAAAAAGAACAATAGAAAGGGGGCAATAAATCATCGCATTATCAGAAATAAGGATCTAAAAGAGCGCAGTCACGTGCTTTTTCAGCGCCGTCTGGCATCATAAAACTGGCAACACAGAGGTCAAGGAGTCTGGGAAGAATGATTTATGACCCCAGGTGCCCAAGTACGCGCGTACTCAATGCACCCTCAAACCCTCATATCCTATAAGCGAAAAATGAAAGAGTCCCCAGAGGAGCGTCAAGCCACTGATGGCAAGCAGAAGAAAAGAATCCGCCCCTGGGGAGATCTGTCATGGCAAGCGACAAAGCGCATTCCCATCACATCATTTCACATATTTACTAAATAGGCAATGCAACAGGTTCAATAGCAAGCCATTGGACAGTATATAAACTGTACATTGAACATAAAGATCGTTTTATAAACATTTAGGAAAAACGAAGATAAATACAACAGGTGTGTGTGTATGAAGTTAATGAAAAAAGATAGCAGGTAAACGAAATTACACTTATTAGTAAGAACAGTCAATCGGAAGTTGGAACAATTCTAATGTTATGTTCGATACCAATTTTGCGAAAATAATACATTTAATAAAGTGAATAGACTGTTGTGTCCTCGATGGACGGCAAGTCAATGCTTTTGTGCGGTTTTACATATAGCCGGCTCCGTGGCCTTTTGGCTTCTAGCCTTTCGGGCTTTTTATTTTTATTTTATCAAGATCTCTTCGAGCCCTGTTACTCTAGAGGAGCTCGAGAGTCTATGGCAAAAGAATAATCGTACTTAATATCGTAATTACAACAAAAGTTCACGCATAACACCTCCCTTCTTCACAAAAGAGTTCTCCGCCCTTCCGCAGACATTACTCTTTATAGTCGATCCGCGGTTTGACCTGTAGACGAAGACTTTTGCGAACAGCTGGCTCCGGCAGAATCTTTTGTGGCACCGGAGCAGGTTGGTGGGTGTCGTTACTCGTGTCGGGTGTTGGCCTTGGTGTTGTTACCGGAGGTTCCGTCACTGGAGCTTCCAAACTGGGTGGACTTTCACCTCCGCTATTGGTATTGGGACGCTCTAACCCGATGTCGTCTTGCACAGGGCGAATCCGTTGAAGCTGATCCAAGTGGGCTTTCTTGTACTGGTCTGGACCCACCTTAATGGTGGCCGTATTCGAGCCCGTAGGACATATGAGCGTGGCTTCTTGAGTCTGTGAACCTGCTCGATAGACAAGATTCTCGCCTGGCGCCCAATTGATTCTCCCTGCGAGTAGTGGTACTCGGAGCTTCCTGCCAAGCAATAGCTCGGCTGGCGAGGACCCTGTGCTTCCAACAGATGCCCGGAAGAACAGCAGATAACGGTCGATGACCGCTTGACTGATGCCATTTGCTCGAATTGCCTCCTTGATGGTGCGTACAAAGCGTTCGGCTAATCCGTTACTTTGCGGATGGTACGCTGGAGTTGTAACCAGATTGCACCCAATTTTTTCCAGCCAGCCGCGCGTCTCCTCACTGACGAAAGATGGTCCGTTGTCCGATACGAGCTGATCAGGAACGCCAAGTTGAGAGAACGTTCTGCGGAGTCTACTCACCACTGTTGATGATAGCATGTCTCTCGTCAGGTGAACTTCTGGGTAACCCGAGTACGCATCGACAATTATCAGCAGGTACTGACCCTCGATAGGTCCTGCGAAATCAACATGCACTCTAGACCAAGGTCCTTCAGGTTTGGGCCACGCCATGCGAAAGTTCTTGTTCTGTGGTTTCGCCATTCTGCAGACTCTGCACCCTCCAACGTACGATTCGACCAGCTTGTCAATCCCAGGCCACCAATAGTGCTCGCGAAGCAGCGACTTTGTTCGCGCGATTCCGAGATGTACGCTGTGCGCCGCATCCAGAGCTTTGTTCCTCAGCGATATCGGAAGAACCAGTTTGGTGCCTCGGATGATCAGTCCGTCTTGGATGGAGAGTTCATCGGCTATCGGCTTGTACGATCGAATTGCGGGGTTGTTGAAAATTCCACTTTGAATGGCTTTAGTCAGAACCTTCAGCTCCTTGCAATTCAGCGTGTGGACCAGTATCTCTCGGTGATGCAGTAGAGTCCCTTCGCTCAACGGAATTTTACCAAGATGATGGGTTGTCACTGCGTTGGTCGGAGTCACAAGTCTGGACAGGGGGTCGGACCTCATCTCGGCTGACTTCCGGTATGCTATAGAATAGTTGTATCCAGATAGGGTGATGGCCCACCTTTGAAGACGAGCCGACACTCGCTCTGGCAGCTGGCTGTCTTGTCCGAAGATGACTGTCAGCGGTCTGTGATCAGTGACCAATGAGAATTCCCGTCCGAAAACAAAACGATGACAGCGACGTACCGACCATACTATCGCTAGAGCTTCTCTCTCTATCTGGGAGTACTTCCTTTCGGCTCGCGATAGTATCTTGCTGACATAACAAATTGGCATTCCGTCCTGGCTAAGCACTCCGCCTATCGCCACTTGCGAAGCATCACACTCTAGTTCCAGCGGCTTACTTGGGTCGTAGGTTGCCAGCATTGCCGTCTCTGATAGCGCTGCTTTGATCTTCTGAAAGGCTAACTCTTGTGCATCGGTCCAACTGAAATCGCAGTCCTTGCGCCTGAGCCTCGACAGCGGTTCGATCAGATCAGCCAGGTTCTTTATGAATCGGCCGGAGAAGTTGACCAAGCCTAGGAAAGACTCCAGTTCTGCGACGTCCTTGGGAGCCGTCATCTCCTGGATGGCTCTAACTTTCTCTTCATTTGGCCTGATTGTGCCTGACTCCAGAATGAACCCTAGAAATTGGACGCGAGTCTTCGCTATCTGGCACTTTGCTTCGTTGACCTTGAGATTGTGACGTGCCAGTTGAGCTCTGACTGCTGATTCCCGTAAGCTGAGTTCCTCCTTGGTGCGACCACCGATAAGGATGTCGTCTACATACGCCACTGAACCTGAGATCCCCTGAATGACTTCGGTGATGAATCTCTGGAATATACTGGGAGCTGTTTTGATGCCGAACACCAGCCTGTTGTACCGGAAATTTCCCAGAGGGGTGGCCATGACTGTCACGTCTCAGGACGCCTCGTCAAGCTCTATTTGATTGTAGGCTTTCTTCAAGTCTAATATTGTGTAGATCTTACAACCTGAGACCGCAGCAAATGCCTCCTCCGGCGTCGGTGATGGGTAGCTGTCGTTTACGAGCTGTGGGTTCACTGTTTGCTTGTAGTCAACGCACAACCGGAGACCTCCATCTGGCTTTTGAATCAGCACAATTGGCGACGCCCACTCGGAGAACTTGACCGGTTCTATGATCCCGTCTCTTAGTAGCTCATCGATTTCCACCTTGAGCTTGTCCTTGAGCGCGAACGGAATTGGGCGTGCTTTTATGTACTTCGGTTTGGCATCATTCTTGAGCTGCAGGTGCGCCTTGAACCTTTGCGGTGCATCGCCGGTTGGCTCCAGTCCCGCTTTTAGCGTCTGGGAGTGCCCGATTGTTACTGCACTGAAGTCAAACTGCACCACATCTCTGCCTAGTAAGGCAAAGTTTCTGCTCGATGCCACGACGTGGAACTTGACTTGGATATGTTTCCCGTTCCAGCTTGCCGGCACAGTCAGCTGACCTAGCAGGTCAAACTTATGCTCATCGGTATAGCCGATCAAAACTGCCTTGCTCGGCTGCAATCTCGGTCTACCGATGCTTTTCCATAAGCTGCTGGACATGACCGAAACTGTTGCACCCGAATCAAGTTGACACCTGATCTCTTGCTCACGGCCGTTGATGAAGCACACAAGGACGACGGTCTGACAGGGCTCATCATTGGATGCCGCAGCGTGCACGACGGCCAGAATATCAGCCGATTGCTTGAATTCTGCCTGCGTCACGTGATGCTGACCGCCTGCTTTCGACTTGCACAGCTTCTCAAAGTGGTTTAGCTTACCACACTTCCGGCAGGTTTTACCCATGGCAGGACACTGGCCTTTGTCTTTGTGCTTGCCACCGCATCTTGGACACTGCAATCCAGGGCCTGGAGCAAAGCCTGATGTTGACCGGAACTTTTTGTTTGCAGGTCTGCCTTGCCTGGACTGCTGTCTGCCCACGTTCATGACTGCATCTGCCCGGGGCGCTGCAGCCGATTGCATGATCTTCGTGTCCTTCAATGCTGACACCGCTTCAGCTTCTGCCACGGCCATTTTGAAGGTCAGCTCCTCGTGGTCCTTCACCAGCAATTTCGCAACTATGGTCTTGTCGTTCAGGCCGAATATTAGTTGGTCTCGAAGCCGTTCCTCTCTGTTCGTGAACAAGCATTTGTCAGAAGCTTTCAGCAATCTTTCTGCGAACGATCTGATGGACTCGGTTGGCTCGCGCTGCAGACTTTGAAACGTGAATCGCTCCGCCAGGGCATAAGTCTGAGGCTGTAATATCTCTTGCAACACAGTTCTTAGTTGTTCAAACGACTTCGAACTTGGCAGATCCGGTGATAGTTGATCCGCCAGCACATCATAGAGAGATGGTGACAGTCTCATCAGTAGAACTTGCGCCATATCTTCGTCGGTCCAACGATAAAATCTGGCAGCAACTCTGAAGCGATCCAGCCAACGGCTAAATTGTCTTCCATCTTCCAGCTTCTCTATGTCGGCCATGCTGGTGGCAGCTCGGCTGGCAATTCCATCGTGAAGTTGCAGACTAACTGGTGACTTCGTAGGTGCCCCTGTTATTGCTGCAGTCCCGGAAACCGTCTTGGCAGCCCCTCTGGCAGGTGATTCTGCTTGACCGTCCTTGCTGGGTTGGCCATCCTTGCTGGGTTGAGCTTTGCTCATTTTTAGACTGCTTGAGCGACGCCACTGTTGTGTCCTCGATGGACGGCAAGTCAATGCTTTTGTGCGGTTTTACATATAGCCGGCTCCGTGGCCTTTTGGCTTCTAGCCTTTCGGGCTTTTTATTTTTATTTTATCAAGATCTCTTCGAGCCCTGTTACTCTAGAGGAGCTCGAGAGTCTATGGCAAAAGAATAATCGTACTTAATATCGTAATTACAACAAAAGTTCACGCATAACATAGACAACTTTGTCCTAATACCTAATTCCTTAAGTCATCCTTGGCTGTTCATTCTCCTACCAATTCTGGTTCTCAAATCAGAATCATCCTGGTTCTAGAACCATTTGTCATGAAAAGATCCAATGACTATAAAAATCTGTAGCTACAAAGTACTCTCTCTTTAAGCTGTTGCAAGCAGTTAAATTTTTTGTGAGGATGAATGAGAATAGATTTACACACGGGGAGTAAAGTGAATCAAGTGAATCATGGGGTTTAAGCAGTCTCTAAGCTCTAAGCTCATTGTATATGCAGCATTAATCATTGGTGATGCACACTATTCACGTCCATGCTAATAAGGGAGACACTATTCACACGGATCTGTCCATGCCAATAAGGGAGACACTATTCACACAGATCCGTGGGAATAAGGGAGACACTATTCACACGGGTCCATGCCAATAAGCACTGCCAAATTTAAAATGGATTGTGATGCATAGGCCTAGCCATAGGATAGTTTTTCAAAAAGATTCTTAGTTTATTTTTAAGCTATTACCAAAATAGTTATTATTGAAGTTACCAAGTGACAAAGTGGCAATTAATAAAGTAGTTATCAATTACCATAATGATTGCTATCAAAGTAATTGCTTATTAGTATTACCCATGTATAGGCATGACCTTGGGAATCAACTGGCCATTTTCATTGGCAACACATACATATAAGTTGCAACTGGTTCATTGTTGTCATGTGATGGAAATTTTTTCCAATAGCAAATTACTTACATATGTATAATTATTAGAAATAGCTAGGTGATTCCAATAGTTACACATGTATACCATTACCAAAGTAGCTTAGGCTATTTCCCTAGGGCCTAGATCATAATAGAATGCTCTAGTAAAATATGCCCCTCCCCAAAGTTAAAAAATGTAATAGGCAAAAAGAAAATATTATCAACCTAGAGCCTAGACTTTAAAAATGAAAATCCTAAATTCAGAAATATAAGATAGCTAATATAGATTAGAATATTGTTTTCATCTATGCCTAACCTAAGTGGAAAGTGGAGACTATCATTTTTATATCAAAATTTTCAAGCTGTTTCTTGATTTCTGCCAAGCTATTCATATATTGGGGGCAGAAGATGAGCCCATCTCGATTCCTGACTTTCTATGAGTTGGGATCAGGATCCTGAAATTTATCGGGATCCCAATTGGGATCCCGTCCGACCCCTACCAGGAAGGCCTATAACTATATATAGAAAAGTAAAAATTCATTGTTTAGTTACAGGGTATATAATTTAATATATTCCTTTTTAAGGCTACATAAACTTACTGAGCAACCAAATTTCATGGCCATTGTGTGCAGGCTTTCATGCTGTGATAATGGTACACGGTAGTATTCAAAGCGGTCTTGCTTTTTAACAACAACTAACTCATGATCAGGTTTGCTTGATGTTGCTGGACTAGACTGATTGTTGTTTTCGGGATAAGTAACATGCGCAGGCGAATTCTTTGATTTTCGCTTTTTCTTTCTGTTGGGATTCTTTGATCCAAAGTAAAATACTGTCGAGTTGTCTGAACCGCTTGAAGCACTTTGAGCGCGAATGTACCCATTTAGTGCATTAAATGGCCAGAAGCTCATTACTGTAGTATTGATGATGATATCTCAGTGAAGTAGGAAAGCATTTACGCTTAATGGCAGGCTACGGAAAACAGGTATTATTGGCACAAGAATGAGTTATTAAGCTCTACATTTATATCAGGAGGTTTGGGTGGAGGGCACTAATACAAAAAAACCGATATGTCTCTAAAGTGGATACACTGAATTCTTAGAATAAGCACCGAATAGAAAACTCCACGACTTCCAATATTTAAATTTTAGACAAGGAAAAACAACCCATCAATATAATACCTTTTCTAGCGCTTTTAAAAGCAATATTTATATTTAAATTGATCAAAAAATACATTTTTTAATTTACTGTACATAGTCATTATAGTCATTATATAGATCATGTGCTGCTATTACCGCAAATTGTACTGCTGATCGTAGGAATAATTGAGTGATCGATTTTTTACATTAGCCTTATCTAATTTTAAACACATCTAAAAACTAAATTTGCTGCAGGATTGGTTTTAAATTTTGCTTTTTAGTGTTTAATTCCGAAAATTGTTGCTGCATCCGCACCTGTTGAGATACTTTACAAAGTCCCGTCCGAGAACACATTTACTTCGCTTAAATATTAGCTTATTTTACAAGTCGCAATCAAATATTCGAGTTCGAGACTAAATTTCGTCGCATAAAATTTACCATATACTTGTTTGCTAACTGAAAATTTATCTGTTTGTTTATACGTGTATTTTAATGGATGCCTAAAACAAGCATTCATAATTCCTAGCTCCCAAAAAACATGTCCCTTCATTCTATTTTTTAATAATTTACTGTTTCATTATGCAAAGGGCATGATGAAAGCATCTAGTGGACTTTGTATTTCAAGTTAGTGATGTCTACTGTCACGTTAGAGGCGTCGCGCTCCCACCCTTCTTTTTCTCTGACTCAAGTTTTTGCGCGCCCACTCGCATAGCTGGCATGTTATTTATTTATTTAGCGAATGTCCTTACCGTCCGATTGATTTATTCTGATTGGCTCAATGCTCTTTGCTATTTAATCCTTTATACAATTTACGTTGCTTGGACATGAACACTTATGGCAGTGTATTTGAATATCGATTAAATATATATTTTTTGAACCGCTCCCTTTGGGACCCTCAAGCGTCTTGTGCCGGTCGCGTCGCGTTAGTAGCTCAACTTGAGAGCTCTAGTTACGCTCGTACTTGTAAAATCTCAATTGCCGCCTTCTAACTTCGTGAGTGCTAAGTACCGCTACACAAGTCGCCACGTCACATTATTCTGGAGGCCCCACCTCGCAAAGAACTTGGTGTCACTTGGTGTCACATCACATGAGCCGCCATCTTCGCTTCATTTTCGTTAAATCCCCAATTGCGAATATGTATTCGGCCTAATCGCTATCATCAGCAGCTACTCCATCGGTTGGCAGCTTTGTTGCGTGGCTTCTTTAGCTACGAAGGGTTTCAGCCGGTGTTCTGCTGTCCATCCTCAGGGTAGCAGTGCGATATCAGCAAGACACTGCATTGGGCCCCCTTTTTGTCTCTGTGCCCGCTAGCAGACACTGTCGTGTTTTGTTGTCTGTCTTCATCCTTTTCGCTTCCGACTCGATTATTTTCTTTTTCTGTGCATTCTCTCTTCGCTGTTGTTTTCAGTCTTGTTTTGAGTGTCATGTCCGACAGCGATAGCACGCACAACGCTCTCGCTGATGCGTTGATATCCTTGCACCATCTGATAGATTCAAAGTTCACGAGTGAAAGCTCCAGCACGGGCTCTTCTGACAAGTATGAATGAGCGTTGGCAGTGCGCCTACGGCCACCTGCGGCCAGCTTTAGTGCCAAGATGAATTTTGATGTCTGGGAGCCACAATTCTTCGCGTACTTGGAGGCACACAGAATTCCAGAAAAGCAACAAACTGCAGTTCTGCTTAGTTTCCTTGGGCCAGAGTGCCAAGAATTTTTCTTGAATAACCAGCTGCATGGCAAGAGCTGTAGTCGTGCCCTGAATGCCCTCCGAGAGCGCTATACCGATTCAAATGTCGGTGAGAAAAGTTATATGGAGTTAGTCGCCGCCCAGCAAGGTGAGCAGGAGACGATCTCTGAGTTCTGCGATCGGTTGGTGAGCTATGCTCGCACTGCTGGTTTGTCCACTGCTTAAGCCGAGCCTTTAATGAGAGCAAGATTCTGCTATGGCCTCCGCGACAAATCTCTCGCCGAAAAGTTGCTGCTTTGGTCTCAAGGAGTTGTAGGTGGTTTATCCTCAGCCGACTACGTCCGGAAAGCCAATCAGATGATTGGGGTGCATCAGCTGTTACAACCTCAACCACCGGCGAGTTTGTCCTTGATTGTACGATGGTTGATGCCTTTGCATGGCTATCATTTTTACCTAATTTTTAGCGTACTATAAAGGGATTGAATTTCGAGAAATCAACCATGAAAACATTTAATTCTGTAGTTCATAGGCTCTGATCTAAGGTTTGCAAATATTTTTTAATGTACCATTAAGAATCAATTTTCTGTGGATGACTTTTTGGGCCCCGTTAAAGTATAGTTCATGCAAACGAGTGAGCCACGAGAGTTTTTTTGCAAATTCCAAGTGGGTTGTGAATTTTCTCCACTATTTTTTCCGGGAATTCATGATGAAAGTTTTCATTAAATGCGCTCGTAAAAGCAAACAAAAAAGCTTAGGCCAATGCATATCTATATATTTATATTGCACATGCCATTCGAAAAATGATATATACGGGCTCGTATTATCAGAGGCGCTACAAGAATCAAGTACTGCATATGAAATATGAAATATGATTTGTTATTGTTTAAAAGCATTTTTTCAAAGAAGATGCAAAAAATTTGATGGGCGTACAAATTCTGTAGTACTAGAAAAGTCACTTTGTACTTGTACATGTCTAAGCAACAAGCGTGTACATTTTAGTGTAGTCTAAATCTATAGAGTGGGTACATACGTATTTACATGCATTCACGCTGAAATACAATTCTCTCATCCAAACAATTGTTTTGTTTATACAAATATACAGTGCTAACGTAAATATCATTCAGAAGAAAAGGGAGATAAAAAAGAGAGAAACAAGTTTTTGAATACTAGTTTTTTAGTTTTATTTCTTGGTGGGATCTAGGGGATGAATACCAGCGAAGTACTTTGTAATATAAAAATTTATCGAACGACTTGAAGCCTTTGACTTCTTTACTATACCAGAACAGGTACTATTTTTTACGAACCACGTAAGTAGAATAATTTCGTACTCTTATGTAATATAAATATGTTTACGCTCGAATAGCATTCAAATCTAAGCTAAACTCTAAGTTAAAAAGTTAGTAAAACACACTGTTTCCAGATTGTTCTGGATGGTGCTGTTGCTGAGCCGTTGCTCTTCCGTTTCCTTGGTAACGCTCTTGTAGCTCGCTATCGCTGAGCGGATTGATCGCATCCGGTGTGTCTCGATTGTACCGGCGAACGTTTAAGAAGCTGCGCTGCTGCTGATGCGGCTGTTGCAGCCGTCGAGATTGGCCGCCGGAAAGATCGTCCGACTCGTCCTCCGGGATTGACGGCGGCGGCGAAGCCAGCAGAGGACTGTGCGATCGGGCAGCAGAGGCGGCACCGCCTCCGCTCAATAGAAAATTGTCCGAGTGTCGTGATGGTCGCATCTGCAACAACGAGGACGAAGGCGAATTCGATCCGGCGAGGCCGCCGCCGGTCAAATCTGTGTCAGACATCCGCGTCAGTGAAGCTGCTTGACGATAATAAAATGACAAATCCTGCTGAGACGGTGGCTGCGATTTCTGGTGCTGCTTTTGTCGAGATTGTACTGCCTGCCGCGGGGGTCGAAGGTGCTGCTCACCCGTTACTTCATTGTCATCGTAGTCGTAGTCACTGAAAGCTCGACCACGTCTTGGGGGAGTGAGCAAATGCTGATGCGGATGCAATTGTTGCTTCTGTTGTTGCTGCTGCTGCTGAGGTTGGGGATGCCGTCCGATGGCGATGTCTTGAATGTCACTGATGATTTGATCGACGTCCTCCGTGTCCGAGCTAGGTCGGCCGCTGTCGTGATTTCGGCCAGGTGGCACGGAAGCGGCGGAACGACTTGCAGCGGTCGGCGGCTGTTGATGAACTTGCGGCTTAGCCTTGCCCCATGCAGCCCGACTGCGATAGTCGATGACGGATTGAGGCATTGTATGATCGCTGAGTCCCGAGTCGGACTGATTGTCCTCGGCTTGAGCAAGGCTTCGATCAGCCTCCTGAAGTAGTTGCTGCAGGCGGCGGTCGCGTTCTCGTCTCTCCCGGTCTTGACGATCCTGACGAAAGTTGTTCAGCGCAGAGTCCACTGCTGAGACGGCGCTCAAGCCGCTGTCAGATTTTGTCTTCGTTCTTGCCGGCCCGCTAGACTTCTGTGCAACCTTTTGACCTGGCAGTGGTGGCTCAGCAGCGAGTAAAGCAAACTCCTCCGGTGCTAACGGCGGGTCCCAGGCCTCGGCATCCTCAGCATTTTCACCAAGTAGCAGTCGCTCTGAGGCGGCACGCGAGGGCAGAGTAGCCGCGCCAGCAGCTGAATTACCAAGAAGCCTCGGAGTAGTAACTCGATGCATTGCCTCACCCTCCGGGCTGAAAAATAGGTTTTCAACTGATCTACTGCCGCGCATCGGCAAAGAGCCGCTACTCGGTTGCATCCCCTGTTGTTGTTGCTGCTTGGAAAGTTTCTGTTGCTTTCGTGACACTGGAGGCTGCTTTTGCTTCCCACTACCGCCGAACAAAACATCGCCGAGCTCCTTGAGCTCACCGACCAAGTCCGATAACGAACGTCCGCCGTAGGAGCCGCTGCCTAGACTGCGGGCGGATCTTGGTCCACTGGCAGCTCTTGGTTGCCCTCCACCAGCCGGACGAGTTATTGACCGAGTCGAATTCGCAGCTGCACCTGGAGTGGGACTTCTGCGCTTAACATAGCTGCCAAATGGATAGTCCAGCGATGACGCCGGCTGGTTTAGCGAGTCGTCTCTTTCATCTGTCCTGTACGATGCCGGTAGGGAGTCGGATGAATGAGGACTGGCCATGTTCTCCAGAAACTTCCAGACTGTCTCGGCCTTCGGCTGTGACTCTAGAGCGACACCCTGGGGGCCGCGAATTTCGTCATCGATATCGACTCCCAGGTTGGAGCGGGGACGATACTCGCGCACAATCGGCTGCTGCTGCGGCTGCTGCTGTCGAGTCTGCGTCTGTAGTGGCTGATTTTTCTGCTGCTGCTGTTGCTGATGTTGCCGCTGGTTCGGGTCAAGCTTAGGCTCCCGTTTTTTGCGATACTTTCGCGTATCGGAAGATCCCACGGTGACATTCGAGCTAGTGTCAGCACTAGTGTTGACCCCAGGCTGCGCATTGTGCTGCGAAATCGAGTCCTCCAGATCGCGAAGCTCAGCCTCAAAGAAGTCACCATCTGGCTCGTCGCCGAAACCTCCGACACCTTGTCCAGGATCGAGACCAGCCAGGTCAGGATCTCCTTGAGGCGAGGTAGATTTTGCACGCCAGTCGAGGATTTCACGAAATTCAGCCACCGTGAGGCTGCGCTTGTCAAGCAGTCGAGTCAGCAGGTCAACTCTGTTGTTTAAGGTTTGATTTTAAGCGTATTAGGTTATTATCAAAGGCGTTACCGGGTGGTTAAGTCAGGAGGTTACCTGTGCAGAAGAATCGTAGCCTCACGTCGCGCTTCCGAACTTTCTACAGGCCCCATAGCCTGACGAAGCTCGTCTAGCTGAGCCGGCTTCGGACTCGGGTGCTTGGACACCAGCGGCCGGACAGCCTCCAGCCAATGACTTGTCAGGGTCAGCGATTCCGCTGGACGCATGCTCCGGTGATGCTCCAGTAGTTCTACTGGAAGTTGCTCCAGGCATAGAGTATACCATCGCATAATCTGTGAATGAAACGAACAAATTAAACAATGTCTCTGTATCTATATGACCAAGATGCGTCGATTTAACTAGTGTAAGCCATAGAGCAAGCCTCTTACTGTGGCACAGTTGTCAAAGAAAGCGCACAAACTGGCCAACCAGTCCTCGGCAGCCCGCACCGCCTCCGCACCACTGGCTAGACGAGCCTCGAGCTCCGCCGCATAGCCTGCCGGCTTCCTACACAATGACTCGTCTCGGCTGCTGGTTCTTTCGGCCGTTGGTTCCACTGACATAGCCAGCCGGCGAACCTTCTTCAGTAGTTCGCGAACCTCGGCCAGGCGGGCCGCCGCCGGCACCGATGCCTGCAGTCGGAGCCGCTCCTTGGCGTCCTCAGCCGCCTGCTGGCTGGAGATGTCGCCTGCCATGGCGCGAATTCGATTAGCCGCTGCGGCAGCTTTTTCCAAACCTTCCATAGCGGTCTCGGCGGCGCTGCGGTAGACGCCGAGCTGGCCAACGCAGATCAGCTTGCGTTCCGCTTCGCGCCATTTCCGTCGGAGCAATTGGCGCAGTTCTTCCAGTTTTGCGACTAGGCGCTCCAGCTTGTCAGCGTGCGGCGTCAGTTGGGGATTTTTGGCCAGCGGCAGTAGGTCGGCATTTTGCTCGGGTCTACGGCAGGCCTCGGCGAGTCGAGTTGCCCGCTGAGACGCACCGTCCAGTTGAAGACCCTCCGTCACCTCCTGGAAACGATTTTGCATCCAGCGCGCCATCTCCTGACATTCCTCTTCGTCGACTGGGTTCTCGAATTCCTTGAGCATCTCCAGGCGGCTGAGAGCCTCCGGTACACACTCGGTGATGACGTTCACCTGGGTTAGGACTTCGTCAAATGACTGAAATACGAGTGAATAGATGGATTTGTGAAGACCGCCTAGCAGTAGCATTGTTTGCTAAACCTTCAGCTCATCATTCAACTCACCGTTCTCAGCTTCATCCAGGCCTGATGATCATAGTTGAGTGTGCCGCCAAAATCAGACATAAGCTGGTCCCGGCTAACAAATTGGTAGAGCTCCTGAGAGCTTGCCAGTAAGATGCTCTGCGGGTTGGAATGTTAATTTAGGTAGTTGGGCCCGGATTATTTAGCCAAGGACAGCTTAAACAAGTAATTTCTCTCAATGAGGACACAATATCGATTATAATCTCACATGAAACGACCTCGCCTGCGCAGGCTCCGCAGACTTTCTACCAAAGAAAGACTTCTTCTGGTAGAGGCCGAGCATTTTCTGCAGACTCTTGACCAGCTCCTTGCCTTTTGGCATTAGAACGTAGAAGACAGCGACGCAACCACGGTTCTGTTGCTAAATGGAAATAAAAAACGTCACAGATAAATGGATCTTTATAGGGTTTAACCTTTATTGTATCGCTGACACACTCATAGCTACTTGCCTGTAAAATCTCAAGCGCGTCAACAACTACTCGAAAAATTGACTGCGAGCAGGCCCGAAAGTCGGCCAGAAAAGCCAGGCCGCTCATGCGCTGCTCCGGCTTAGTGATTGCAATGTAATACTCGACCAGGGACACCAGGTCACCGCTGCTAATGCTGTTCAAATGCATTCGAATGAGATTTTTCGGCGGAAAACAGGCTATTTGGTGGCCTTTGAAATCGACGCCGCCGCTAAGGACAATGTAGCCGGCGGGCAGTTGCGGCGGAGCCGTTACCTGCGGCACTTTTGTCCGGTCCATAGCAACTAGAGAGTGTGAACTTTTGGTACCGTCTGGTGGCGAACTTGACTACGCAATTGGTATTGTTTCGCTAGTTATGACGACAACTTAACTATGGAGTGCTCAGCACGGCACAAGAGTTTTCTGGTGGGATCAAAGCCGGCTCGGATCAGGCATGGTCAAGCAGAAAAATTATGGCGTGAGGTCTCGGCGGGTTGGGGCAGTGGGGAGCGGAGGGCACTGGACGGGCGGACAATAGATAGGCGCGCAGACAGGCAGTGCAAGCAGCCAAGCTGCGGGAACTAGGAGATTTGGATCGATTTGTGAAGATCGGGTTAGAAGCGGCTGCAGTGGATTAGCGAACAGAGCAGACCGCTTGAATCCCTGCTGTATATCTACACGTCATTTCTTTTTTCTGCCCCTTCTATTCTCTCTTTTCTCTCTCTCTCTCTCTCTCTCTCTCTCTCGGTTCTCTTCTCCAAAACTTCGCAGCCAGACAGACAAAATTGTGTAAAAGGCAGGATCGAGGCGCTACTTCAGGCGGTACGGCTTGTCAAGGTGGGGGCTGGTCAGGGATCTGGTTGTGCCAGGAGTTTAGTCGCTCTCTATTGACAAATGTGCAAATGCGGTCGGGATCAACGTTCAGCCCGTTTAGGCGAGACGGAATTGAAATAAAGGAGAGAGGAAGAGGGAGAGGGGAGAAAATCACTTATCGATCAGATCAGGGAGTGGACGGGATCGATAGCAGAGCCGTGCGCTGATCCAGGGATCCCAGAGTGCAACACAGAGCGGCTCAGAGCGGCTCGGTGAGCACAGGGAAAAAATATAGGGCGACTGTGCGGGCAGGTCAGGAAATATTGTTGCTCAAATCTGCTCATTTAATGAACAAGACCAACGAACAGCTCTGCTTTCTGAGCCAAATTCTGAATTTTGTGCAAACACTCTGCCCAGAATTTGTTCCCAAATCCCATGCTATTTTTTTCTAATAGTGTTAAAAAATCCCTGAAACATTCTTTGCTCCATTTTGTGTTTTGTTCTAGAAACTTTTCTGCCTAGCTATCTGTTTCTAAAAATACCACCCAAGGTTAAGGTACTTTCAGAGCAATATTTTTAAGGAATGATTGCTGCTGTCAACAGAGGGCGGATTTGGTAACGCTAGAGAATGAGTCACAAATTTTCCAGCATAATCCTCAACGGTCTCATTTTTTTATCGGATCAGTGCAACTTGCTTTTGTTTTTTTCATTTAATAATCCACACCGAATGCTGATTGACCTGGGAGCGAGGTATACATAGCTGTTCGATAATAGAATCACGTGGTCAAATTTTGTCCCATTTTAGCTCTATTCACTTTAGTACTGATCGAAAAGAAGCCTGAAATAAAACTGAAGATTTGAATGAACGAGCAATAAATGAACTGAATTTGAAAGATTACAAAAGAAGTTTTAAGCTTAAACTTTAGCAAAGATATGGGAATGTCAAAAGTAATAGAATTTAAAAAATCCTCATTTTCCTACTGATCAGTAGCACGAAAAGAAGCGTCTAATATGGAAAAAAACTATTCTAGAAATGGGCGGATTTCAACTATCAACTAAGTGATTGACAACATACCTAAGCGGCGCTTAGGGTGAAACGATTTCTCTCACAAGAAAGAATTCGCCGAATGTTTCCCTCGGGACCAAATGTACTTTCTTCGATAGGCAAAATCACGAAAGCTACAAAAAGGCATGCAGGATTATTTCGAGCGTCTTTTAACTTAAAATTCAAACGGCGCGGGAGATTTAAGGGATCTTATAGAATCATGGAATGATTGAATATTTAATTTACTGCAATATTGGAGCTCCCCCTAGTTCTCTTAGGGGGTCCTAGATGCAATTCAAATGGCCCCTGATCAGTCACTCAAAGGACGCATCCGATGTCTACTTAAGTAGGGTTATTTTTGATTCCATATTTGAATAAATGATTAGTTATTCTTCTCGGCTGTCTTTAGTTCTCCAATTTTAACTCCCATTTTAGAGTCGATATGTCTACAAGGTCCTCAGTCTTCCATTTCAGGCCATCCATTATCTGACGTCAGTAAAAAAGACAGAAAATTTCAAAACCCTATTCTCTAACCTAACCATTTGTCTTTTCATTGTCTCTAAATATATTTCCATTTCGGTTTTTGGAAACAAACAGAAGAGGCGCTCCAGCTGCAGCTCCAACAACCCCCCTTATGCCGAATGTTTTATCTATATTATAAACAGATACGCATCCGAATAAATGGGAGTGAGCGGAGTTGTATAGCAACTTATTCTCAAGGCACTGGACTCAACTGTCATAGGGCCTTACTGCGGCTGTGCATCAGACATTCACTGACGGGGGCCACAGCGCTGACACACACACACACACACACACACACACACACACACACACACACACACACTGGTGCGCTCGCTTGATCATTGTTAACTGCGTACTGGGGGGAGCAAGAAAGAGTTAGATAGATAGAATGCGAAGAGAAGTTTTGTGCCCCACCCCTTAGCCTCTTGTACCTCTTTCGATCTGCCTTTTTGGTCTATGCTACAAAAAACTGAGATTTGATGTAGCATAAAGTGTCTTCATGTGCGTAGGAGCAATTTCGGGCTTGTTATAAAACAAGCAGCTCATTGCATTCCTCAGCATTTTACGTCGCTTGTTAATATTCGCTTTGGCGATTAAAAACTTAACACGCGGAGATCTCCTTGGCATAGCCTTGCATTCTTTGAATTTTATCAGTTGATTCTCAACCCTACTGAACCATTGATATTGAGGTGCATCTGCTTTCCCAATTAACTACTTACATTTAGTTTACTTTTTATTTTTTTAACTCTTTTTCCATTCACCATGCCAATTCGAAACGGATTAAAGGTAAGTCCTAAGCTCGACCTATCATTGTAACTACGCTCTTAAGCAGACCGAGAAAAGTACTTCTTTACGAAACCATAAAGTGAAACTGGGCTAAAAAAAAGTCGTGTGGGTCTTTTCCATTTTGGACTTACAAAAAAAAGTAGTTGGAATTGTCCAGACCTCTAGGCTTGTACGCTCGTACGTTGC
>CATNEM010000180.1:0-52500 GCA_950096795.1 Macrostomum cliftonense
CCGCCGACCAGCTCGATCAAATCTGGCGCAAGGTGGATTCCCGCTTGCTCCAGATGACGCTGGCCGGCGCTGTCCTGAATGTCGCGAAAACCAGCTTTCAGGACTCAGCCCTCATGATCCAGCCCGCCGATGACCGGTTAAGCCAGCAGTTGCTCACGACGCTGAAGGACCTTGACTGGGGCGAGGAACTAGGTCACCTGCAGATATACAGGGAAGACGAGCGACCTCGAACTCACCGGCACCGAGCCTGGATACCGGCTCGTAGCGCCATCACCAACGCCGACGAGCTGCGACGCGTTATGCTGGCGATCCACCCGGATCTGCCGGCTAACGGCGTCGTAGTTCACCAGGCCATCAACAAGCCAGGAGGCGATGGTTTCACGCATGGTCATTGTTCCGAAATCATCTGGAGGCGTCAGAATCTGCCAGGATCTTCGGGACCTCAACAAATTTGTTATACCAGAAAAACAAGCCATACCCACTCTTGACGAGGTGACAGAAGAGATGGCCGGAGCGAAGCTGTTCAGCGAACTAGACATCTGCAAAGCATTCTATCAGATACCAGTCGATCCAAAAAGCCGCCATCTTTTCACGTTCAGCACCCCACTCGGGCTGATGCGGCTTAAGCGACTGAGTATGGGATTCACGAGTGCGTCCGAGATCCTGCAGCGAATCATGTCAGGAGTACTCAGCGGTCTCCCTGGCGTCCGATGGGTACACGATGACGTCATCCTGTACGCCGACAACATGCAACAGCATAACGAGCGTCTGGATGCCTGTCTCAACAGACTCGCCGGATGTGGACTGACCGTGAACCGGGAGAAGTGCAAGTTCGCCCAGAGTTCGATCAGCTTCCTCGGTGTCTCGCTCTCAGCCAAAGGCATTTCAGCTCCAGCCGAGAAAATCAAAGCAGTTCAAAACTTCAGACCACCGAACAGTGCATCCGAGACTCGCTCTTTTCTGGGCCTGGCCAACTATCTGTCAAAGTTTATCCCGGGCTTCGCTGACCTGACAGCCCCGCTGCGCGAACTAACAAAGAAGTGCAAGCGCTGGGAATGGACGAGCGAGCACATGGAAGCTTTCAATGCCGTTAAAAATGCCATCAGCAATCCAGAAACTCTGGCTTTCTTTGCCTGCAATCAACCCACGGAAGTAATCGTCGACGCTTCACCTATCGGCCTGGGTGCGATCCTCAGCCAGAAGCAGCCAGACGGCACCATCAAGCCCGTCGCCTACGCCAGCCGAGCCTTAACGCCAGTCGAACAGCGGTACTCGCAGATCGAGCGCGAAGCTTTGGCCGTTAAATTCGGCTGCCTAAAGTTCGACTTCTACTTGGCTGGCTGTCCAGGATTTACTGTCGCCACGGACCACAAGCCGCTCATTCCGCTATTCAAGCCGGGTTCGCGGCCTCCTCCTCGCATCGAACGAATGGCGCTTCGAATTCAGCACCTGCAATTCAGACTCGAGTATCGGCCCGGTGCCTCGAACCCATCAGACCTGCTTAGCCGGCAGCCGATGCCCACAGACCTGTCCCGCGCCGTGGGGGAAACTCTGGACGCTGCCTACGTCAATGCGGTGACCGAAGGTGCTGTCCCCCGCGGCCTGTCTCTCCAAGACTTCAAAAGAGCTGCTAAGAGTGACATCGAAATCAAAGTTGCCATCGCATCAATCAAATCCGGCAACTGGAACCTTCACAGTGGCATGCAACGAAGCTTTAAAGGAGTCGAGCCAGAGCTTTCAGAGGACGACGGAATTCTTCTTCGAGGTGATCTAATCGCCGTACCTTCAGCACTACGGCGGCAGGTTCTGACGCTTGCTCACACGGGTCACCTGAGCTCCGAGCGGACTCTCCAGCGGCTGCAGACGAAAGTGTGGTGGCCAAGAATTCGAAGCGACTGTGAAGCGTTCGTCCGAGCTTGTGTTCCATGTCAGGCCACGTCGCACGCCGTCTCCCACGCACCGCTGAGGCCAACGCAGATTCCGGACGGCGCCTGGCTTCTGCTAGGAATGGACTTCTATGGGCCGATTCAGGGACAGATGCTGCTAATAACAACCGATCTGTTCTCAAAGTACCCCGAAATCAACTATGTCAGCTCAACATCGGCGGAAACGGTGATCCCTCACGTGAGACGCACCGTCTGACGCCGTACGAGGCCAGGAAGCTGCGGAACTCGTGCGAGCTAAACGGCGGGCCGTTGTCCGTTATTAGCTCCAGAGGGACTCCGTGACGGGCGAAAAGCTGTCTCACGTGAGGGATCACCGTTTCCGCCGATGTTGAGCTGACATAGTTGATTTCGGGGTACTTTGAGAACAGATCGGTTGTTATTAGCAGCATCTGTCCCTGAATCGGCCCATAGAAGTCTATTCCTAGCAGAAGCCAGGCGCCGTCCGGAAGTGCGCTTACTTCTGCGAGCTGCTCTGGCTGCCGAATTTCTAGGAGGCCGAGTTCGAATGCAGCCTGACGGCCGAGTAATGTGGCGCCTCTGCCTTCCATAACGTAGAACGGTGTCTGGCAGGATCTTGTTCCGGTGGTGACTCTGAGGTACGACATGCCTTTGATGTTGAGCGGCGTTGGCGTGCCGTTTGCTCTGATTACACGGTTGCTCGGGAGCAGCTGCGCTGTTTTGAGTTTGCTGAATGTCTCGTCGCTCATCACATTGCAGCTGGCCCCGCTGTCCACCATCATTTCGAGCACCTCACCGTCAACGAGGGCGCGCACCGTGACATCTTCCGGGTATTGGACCTTGTCAGTCGGCAGAGTGAAGACTTCCTCAGTACTTTCGTCCGTATAGAGAACTTGGGCTGCTTCAGTTGCTACGGCGTTCACTTTCGAATATCGAGCAGCACCCGCGATGCCCCTACGGCATGCCTTGGCCAGATGATTCGGTTTGCCGCAGTTGCTGCACAGTTTTCCTCGGGCGGCTTCAGAGTTGCTGTGGCCGGATTCGCCGCATCTGTAGCAGGTGAGGGATCGGCTTGATGACTGCGGCGGGCGACTCGGATAGTTTTTGTTGACGAGCTGCTGTTGCTGTTGACCTCGTATTAGGCTCTGCTTGCTGACTGCAGCGATAGTCGAGTCCTTGGACTGCTCGATGATGCTTGCTTGCACTTCTGAAGCTTCGTGTGCCCTCGCGCACTTCAACGCGTCGTTGAGTGAGATGTCCGACTCTTGCAGCAGTCGCCGACGGAGCGAATCGGACAGGCAGGTGGCGACCAGCTGATCGCAAATGATGGAGTTGCAGAGGTCTCCGAACTCGCAGGTGTCAGCCGATGCCTTCATTCGAGCGTACCAGCTGTCTATAGTCTCGCCTTGCTGCTGAGTGCACTGCCTGAACTGGTATCTGGCGAATACCAGGTTTTTCCGCGCGTTGAAGTGGCTGTTCAGCTGCTCCAGAAGATTGGCCATCGACGCTCTCGTGTTTTCGTGCACGTCTTGCACTTCTCGAATGATGCCAGCTAGCTCTGAACCGCCAGTGTAGGCGAGCAGTTTGCACTTCTGCTTCTCTTCAGTGATGCCTGAGGCTGCTATGAAGTCCTCGAATCGGCTTGACCATGCTTTCCACTGCTTACTTGTGTTTTGTGAGTCGCTTGATGGATTGAATGCTTCGGGCGGTGGCAGTGAGATAAAATTTGCCATTCCGCGCGCGCTTGCGACGCCAATGTAGAAAAGTCAACGATTGATAGTTTGGTGCTAGCGCATCGAAAAGCTTAAACTTGAGCACAGCGCTCAGGCGCGATATTTATTTAATTGCCGCGATAGCTTATTTTTGATCAATGTACATTGAGTACGTACGCAACGGCCCGGGCAGCGTGTGTTAGACCAAAAGTCAAAATCAATAAAAGAACTGCGCACACACGCTGCCCCACAGCTATCATGTTCACCAGTCGGCGAAACTGGAGGATTGAACCCCTCATCCTCTATGGCAAGCCTATCGCCATGGAGAAGCAAATTAGATGTCTGGGCGTTACCCTCGATCACAAGTTGAGTTGGACCCCTCACGTCACTAGCAAAACCCTTGCGACGCTTGCGCAGCTTCGCCGTGCATTCGGCGCCACCTGGGGCCTCACCCCCCGCCGCCTCTGGTGGATTTACACTGCCATTGTTAGACCGGCCATTTCCTTCGCCGGCTTCATTTGGAACAGTGCCCTGGAGACCAAAGGGGTTCTGGAGGCTCTTACCAAAGTGCAGGGCCGCGCTTGTCGGGCGATCACGAGCGCGACGCTCTCCACCCTCTTTGCTGGCCTGAACTCCTTCCTGGGGCTTCCTCCTCTGGATCTCTTCATCAGAGGAGAAGCGGCCAAAACTGCCCGCCGCCTGCTTGACGCGGGCGTGACCATCCAGAAGCAGTTCGCCTTCAGGAAACGGAACCTCAGACCGCACGGCGACCTCAGCCTGCGTGACCTCGACGCTGCGGGAGGCCTCTCGGTCCTTTCCGATGGCATTCCATCGACGCTCTGCCCGCAGCCCAGGTTCCTTACCAGCATCCCCCCCGTCAGGAAGCGCGCAATTACGGTAACTCACGTGATATTCACTGCTTCACTGACGGTTCTCAAATCAACTCTGTCTCTGGTTTCGGTTACTGCATCGTGTCTGGAGGGAGTACCGCGGCTACCTACTCCCAGTTCACCGGCACGGGCTCTACCGTCTTTCAGAACGAAGTTCTTGCTATCAGCTCCTGTGCCTGATAGCCTTGGGGTCCTTGATTAAGTAATCTGGGCTAAAGATTAACAGCAGTAAGTCTTGCGATTTCATTCGTAAATTTTCCAAGATTTTTATAAATCGAGTATAGAAATCTATCGAATATAAAGCACAGAGTGCTGAAATTAGTTTTGCCGTTCAGATAAATATTTTTCATAATGATCCAAACATTCCGTCGTAAATTTTTATAATCCATCAAGGATGAAAAAATTAAAACTGTGCTTAGTCATGAAATTTATGTTTTTTATTCCAAATATCTTCAATAATATTTTCTCGAACATAAGTTAATTGCGATCCCCAGAGGCAAAGAAGGCGGTTCTTGTGCTTTCTTTATTTTAAAGTTTGTGTGTCATTTCATAATGATTTCAATTACCGAAAAATGTGTCTTTAACCGCAATTTTATTTAAGACACAAACTGAAATACATTAAAACAAAGATAAAGCAAATTTTTTTGAGCAACGCAGTGAATAGCACAATTTTTGTCTAAAGTATGCAAATATTTTCAATGCTGTAATGTGATGTTTAGGAGATTTTACTTATTTTAGAACTAATTCTACCTATTTAAATAATGAAACCAAAATTCAAACACGTGCAATATATCCAGGTCCACTCCCTTGACTATTACTTGATTATTACTGAATTTATTGTGCGGCATTAATTGTGTCGTGTAAATTAAATTCTTTAATGGTTAATTGATTTCAATCCGCAATGATTAGCTTCTTTGTTTATAATATGAATTTCCTATTAGTTGCATTAATACTTTATTATGACAGTGAAATAGCAAAAGATTTTTTTAATTTTGTAGGTTTTCAAGACGCATTTTTACTTAAAATCCAAAAAGTTCTCTAGGCTCTTCATATTTTGGACTTTTTGCTTTATGTACCTTAATTGATTACGCATATAGTTTTTGCAAATTGGAACCTAGATAATAGTTTTCTATAATATTTATTTGTTTTTGTATTTTAGCTACAATTTTTTAAATATTTCATGTTTAGACTAACTTTCCAAATGAAAATAATAGAAAGTAGGTAATATAAAAATTATTACTTCAATTTAATTTTCAAATGAATAGTATTTAAAATCTTTATTTGTTATTATATATAGTTGACTACTACTTGTTTTTTATTGATCTAATACTACATATAACACAATAATAAGTATATTATTGTATAGCAATTATTTTTTAGTACTACATTATTTGCTCTTCTATTACATTATACTTTTACCAAATTATATCATTGATACTCAGAAGTTTTCTTTTAGCACTTTTTTCTCTATTAGTTGCATAATGAAACTTTACTCGCATTATTATTCAAGCTCTCAGCAACAAGAAAAACAGTTTTCTTTTATGTCTCTTTTAATTTATACAAGTTATATTTATATAGTTTGTATATTTAACATAAATAATGTATCTTTTAAGCATTAATATATAAGCATATATTATACAAACAATATGAGCTTGTAGTTATTTAATACAGTTGTCTATATAAAACTTTATTTTGCTTTATTATGAACAATACAAGTTAAGAAGAACTTTCACTTTTGAAAATTATTTTCCATTGTGACTAGGTACAATATGCTTCAAAAGTTTATATGTAAAATACATTCTGCAACATAGCTTTTTGCTTTTTAGGCCCACAATACTAGCTTTAATTTACTTTTGTCTAGTCCAGTTATTTTTTCAACTTTTGCCATTTGTCAAGTTAGATTTGGAGCTCTCTGAGCTACTTGACATGATGTCCTCTGAGATCACAACTGAATATGATTGTTGTCTTTTTTTGCGCTTTTGGCTCTGGTGTCTTATAGTTGTCAATGCTGTTGTCATTCTGCTAGTTAGGTTTCCATTTGAATTAACAACTCTTTGCAATTTTTGAGCCAAAACAATTGATGGATGCTTTGATTGAGTTGATCTGTGAACCATTAGATATTGTCGATCATTGGTCGGTAGCTGCCTTCTGGCATTGTTTCTGTTGCTGTTTAGCTGATCGCAGCATTTTTGCCATGAGCTATTACTTGATTGATGAAGGAAACTGGGGTCACCAGTGTCGTCTAAACCATCATCTGTTGTGACAACCGCTGCCCTAGTATCGGCATTATCATAAATTCGCAAATGTTCGCAGCATTTGTGATTGGCATGTGTCGCCTGCTGCTGCTGCTGCTGAGGAAACTGCTGCTGCTGAGGAAGCTGCTGCCGCTGAGGAAACTGTTGTTGCTCACCGAAGGCGGCGCACGGGTCTGCTGGCTGCGAGCACTGGCAGCCGCAGCGCAGGTCCTGCGTGTTGCGGTACACCATGGCCGCAATGTGCAGCAGGAAGTCAATCTTGCAGCTCATGTAGTTTGGCCGCCAATTGCCGCCCGCCCGCTGCTGCATACTGAGCAAAGTTGGGTCCGGCAGAGCGTTGCGCTGTTCTGTTATACCACCGCCACCAGCATTGGCGCCGCACATTTGCAGTGTGTTGGCGTAGATTTTCTCAAACAGGTGCATCAAATTGCTCAGCAAAGCATCCATGTTAGCTACGTACCAGCCGGCCATTTTCTGTCTATTGTGTGGGTTAGCTGTTGGATAGTTGTATGCCGGGCCCTCACGTACCATGACAGGTTGCGGCCGCAATGGCTTCAGTAACTGGATCTCTGCACGGTCTCTGCACACGTGTGCTTGAGGCTCAGACGCTGTTTGTTGTTTTGGCCTAGTTTGATTGAATAGCTGTTGTTGACGCTGCTGCTGCTGTGGATTGTATCGTTTATGGTTGGGATACTGTCGACACGGCTGCTGCTGCTGTGGATGGTATTGTTCATGGTATTGGTACTGCTGACGCTGCTGCTGTTGAGTATTTAGTTGGCACGGCTGCTGCTGTGTCGGCTGCTTGGGATTATTTACTTTCGTCCACTCGCTTTTGTTGCCAGTATTTCCTCCGCCGCAGCTGCCGCTGATTCCGCAGCATCCGAACCTTGCTGGCGAGCGTGGTGTACGCCTGAGCTGCCTTTAAAATTTAGTGATCGAGAAAGTAAAAGCAAAGGTTATTGGAAAAGTATCCCGCCCTATGACATGGACTCTCCGTCCTGCACTAAAGGTTATTGACATGTCATCACAAGCTTATCACATCTGTTACTTCATGTCTACATGGACAGCTCATCACAAGCCTATCACACCTGTTACTTGATGTGTTCATTGACGGGTCATCACAAGCTAATAAAAACCGTTACTTTGTCTTCATGGACAGGTAATCACAAGCCTATTGCAGGTCCTCATTTATAGGTTATAAAAAGCTAAATAGATCATGCAAAACGATTTTTTTCGGTTGTTGTTGGTTTAGAAACTACAATCCTAAGCAAGGTATGCAGAGCGCTTACTGAGAATTATTGTACTGGCTACAGCTAGCATCGCCACTCTGGTTGGTGCAGCGAGATTTCGGCGAACAATTTGAGCCATCGAAATTAGTCTCGCCGCTGCCGTTGAATCTATCGCGGCCTGCATCGCTGCAACAACTAGTCGTGCTGTAGCTGGCATCGCAGGTGACTGTCAGCTCGCGCTGCTGCAATTCTGCATTGCCATTAGACTGTCGAGTCAGAATTAGCCAAACTGCTTGGCGTACAATTTTAAAGTGCAGAGCAGCGGCCGCCTTGTCGAATAGCTGACTGCACCGAATCAAACTGTCGTCCTTCCAATTGAGCGCATTCGCTAGACTGGGACGCCTGCTAATTTCATTATGCAGGAATTGTTCAAACAGCTTCAGCGACATGTCGCTCAATACAATATTAAATAAAATTGAAGATGGAATTGCTTAAGATTAATAGAATTTAATTTGGCATTATTTTTACCATAGACGACAATTTTTGAATATTTTCAACATTTCAGTTTCTTTACAACAAGTTAATTTATGCCGAGATTTGGCATCAAAACACTGGCCCCAGTCAGTCTGGGCATCGCCGCCATTGTTGTCACTAGCATTCAAGATTGCTTCAAATCGGCTCTAGTCATTCTCCTTCTGCTTTTTATTTTCTTTCTTGGATCGAGTCGATTCGTTAATATTCACAAACGGTCATCTTGGCTTGCGCACGCATCAATGGTCTCTTGGATCGCCCGAATGAGGCGTCAAATTTGGCAAATTCTAATTGGCTGTCGAGCTGCTGGTCGACTGGAATTTCAGCCGCCTCGAGCGCTGATCTGCTGCGGCTGCGGGCGGCACAACGGTCTTGCACCCGCCAGCCAGTACCTCGACAATTTCAGCTGGCGCTGCGCTTATTGCTCGCGCTTGCATCCGGAGCTTAATCCGGTTCGAAATCGTTGCCAAGCGGCTACTAGCGAATGTCTTCTTGCGGACTATGGCATCGGGGATGAGAACAACTTTAATGATCTGCTTGAATATGGCTAATTTGTCCTTGTTAGTTTGTGCGCATTTTTTCATGCTTATATGTCTTCATTGCTACTCTTAGTAAGTTGTTCCAGAAAAAAATAATTATAATCAATCTCATCTAAATAAGTTAATATTGAACCATGCTTTTGCTAATTATTAACGATGAATGATTACAATTTTTCTTACTTTACTCACTATAACTAGCTTGGCAATATAATAAACATTGGAAGCTCTCTTTTAGTTAAAAAAAAGCTAGCTCTTCGGGGACCCCTAGGAGGGCGCAGACAGACATTGGGCCGTATGAATAAAAACTGAGAAAGTCTCAGCAGAAATTCTCGCAAGCGATGAAAAAAAGAAAAATGTTTTCTTTGCTGTCGAGTTTTTCTCGCCTAGAAATTCTCGCAAGCTAAAAAAATCTTGCCAATGCTAGAAAGTCTTTGATTTCTTGCAAGAATGAGATTTACTTTTCTTTATTCATACTGCCCATTTTAAATCACTTAATTACGCAAAAGAAAAATCTTCCAAGCAGCTAGAAAATCTTCCTGAGCAGATAAAAGATCCCCTCATTAGGTAGAAAATGTCGCCAAGCTGTTAAAAAATCCCCCCAAGCAAGTAGAAAATCCCCCTTAGCAAGAAGAACAACCCTCGAGTAGGTCGAAAAGGCTTCCCAAACAGGTGAAAAATCTCCCTGAGCAGGTAAAAAATCTCCCTGAGCTCTATTAAGCTCGTAGGCAACCATCTTACCTAACATGAAATGATTCTAAATTCAAGCAGTTAACAAATTAAGCAATGCGATATCTGCTCAGCCTTATAATCCTCAATAGATGTTAATGATGATGAGGATGATTTGGCGCACGTCCGCGCATAAACAATCTCTCCCCAAATTGTGAGCTGTTTGCCCAACGTGACAATGATTTTTGCGTATAGCGCAGCAATGGAGGAGGGCCTGGTGGGTGCGGAGGCTGTTAGGCGGGAAGGCGGGCATAGGAAAAAAATTAGTAATGCGCCATCAAACTGCGTGCGCTCGGTTTCTCAATCCTATACCGTCTTTTTCTTATTCATTTCTCGTTTGTTAAAAATTGCCTGAATTGAATTGTTGGCAGAAGAAATTTTCGGCTAAACGCTTATATTTGCTCAAGCCCGGGCTGGTTTTTCATTGTCTCTGGATTTGTTGGTGCGCGGCTTTTCAAATTCATTTTCTCATCCGTTCTCGATTGCGCCGCTGGGATTCTGTTGTCCCAACAAGGCTTGTGTGCGAGGGGGCGAGAGAATATTTAATTAGGAGTGAGGATAATCCGCCTGCCTCCTTCCATGGTATTTGGCGGCGGCCACCTGTTAATTCCTGGTCACGGATTCCTCTTTGGATAATCATCGTTTTACTGGCCAAGTTTACCTCAAATTTATCTTCCCCCCGGATCGCGCCACAAACCAGCCATCCAATTCCGGACACAACAACTCCTTGTCGTAAAGGTCTAAACTCGTAAAATGCCTCTGTTTGTCCTCTCTTCTCCTTTTCTCTCCTCCTTCCCACTGGCTGTCTCTCTTACCCGATTTTTTCCCTGTAGATTAGAATAATTCAAATTAAAACGGTTAAAAACTTTTTTTGTGTTAGCAGATTACTACATGCGAATGTATTATGATAGTTTGTAGAAGAAGCGTTTTTAACAGCGATGCACGAAGCAGTTCACAATTTCAAATTGATTTCGGCAGTAATTTTTTTCGAGTTATTATTCACTTTCGCTGCCTTGGGGCCCAGCCTCCTCCTTGGTCGCTGATGACGGAGTTGTCAACAAAAGTTGTTCGATTGTAAAGCAGCTGCCGTTGAATCTGCGGCCGCTGCTAGGTTGAGTCGCTGGCGGCTGCGGCGGCTGCTGGCTTGCAGCTTCGGCGCTGTTGGACAGCGAGCATTCGGCCTCGTCATCTGCCTCCTCTTCGTCCTCAGAGGTTATTGACAGCATCGCGTCCGTCTGCAGCTGTCGGCCCTGAATCTGCTGCTCCTGCAGCTGCTGCTGTTGCTGCTGGCGCTGCTGCTGCTGTCGCCTTCGATTGCGTCGCTCTTCGCGCTCCGCCTCGCGTCGTCGGAGCTCTTCGGGATTGATTGGCTCGCCTGAGCAGCTGCGCGGCTGCGAGTTGTGCGCCGGCCTGCCGGGTCCTGTATGCGCGGGGCGGACGGTTTTTTTCGGGTTTTCGTGCTGGGTGGAAAAGGATTTGAGCATTATTGTCAACACTGGGGTTAAGACACGCTCCCACTAGAGACTTGAGAATCGGTGCCAATAGGAAGGGTTTAATTGGCACCTTTCAGAGTGTTTGATGCTGAAATTGGCGCTGTTGGAGAGGCTGGAATTGGCGCCGCTAGAGAGGCTGAAATTGGCGCTGTTGGAGAGGCTGGAACTGGCGCCGCTAGAGAGGCTGGAATTGGCGCCGCTAGAGAGGCTGGAATTGGCGCCGCTAGAGAGGCTGGAATTGGCGCCGCTAGAGAGTCTGGAATTGGCGCTGTTGGAGAGGCTGGAATTGGCGCCGTTAGAGGGGCTGGTATTGGCACCGATAGAACTACTGGAATTGGCGTTATTAGGGATTCTGGAATTGGCGCCAATGATGTCGTCGAGTCCCTTGAATCTAAGCAATTACTCACCCTTCCTGGTGTTGTCCTTCTTGCGCCACTTGGCTCGCCGATTTTGAAACCAGACCTGCACGCGGGACTCTGCTAACTCCAGCCGCAGTGCCAGCGCCTCGCGCATGAACACATCCGGGTAGTGACTGTCCATGAAAGCTCGCTCAAGCTCGTCGAGCTGCCAGGCGGTGAAGTTTGTCCGGGTCCGACGGCGCTTGCCGCTTCCGCCGCCGCCGCCGCCGACGCCGCCGTGGGCGGATCCGCCGGCGCCCGCTGTTCCGCCCAGCGTCGCAGCGCCCTGGCCGTCAAAATCATCCGAGACGTCTGCAGTGAAAGTGATTCAACATTTTCAGGTGTCAATCAGTGTTATTTAACACGTTGTCTTTGTTTAAAGAAAAGAATATAGCTTATCAATCCGTCTCATTGACTGGTTGAAATTTTATGACAGCCCCATACTCGTAGCAACAGAAAAATTTGATTCTTTCCCACTCCGTCTGCTGGCTTTGCAGCCACTTGTTCTTGTCAGCATCGATCAGTTGAAGAGGCTTTGCCTGAAGGAATCGCTTTATATAACAGCAACATTTATTGTACAAATTCAGGAATAATGATCCCTTATAGGACTGTCTTTCCTATATGTTTTATTCTTCGTCTGAAGTTTCCCTTAATTCGCCAATTTTATGCATCTCACTGCCTTCCCAGAAGATTGCAGCTTTATAAAAATTTTTTAAGGAAAGAGCCAATCACTTATCTGAAATCCTATTATAGATATCAATTCACTTTCTCTTCTGTCCGTCTCTCGTCTCTCTAAGCCAAAAATTCGCTTTCTTCTCATCGACACATTACTGTCCTCGCTCTCCACCCCAGCCTCATCGCTCTCATCGCTACTCTTTTTCAACGCAGACAATCTAGTTGACAATTGTGTGAAGCTTGGATGAGACTGGGGGCTGCTGCCGCACCTGTTATTAAAGACTTGTGAGAGAGAGAAAGGAGATTGACAGGTTCCTTGCTCTGAATGGAGCTAAGCTGATGAAGATGAGTGAGACAGAATCTTTAGGGGGTATGGGTGCTTCGAAGACTGGTTCTGCTTGCACGGGCAATTAAGGCCCAGCAGGTTGACGGGTCGCCTCCTTCCCATCCAGGTGAGTGAATTTCTGCACCAAGAGAAGAAGAGAAAGGCTCCTGTTAGGTGTGAAAAAAAGTGAAATCCAATGTCTTTATTCTCTCTTTCTTATTGTATTTTGTAGTCACTTTTTTACTCTAAATTTTTTTGTGCTTTCCCGTTCGGTTTGGCGAAATTGAAGAAAAAAAATTGGTACAGGTCTGGTAAAGCAGCACCTTATTCCCATAGTTGTCGCTTCTTTCGGAGGGGGGGGGCTACAAGCAGATAATTACTCATCCCCCATCAGGCTGTGCCACTGTAAACACAAGGTCATCGGGAATAGAATATTAAGAAGAAGTTGAGAAGCGGCCAGAGACGGATGGGAAATGAAATGATGAAGACAATAATCTGAATGGGAAAAAGTTGATGGTATATAATGGGTTGAACAAGAAAGGACCTATAGATAGTTTCATTACTGACTTCAGAAACTGACGCCAGACCTCGCAATTCGCATGGGTTGTCACGTGCCCAACGCACGTACTCCCGACATCCCTAGTATAGGTGTGCGAGCCATAAGGAAATTGAATAATCATTGAAGATAAGTGGAAGCAGGAACACGTTTTTTATACACTCCCTTAATTTTTTGCTATGGGATCTTAAAAAATGAGTGAGAAGAGCGTATCTTGTCTAGTTAAGACATAGGTAAGTGGGGTTGTCAGTCGTGCCCAGTCCGTCACCACAGCTAAGATCAAATTGCTTCTCAAATGAATTATGGCCTTTGAGTCGACCTCATGGTTTCCATAGCACGATCAGGTGGCTATATACTTATCAGTTCAAGAGCTATTTTATACAGAATTTTTTGCTAATAGTTTTCAAGTGTCGGGCGTAATTATAATTTATCAATTGTCTTCCCATAGGTGAGAAGAAGAAACTGTTCTTTCAATTGATGTCGGCCCGAAATTTTGAGAATGCCGCTGAAAGGGATAACTGAATCATTGGTGCACGGTGTTAGAACTATAGATAATTATATTTTGGTTCCGATTGTTTAAAAACTAATGTGGAAAAAATAAAAGTTGCAGAAAAAAGTGAAAAAATTTGAATATTTAGTATTTTTGATTGAAAACTTGAAGAAATTTTTTGAAATAAACACTATACATTCAGAAATCCCACATCGTTTTAAGCAATTAACCTGTCTCATAGTCTATATACTTGAGGTCTTCTCAAACCGTCATCCTTAAGCGGCCAGGAGCTGCACCTCTGCTTTCTCTAGCCGCAGCAGCAATCAGCAGGTGGGCAGGTTGCAGGGATGGATTCTGCTAGGCAAATAAATTCTCCGCCCCGCTAATTAAGATATCGATCTAAGAGCCGTCAGTCGCAACATTTTGCCATTGCCGCAGCGGCGGTTTGAGGCACCATGGACGCCGAGTTGGAAAGTCAATTGGACTCTTAAGCGGGACCCCCCGGTGGCGTCAGAAGAGGGAGAGAATCGGGGGAGCGTTGCTAATTGAAGCTGCACAAGTTAAAAGAAAACAACAAAGATGCGGAGAAATTTCTCTCTTACCAATACCATCAATTTCTCGCGTAAAAAAATTCTAAGCTCAGCTCCTTCCCGCTATTCTCCTTCCCTCCTCTAGGGCCCAGTTACCATGCGGAACCGTCTCTTAAGAATAGAGAAAATTAGAAAAAATTTCTTGCTAATAGTTAGAGTAATAGCGAGAGTGAGTGGTCACTTAATAGTGTGCGTGTCCACACACAAACCTGTATTCTGCAAAGCAAACACCAACTAATTGTCTAGCTCCCAATACTTTTGCTATACATCTGCATAAATCATTTGCCCCTAATTAGGTGTTAATGTCATTTCTGCTAAAAAAAACTCTAAAATTTAATTGCGACCACCGCTTGTCGTTAATTTTACTTTTTAGCAACAAAAGCTAAGGAGCTGTCAAAAAATCTTTTTAATTATTTAACAACCTGTAACGATGCTTAGAAAAAAGATTGACGTAATTCTCAAGAATGGTGATTAGAGTCACCGCAGTACCGCCACGGTTCTCAGTATGTGGATTCGATTGCATTTTGGAAGAGAAAACGACCGTTTTTAAACGAACCCAAAGTTAATAAAAACCAATTTAAACAAATTCAAGATATTTGCAATTTTACTAAGTACGTTGCCTTATCATTGAGTGCGACCTGTGATAGACTCACCTTTGATTATTGAGGAGACGCAGCATCCACTCAGGTCTGTCGGACTGCACTCGTCATCGTCAGCACTTTCAGCGACGCCTGCAGCATTGGATGCTTGCACCGCGCCGCCTCTGCCGCCACCGCCACCGCCGCCGCTACCGCCATAGTTTAGTTGCAAATCTGGAAAAATTTGACGCTGCTGCTGCTGCTGTTGTTGTTGTTGCTGCTGCTGGAGCAACTGCTGATACGAATTAGTCTTAAAGTATAACCACGATGACAGCTGGAGCGCTTTGTTAAACTCAAGCATCTCGGGCGATTGTTCAGACTGGTGATGATCAACACCTGCGGCTGCTGCTGCTGCTGCGGCAGCGGCGGCTGCTGCGGCAGCTGCGGCGGTCCCTAGAGGCGGCAAAGGTACGGTGGCGAATGGATTCAACTCCATGCGCTGGCTGACTGGGTGTTATTTGGTCAAGAGCAATATCTGATCGCTATGATAGCAGTCGAAAGCTAGCCTGTTCGAATATTTAAAACTGCTCAAACATATGAGACAATTGGGGTTGACGGGACTTGGATGAGATTGGACCATTTAGATTAGAATTTGCTTCCAATTGTTCCATCCCGCGTCTCTTTCCCCGTCTCTCCTCTCTGACTGACTGACTGGATTGCTCCGCCGCCGCCCACCCCACACCGAAACTTTTCCCCACCAAAACTTCAGCCTCCGCTCGATCCGCTCCGCTCAGTCCCACCGCAGTCAGTCGCTTCCTCATTGGCTGGCCCCCCCAATTCTGAATTTTGTGTTGTCATATCCAGGTTCAGACCCGCTCAAAATCATTAAACATTATCATTAATGGATTTTATTGCGTGCAATCAATTTTAAAATCAATTTTTACAGAAGGGAATATTTTACAGATTTTACCTCCTTTAAAAAATCGGCCTAGCTAAAAATGTGACTAAAAACTCCCTTTTAGTTTCTTGCTTGAACCCATTGGCAATGAACAAAATTCAGTTAAACTACCAAAGTTAGCTGACTTCTCTTTCTAGTTGTTTAATCCGTGGTTTAAGCGGTCAAAACTCAAAAAATGAGAAATCCCCACACCCGTTTATCTCATGCAGGTCGGCACGCGAACCCACAGTCTTGTCTTTTTCCTTCATTAGCCTTGAGCAAACAGTCTTTGCCCCGTCTATTCCAATTCATCCTTGCATTTGCCTAGCCTCCATCAACCCACTCAGCCTCTCTTCGTCATCAATTCCCATTAAATTATGTTTGCCGGCAATTTTTCCAGCGTCTAGCAGAAGCTTCCTCCCTTATATATTTATATTTTTTTTCATTCAGGTTGCTCCCGCGTCTCAAATCGTTTGAGATTCGTACCTGGCTTGCAATCGCTTTTTTAGGGGAAATTAGCGGATATCTGCCATTGCCTCTTTAGCTTATCTAAACAGTTGGAACACGAGAGATTAAAAAAATATTCATCAAATAATCCACTTCAAGCCGCAGCGCCTCTAATCGAAAAATTCGTGGCTTCGTTTTTTACTTTCAACAGTCCATTAACATTTGGCGCTGCCTATAAAGAAATGAGTAAATATAGCATTCTATTTTTACAAAAAAATCGACTGCATTACAATATTAAAAAAACTGGGTGAAGACAGCCAAGAATCAAACAAATCAGTTCGCTTTTTTATTAGGCTTTCCATGTGGTTTTAAAACCAAGCGAAGATAAACTGCAATATTTATGAATTATGCCGTACTATATCGGCAACTTTCTTATCTGACCAAAGAAAATCACCCCATCGATAATCTTACCTCACGAAACTGTCTCATCGATAATCTGACCTCACAGAATTGTCTTATCGATAATCTGACCTCACAGAATTGCCTTATCGATAATCTGACCTCACAGAATTGTCTTATCGATAATCTGACCTCACAGAATTGTCTTATCGATAATCTGACCTCACAGAATTGTCTTATCGATAATCCAACCTCACGGAATCGTCTTTCTGATAATCCAACCTCACGGAATCGTCTTATCGATAATCTGACCTCACGGAATCGTCTTATCGATAATCTGACCTCATCGAGTTGCCTTGAACAAAGAGAATCAATATAGCGACAAAAAATCCCTAGTTACTAGGCGGTGAGGGAATGGATCTGAAGCCAGTGATAGAACCATCCTGCATTTAACCTACAAGCTAAATAGAAATCAATCACGCAGATTTCGGGAAACCATGATTAAAAACTTTCGAACAAAATTGCGCCACCACTTTGACCGTAGTATCCACCAAACGCCGCATTACCAAAATACCCACACCTCCGCCCCCCGAAACCAAAGTGATAATTGTATAAATCTATTTCAATTTTGAAAATTGCATTTTGACTTGTGCGCCAAGACAAGAGACAGGGAGATGATGATGAAGGATGCGGGTCCAGCTGCCCTCCTTGTGACTTTGTTGACCCCGGCACTTTCCCAATGGCGTTTGGTCAGATTTGTGCATTGGTATACGCACCAACCAGTCAGCAGCTGGCTGGCCCTTGGGAACCAGCAGCCCCCTATTGATACTCCATGGTGTCCAATTGACCGATGCGAGAGGGCTGCAAACGTGTCGCAACAGGTTACGTCACAGCCACACCGCCAATTCCCATAACGCAGTGACCCATTGAAACGCCCGACTCGAAATTATGAGCTTCTTCGCTGGAATTATTGAGAGTCAAACGCTGGTCAAACGCCGCATGGTGCTCCGAAAGATTCGTCGAAATTTTCTTTCTATTATTTTATTGTAGCTCCTGAAGTGTCATTGGCTTTCAATTGATCCTTGAATTTTTTTCTTGAACCTAATCTCGCTGGATTGGTTTGATTTTTCCAGGAATTATTGACACTTCGATATTTAGAAAATATTCTATAGGTTGTCACTGCATGGACAACTCATCAAGTTCAAGTAAGTGTATAATTTAGGGCTCTCCATGCTGCAAATCTCCATGTTCTCTATCCTTGTTTCTTTCTCTTATTTCTATAAAGTTCGCCTAACAATTAGAACCAAACCGATTATAATGGAAATGAAAACAGCTACTGAACGGCACTTTTCGGCGTCCAATCTATGCATACTAGAAAAATTTGCCAACAACCATTTAATTAAAACTTGCATGCAGCATTCCTCGAACAAATTAAATTTTTCACACCCATATTTGCTAGTTTTTTCCCCTCTTCAAGTTTGTACGGTCTCCGATAGCAAAGTTGTAGAATTAGCGAAAGCTTGCAGTCAGTAAACAGCCTGCATGCATGTGTGAGGGGAGGGCTGAGGGCAAACTGCCAATTTGTGCACTCTGCATGCAGCTATTTGACTTTGGCAACTCAGGCTTAACCGCGAAGAAGCTGCGAGGGCGCTGCCAGGGCACGCTTGGCTTGGCTGCATGGCATAATTCAATTCAATTCGATTTGCTCCTCTCCAAAAAAATTTTCTCCTGATTAAAACGCACCTCGCGCCCCACCTCATCCATCTGGCGAATTTCCCGCTCAGAAACCGCGCTGTGAAGTCAACCAACAAAACATGCGGAATGGAAATTATTCACCAGCTTCTCAGCCACATAGCAGCGTCATCACCTTTAGCTATCGACGAAAGTTAAGGGAAAGTTCTTGGCTTCCAAGAAATTCCCGAGACCAATTCTTTTGTTAGGTTTCCGATTTGAAAATTTTTGAAAAAAAAACTTTAACTGGGACTTTCTTAAGAATAAACCAGGGTTTAATTTAAAGTATAGCAAGTTTGTTACGGCAAAGCAGAATATTTTGACTGAAAATGTCACGTTTTACCATATTTTCAATGTACATTAGCGCAATTTTGCGTTATTAAGCTTGTATCACGTGATGCCAAGCTTAACTCGCGACAATATATTATTGCATTTCTACTGTTAGTAGCTCATTGAACATATAAGAAATTAAAAAAATATATATATCTGAATTTAAGATCTGAAATATACAATATGTGGTTTAATAATAATTTTCGAGCTTTGACGCTTGTCATGTAAGTATTTAATTAAAGCTGTGTCGAATGATAATAGCATAATTGGCATAGTTAATAAAAGCACATAATTAATAAACACATGGCTTAATTATTGCTATTTAAAATATCGGGGGCAGCCATACTAAAATAACAACAAATAACAAATTATGAAAACAAAACAGGCAGCACCATTAACATTCTGCGTTCTAAATGTCTTTTAAAAAAGGTAAAAACACATAAACAGCCAAACTTGGTGCTGGAATTAGGAAGGATAAAAATTAACAAAAAAAACATTGAGCTAACATTCAATAGCTTTAATAATTAAGATAGAGAAACAGCCTACTTACAGTAATAAGCAGCACAGCTTAATGGAATGATTCACAAAATTCAATACACCAGAAAGAAACACGAGCATTTCAAGCATGGAAGCGGCTGCGGACAAAATGGACAAAGAAGAAAAACAGCTGAAATTCAGGTGCGTGATTGGCTGATGTGAAAGCGGGTATTGGACTGCTCTGATTGGCCCTGGGTTGGCCGCATTGCGCAATACACGAAACAAAACGCCAATCAGTTGGAATTTTCTAGCTGCTCATCAGCACGAAGCTCATTAATAGCCTGCTGAATGGCGGCAGTCACAATGGCCTGAGCCAAGTCGGACAATTTCCTCTCCTCGTCAGCACCTTCGGCACCAGCTGGTGACGCCTTCAGTCCCAGTGCCAGATCGTCGGAACTGAATTCGTCTAGGATGGCATCCAGCTGTTCGGTTAGACGACGCAGACTCTTCGATTCCTCATCAACTTCAGCTTCATCGTCACCAGAAACCACGGGATTGTTGGCAGAGCGCTGCTGCTGCTCGGGTTCAACTTGCACTTGAACTTCAGTTTCGACTAGGACCGCATCCTCGGGACTGGAGGTCAGGGGTTGCAATTCGGCCGGTTCGTCCGGTGCCCTCGGCGCAGCGTTCAGTTGAGCATCGACAACAATTCGACGATATTCGGCGCCGCTAACGCGGTCAACGTGGACGACGGAACAGCAGGTTTTGCGGCGCAGCGCGGCAACAATGACGGCTAGCAGCAGGGCCAAGGCGTAGCCAACAATGATGCCGAATGCCAGTGAGGATGGATAGTCAAATAGGCCCGGTGACTGATTGTCCGGCATTTAATTTCCTATCCGTGAGGCCTGACGAGTGAACGAGCGGGAGGTGGCAGCTGCGGCTGAAATGCGAGCAGGCAGGAAATTATTTAATCTTTTGTAGCTCGTAGGAGTTCCCTAATTTGTGCTAATCAAATGAGGAAGAGCACGCAACCTGAATCAACAAAGGGGACAATAAAAAATCCTGGATTTTATATAATTAACGAGGTAGTTGACCGAAACTCAAATTTTTTATGAATTTTAAACAAACTATTAAAAGATAAAAAGACAGAGAGGCTATCAAAAGAAGACAGAAGACATCAATACGGACTATTGAGATAGTCAATAGTATCGGGATTTCATCCAACTAGAATAATCCCCTGTCTACTGAAACTAAAATGAAAAAGGGCAATTATGAGAAATCCATAATTGCCACAAAAAACAAGGCAGGCGAACGTCAATGTATTTTTAGATGAAAAAAAATAGTTTTATATGAAATAAAACGCAAACAAGAAACGAGGAAGGTTGTGTAAGGAATGCTCAGGCTTATAACGGGATAATACATTCGCATTGGCGATAGATAAAAAAACAGAAAGCAGGAAAAAATTATTTTAATTAAAAAATGTCCTTAAATACTGTGCATAAAAATTGGTAACTTAGCAATCTAATAAAAGGAATAAGGCACCATTGGTCCAACAAGGTGCCTTATTCGGCTTTTTTACACAAATTTATGATAAAAACACGACACCAATTATCTTAACTGGGATTCAAGTATCTTGACCGAAAATAAAACAAAAAAACTTGATAAATAATAGATGAAGGCAAGAGTAAATATGTATTTAAGCATAGATTGGTCACAGCTTCATGACGAGAGTGATTTTGAGAAAATCAATGGTAGTCTAGAATCTGTGTGCTCTGGAGTCAGACATTTTGGGCTGGCTATATTTATCTTTTTATACTAATTTTTGCTTATTATAATAAATTCGAAAAAAATTTATTAAACAGCAGTAAGTTGCCGTAAGCAGAGGTTTTGTGACTAATCTTACAACACGTTTTTTCTGTTAACACGAGCTAATAATAAGCTGACATAGTAATAAGAAAAAACTGTAAATCAAGGTCGAATAAGAGCCATTGTTACCACCAGAAGCTGCCTGCTGTTGCTGCTGCTGATAGCTTTGAAATACTTCTTTGCTACTGGGTGCTGCTCGATCAGCAACAAACTGGGAATGATGACGCGCCTGCTCTGCATGTTGTTTATGATGTCTTTCGCAATCCGCTGTCTGAACCTGCTGCTCCGGTTGACTGTTGAGGTTTTCTTGGTGGCCACTTGGAGGTGGATTCTGCAGACTTACTGCTGCTGGTTCCACTAGCTGCTTCTTGCCGTGAATTAGTCCTTCGTGAAGGGCCAGCAGACACTTCTTTTTTATTGTTGCTACTGTTTTCTAATCGTCTTTTGATCCTTGCAGCACTATTTAGACTACTTGCATCCGTACTCCTATTAGAAAGAAGTTGATCTTTCTCACTGCGCTGATTCAATTTCTGAGAATGAATTGAGCCGCGGTTGCTGGCACTTGACCGTCGCGACAACTGTTTTGTAGTTTTAGTGCCTGCCAAATTGAAAAATGAAAAAAAAACTATGATATGAAACTTGTTTAAAGGATTTTAAGGAGGCCTAGCGGTGAAATATCTTGGGTTCGTGTTCCTACTCTAGGATACAATTTTTTTGCTTAAACTAACACTGTATCACTGTGAACAGGGGTAGTTTAGGCGACCCCTCTATCCTGTTAGGAGAGAGCAGAGCTGTACGCAGCAATGTATTTTTTATTTTTTGCTTAGCAAACGTGCTTACATCAGCAATAGCACAGCAAGAAACTTAAAACTGGTGCATTCGTTTAGGAGCAAAGCCATTCGGCTGCGTTTACTGAGTCAAAAAAATAAATTAATGATGCTTACCTTCCGGAGCACTGATAACACTAATCCTTGGTTTCTTTCGCTTTTTGGTGCCAAAGCATCCGATACTGACGGAATCTTGTTCGTCCGACGCCTTTGTTTCGACAGAATAAACATTTTTCTTTCTGTTGCTTTTCGTATCGCTATTTTTGCTGGTACTAGTTGGTCTAATTTGATCTCTGCGACGATCCAAATTTTGACCAGTATTTGCATCAAAGAAATCAGATTGCCGTTGATTGGCAATCGGGTAACCAGACGCAGAATTAACAGGCTGTTCATTGATCTCGGCTACTGGCCTACGAGGCAGCCGCCTCGTACCGCTTGTGCCACTTGGCTCGGCGTGATAAAGTGAAGCGCCGCGTCCTAGTTGTACATATTCGCGAACAGATTTAAACAAATCTGGCGGATTGTCGGCTGTTGGGTGCAGCTTTTCAGTGTATTCAATCAGCGCATTGTAAACTCCGCCAACCAGAACGGAATTGTCTTTTAGAAACTGGTACATTTCCTGCAGACACTGCTGCAGTTCCTGATCGCCAAACGTAAAGTACGCCATGCTTCGGCCGGCTAGTGAGCAGGCCATCAGCTGGATAAGGAATTTCAGTTTCACGTCGCCTTTGAAGGCGCCGCAACCCCAGTTGCCAGTGGCTACGGCGGGCCGCTGCGGCAAGCTATCCCCATAGTGATGCGCATCACCAAATGCGACCAGCGCTTTAAGCAATTCTCGCTCAATTTGAAAGACACTAAACTGTTCGCGCCAGCTGCGATAACACCTGGCATCCATGGCAACCAGGTGCGATAGACGACGCCGATCAACGCCAACCGGTCTCGCATCCTGGTGGTCGCCAATCCACCTGAAAGAGTCGGCATAGCCTGAATAGTCGTTGAATCTCTCGAAGCCCTCAACGTGCAGAGCTTCGTTGTCTTCAAGAGCCTCGGTGACTAGCCGAGTCACAATGAGCTCCGGACTGATCATAAATCTGATCTCCTCTTGAACCAAACCGTGTCCGAGAGCCCCTCCGCCAAGATATTTGTTAGCGAAATCAACCTCCAGGAATCCTCCGGTCGTGTCTTCAATGGTGCCAGTAGACGTAACGTGCAATCGTTCAGGCATTGTTTCCGTTCTGTCAGACCAGCGAATTTTACCAGGTTTAATTCGGCTGCGGCTGATTGTAATTACACCCAGGTGTTCTGAAGTGTTATAAAGCAAATTATTTTCAGATTATGCAAAATTAAAGTAAAAACAGGCGTACTTTTTGAGACAACACGGTCCATGTAGTTTAAAATGCACTTGAGCTTCTCAATTCGTCGCTGGCACGGGACTTGATATTCGCCAGACACAAATATTCTAAAAAATAGGATTTTTCAGATGAATAGCCTTATATAAGCATTTGAAATTTAAAAATTTTCAGAAAGAACGCACCCATTGAAATTGATGCTGGGAAATTGGCCATCTTTATGCTCAAAAGTACAGAAGAAAGCGTGGCTAAGCAGGCAGGCGATTTGCTCCTGTGTAAGGCTCAGTTTTTGACAGTCCGAGTTGCGGCTTTTCGTCAGCAGCGGAATTCGTTTCGGGAGAAGCTCTGGCAGAGACAGGGCCAGATCTACCATGCCCGGAAGAATGTGGTCGAAGAATCCTTTTCTTTGTTCAGTTGGCAAGACTCTATTGATCAAGTGGTGCAGCACGTCCAACTTGGGATCATTAAAGTGCTGAAGATTGCCAAATGAAAGAATTGTGGCCTCAATATCATAGGATGTCGCCTCGGAGCGAAGTTTATGAAGCCTTGTTTCTATGCGCCTCCAATAATCTGGGTTTTCATGAGGCAGATCACGCATTTCCACTCTGCCTATGAAGCGCTTGTCAAAGCGAGGCAGAGGCGACCCAGCTGCACGAGGATCAGCCAATTTGTCAGCATTGAAAAGAGTCCAGTACCGTCGAAATTCGTCCACCACGCGTTGCAAATCTGCTTCTGATGCGACAGTTTGTTTCGGCAGAGTGTCCAGACTGTCACCCGACCAACGGCATGCTGGCGGCTGTGACTGCAGCCTGGGGACCTGACCGGAGACACGGCTTGGGAGAGATCCTCTTCTGGAAGTTGACTGCACTGGGTGCTGCCGACTTGTCGATCCATTCCTAGAAAATCTATGATTCATAGAAGTAGTTTCTTTGCTGTTCTCAGAGCCCATTGACTAAGCTGAGAACTAGCTTTGGCGTGAAAGATCAGTGCAGATAACACAGGTGCTGGAAGAATAACAAATAATAAAAATTATCGCACTGCTTTTACTTCTAACTTAAATCATATTAAAACCAGAACTGACAGCCATCCTTCCTTTCTATATACTAAATCTCTAAGATCTGCCCGCATGAGTGTCTCGATATTGGACAATAAAACAGGAAAAATATGTATTTCTCCAGCAAAAAATTAAATAAAGCACCACGTCTTGCGGTTTTTTATCGAAAACTTTCAACCTTTATTCAATTTTCACGATTTAATCAAGTGCAAAAAATATACTTGCCGAGTGTATCACCGTTCCCAAAAAAGAAACACCTTAAAAATTGTTTTGTGTACTGCGAAAGTTTTAAGTCTTTAATCTTCAATCCAATAGAGCACCCTCTTGTCTGCCTCCTGGCTTAAACCCAACAATTTTAGGAAATTTCATATGCGTTTGAGACAAACATATTTTTCTGGAGGTTCAAAAGGTCTTAAAATAGGTGTTTTGCTCATTAAAGTACTGTGGGAGATTGGGTCCTCAAAAGAGGATTTGGGAGTTTAGCGATAGAAGCAAGAAGTGTAATAATAATGACAATATTTTACCCCGTTCACCGCTCTCTCATACAGTAAAATAACTGAATATGACATCATAAACTTATTGTTAAAAACCATAAGCAGTAGGAATCACGAAAAATAAGGGTATGAAATAATAAGATAAAAAGTACTTTATGCAATCAATTTATCGCTTCCTCTTTTTCTTTTGATTTTTCTTGGCCTTCTTTTTTTCGGGCGGAGGCGTATTTTGAGCGCAGCCAGCCGGGTTGGCGCTGGCCCCCGTATTCGAACTATTCGACTGTCCGCTCCGCTTGCGCCCGTTTCCATGGCCTGAAAAAACCCAATAAGACAATCACTTAGCATTCGCCTAGGCACGTAGAGAGAAATGCTAGCCAGCTAAACTGACTAACCTTGTTTCGCAGACAGACTCAAGTTACTCATCGCGTTGCTTAGATCATCAGCTTTGTTTGATGCTGAATTTGGACGCATTCTATTGCGTTTTTTATTCTTCACTTGGTTCCACTCTCCATCTGCGGAAGCCTGGGCCCCTGGAGTCTCATCAGAAGAAGGCTTTGCTAGTTCCTCCCTAGATTCGTCGTCAATTTGGAATTGATCCAACAGCTCATCATTCGGGACTTTGTCGTTCTGCTTTACCAGTGCAAGCCCTGCAGTATCCTGGTCAGCTTGCAATTGCTCCAACTGATGATCAGTCGATAATTTGTTATCTTGCTTTGCCTCTTCTGCGCTTGATTCTTGGCTAGCCCGATTTGCCACAGTCAACGGTTCATTCTGCTTCTCCTGGTTTGCTTTTTCTCTTTGCCTGTTACTCTTGCTAACTGACTGCTCTGGTGCAGGTCTAACCGTTGGTGGTCCGTGAAGTACGAACTGCTTCAGAAATTGGAATAAATCTGGTGCAGAATCCGCATTATATTGCCAACCCTTGTGATCGCTTGAGTCCAAGTGTTCAGTGAATGAAATTACAGCTTGGTAAACCCCTCCAACACAGACTTCTCTGTCTCTGAGAAACTTGTGCATGTCTAGCAAACGCTGCTGCAGTTGTTTATCTCCGAACGTGAAATAAGCCATATTTCGTCCAGCAACTCCACAAGCCATCAATTGAACGATAAACTTCAAGCTCACATCGCCCTTGAATGCGCCGCAGCCCCAGTTGCCAGTGGCAACGGCAGCACGCTGCTTCTGCGACGCACTTTTCGCTACATCGCCAAAAGCTACCAAAGCTTTGTGCAGCTCGCGGTCAATATTAACGCGAGTGAACTGCTCCCTCCAGTTGCTGAAATGCAAAGCGTCCATGGCAACCAAGCGAGACATGCGGCGTCTGTCCAGTCCAATGGGCCTTTGATCCTCATGATCGCCATTCCATAGGCAGCTGCTGGCATACCCAGTGTAGTTACTAAACCTCTCAAAACCCTTCACGTGAAGGGCCTCTCGGTCGTCCAAGCATTCCGTTACCAATCGAGTCACGATGAGCTCTGGACAGATGGAGAATCGAATCTCCTCTTGCACGAAACCGTGACTGAGGACGCCGCCACCCACGTACTTATTGGCAAAGTCGGCTTCTAGAAATCCACCATCGGTGTCTTCAATAGTACCCTGGCTGCTCACGTGCAACAGCTCGGGCAAAGCTTCGGTACGAGATGACCAGTCTATGCTATTTTTCAGTTTTCGACGGCTAATAGTCACAACACCTGTAGGCACTGGAATTTAGTTGATAAAGTTATAAAAGTAAATTTAAAACCTGTTTTGAGCTTTTTAACCTACCTCACAACCTTAAATTACAACTTCAGAAGTCACAACGCTCACCTTTCTTAGCTATTCTAGCCATATAGTGAAAGAAGCAGCGCAACTTTTCCAAGCGTCTAGGGCACGGGCTGCCGTGTCGGCCTGACGAGAACAAACTGCGGTGAAAATAATATTTTTAATCAGTGAAATATTGATGTGGTCTGTAATAAAAGAGCCAAAACTTTTTGGGCACCTCTAGTAGTTAGGCAAATAAGATGTCTAAAAGCACACAAGCAATAGACCTACGTGTAAAAATTGATGCTAGGAAACCTGTTGAACGGTTCACGCTGTGGGAACGTGCAGAAAAACGCATTGGCAAGAAGACTAGCAATTTGTTGCTGTGTTAGACTCAGTTTCATTATTTGAGAGTGCTTTAATAGCGGAATCGGTGCCTTGATCAGATCCGGAAGGGAGACTGCAAGCTTTACAATAGCAGGCAAAAAGTTTTTAAAGAAATGTTGAGCTTCTCTAGCGTCCATATCTTCGTTAAAAAAGTACCGCAACACGTCAAATTCATGTACATTTCGATCCAAGCATCCACAGAAAATGATGACTTCTTCTAGATGAAAATAGGTGACATCTGGACTGCACAGCTCACTTAGACGCTGCTTAATGTCTTTCCACCTGTTGTTATGACAGGCTAGACGGACATAGCACTCTGAGTTTCCTCTCCGTTGCCAGGATTTTTGGTAAGGCGGCAGAGGCTGCTCAGCAAATCGGGCATTGCTAAGCGCGCTAATGTCAAATAGGACGGTGTGATTTCCACTTGCTTTCTTCAAATGGCTCACCTGATCAACTGTTCTCTTCATCAATTCTAACTCAGCGCCAACTCCCAGGTCCGCATTGTTGCACACATTTTCCAACGACATTTCTTCTTCCCTATCGTTATTACTAATTGTAACAGACGGTTGGGTAGTATCTTTGTCAACAGAAGTCAATTTGGACTCGTGACAATCATTCTCCTGCGGTTCTGGATTCATAGCAGTAGCTTCAGCCAAGCCTGCAGGTTCATTAGCTAAAGACAAACGCCCGGTGAGGGACTTGTTCTTGTCTGAATCAGGCTCCTCACTGTATTCTGTGTCGACGCCATCGGCGGATTCAACGCCAATTAATTTGCACGAGTCGTCATTCACCTGAACCTGCTCTAAGCTTTCATTCAATTTGTCCTCCGCAGAACTAGGCAAAGCCTCATCTGCTACTCTTTCATCCGTTAAGTCGGCACTTGCATTTGACTTAGATTCTGCCCTGAATGCGGCTTCCTGTGGTTTCACATCATTAGGGATTTCAAACATTTGTGCATTAGCGAATTCACATGCTATTGCCATTTTATCTTGGTCACTTTGACAATCTAATTGAATATTGTCTTCAGCAGGTGGGCCTTCATCAGGCATATGTGTTTCTTCATGCCGAGAAAACTCGCTGCCAGAATTTATATTTAACGGCTGCTCTATAGAAGTTGGCGCCCCATGTTCGACTCTTAGCTGGCTTTCATCTGTGATGCTTTCACTAGCACAAGACTGAACTTTAGCACTGCAGTCGCCCTCCTTAGGTCTCAAATCTTCAGAGATTTCGACAACCGACGGTTCAACGGCTGCACAGCTAGCATCATGGTCCGTCTGACCATCTATTGAAACATCATTATCAGCACGTAGACTTTCATTGACATCAACTAAGGTATTTTCAGCAGGACTTGATAAAACTTCTAACTGAATAGAATCATTGCTTGACTGCTTCAACGCAAATGTTTTTTTATTTTCTTCTGAATCATCCTGTAACTCGAAATTAGCATTTTCAAATTCTTTGGTAGCAACAAGTATACCAGCAGTAGCAATAGTGGATGATTTGCCACTACAAAGACCAAGCGAATCATTTGCCTGCTCTAAGGAGGATTCCTTCTGTGGTGGACTGACAGGGCCTGTAGATGGAAAATGGTAGATTTAGATTAAGAGAAATTTTAAAAATTACCAAGTGAAGAATTTTTCACAACTTTGGTTATGGAAGAATACTTACTTATCTGATTTTCTGTTCCACTTTGCTGCATTAGATTGTCTTCTGAATCAGAGAAATTATTTAGTGGACATTGTATAATACAATCATCTTCTTTACTTATATCTGCACCATGGACAAATTCTTTGTTGTCTAAACAAGATTCCTTATTATCCATAATTGTATTGTTCCAATAAACATTAGAATTCACATGGAAGACTGAAATTGATTATTATTTATCATTTTTAATCTTAGCTAATGTTGCAAAAATTGTTATGATATCATGTGAGGTAAGCCCCAGAAAATGAAGAAAAAAATGTTCATTTTTTATAATTCAAATTTCCAACCAATACTTTTTAAAATCTCTGATATAATAAAAATATAAAAATATGTTTTTACTATTTTTGCAATAATTTTATAGTAAGCATTATAAAAAACTGTAGCAAATTTTTGTTTAAAAGGAGAAGAATTTTGGCAAGAGAAAAATAAACTTGTTTTGGTGTGAATACTTGAAAAGCATTAAGCTATGCCTTTTGAAACACCCTTGTATAAGAAAGTGGTCTTTAAAGAGGTTTTTGGATAAGACTTAGTCATTTACTATGCCAAGAGCCAAGAACTATTGGGCCAGAGTTCCAGAAGGGAACCAGAATGCTATAGGGCCAGAGTGCCAGAGAGGAGCCATATTGCTATTAGGCCAAATGCTAGTATATGTTAAAAAGGACCTAAAATTAAGAGAAGTAGGGACTGAGCTAGTTAGAATTAGGATCTGAAGTTTAGGAATTTAGGGACTAAAAGCTGTGACTCTCTGATCTGCTCCTGATCTGAATGCCTTTTGACTAGGAATTAGTACTTATCACTTAGCATTGCAAACTGCTACTAGAAGATCTTAGAAGCTAGGCCTAGGAGAGAAGAAAAAGCACTATTAAATGTGCAAGAATAAGCATCAAAAAGTTTTTTATTTAAATAGTATTGTTAACTAGTTAGGTAAGGTATCTTTTAAATGCAATATTCTATTAAATTTTATATAAGGTAATACATAAATCACTTCACCAAGCCATTTATAATGGTAAGTTGCTATTGGACAAAAAAGATATCACTGGACAATAATCAACCAATAGCAACTTATATGTATATGTTGCCAGTGGAAATGGCTAGGTGATTCCCAAGGTTGTGCCCAAATATGAAAATATTACATCTATTTTTATTTGGTAATGTTTTAGCAAAAAAATAAAGTATAATATTATATAACTTTTCATTTAAAGTTACTACAAAAAATGTAAAACATCATAGCATAGCTAATATCATATGAAAATTATTTAATGTAAAACTATTTTACTAAAAAGTGATGGAAAAGGAAATTTATAAGCTTTAAAATAATCCCACATAGCTGGATAGGCATTAGTAATTTTAAGTAAAACATTGCTAATTTTTATTAGGCGGTCTACATATAAAAAAATGAAAAAAATACTTTTAATTATAACTAAACCTTTCCCTTGTTATCTATTTGCATTTAGATTTGGTAAGCTATTCTTCTTCCAAAAATGGTTTTTGTAAAATATGTAATTGACTAAATTAATACTCCTTAATGTTAGGCATGGTTCATTTTGGCTAATTTGGGCAAATGAGTAGTCAAAAGCAGCACTAAAGATGTTTGTTTTGGTATTTAGGACACTTGTGACAGGTTTATTTAGGTAAATTGTTTATTCAATTAGATATTGTATAATTTTTCTAAAGCCTTTGTTTCAAAACAATGTCACTGTATAAAAATACTTAAAATCCTTGAAAAATATTTGGCTTGGCAACATCTAATTCTAAGAGTTAAAGTGAGAATCTCATTAATTGCGTAGGAAAATTCATAATTAAATAAACAATACAATTTTTTAATAATTAACTTCGCAGCTGTCAGACTATCTATCTAAACAAGTCATAATGATAAACAGTTAGACAATATGGGGCGATGATGGTAGATAGACTATAAACAGATGGACAATACCAGCGAATACAGGCATGATACGCCTATCTAATAAGGTACTTTCTGAGTCGTAACAAATGCATGTTGAAAAGATTCAGTAAGTACTGATGTTAAAAATAGACTTGTTTCGATTTCAGATACACAAATAAAGAGAATAAAACAGATCTAAAGAGATACTTTACTACAAAATTGGGTATAAGATAGCTTTAATATTTTTAAACGCATTTTTAAAATTAATTTTAGGTAAAATTTGCTTTACTTAACAATTTCCGAAAAAAATGTCAAAATAAAACTTATATGAGTTCAGGAACGCCTTAAAAATGCAGGATGGGCTTACGGGCTGCAGTCCTCTATTCATGCCCAGGATTGGCCTTGCCCCTTTTTCGAAAGCTTAAAGTTTAAAATTCTTAAAAATTAATATAGATAATTCAGGGACATTTGCTATTCAAGACTCTGCCGAAAAGGGGGGTCCTGTACAAAAACAGTCACTGCTCCTCTCAAAATCATGACTCGAAAAATCTAAGTGGTTCATCTTGTAGAGGAATAAATTCTGCACAGGATCGCGAAGAAACCAGCTCTCTACGTTGAAAAATAAACTGTACGGAACGCTAGGAGAAACCGGCCTCCTATCATTTTCTGCATGATTTGGCCAGTTTCCCGTCCCGAGTATTTAGTTGTCCCTAGATAATTCTTTAAATCTCTGACAAAAATAGTTATTTAGGACCGATTTATTTAAATTTTATTGATCTGCGACGGAAAGTCGTCATCTATTTCTTAACCAAGTAATAATTAGAAAATCTAAACCTAAATCTGCAGGCTGGCTGTAGGCACCTTAACGCTTGAAGCGACATCGTCCTACAGCCAGCGACTGGGCATGACTGTCCATTGCGCTGACTCCTGGAAGCGCGTTCAGTCACACCAAAAACATTGTTAATCATTAGAGTTACTTACCTATCTTTTCTATAGAATATATGGTTGTATAACTAACTAGCTATGCCAGTTCAATATTCAATCGCAAACCCTACTCTCGTAAGATATCTTTAAATGCAGTACGAGTCTCTTTGACTAGTCTCTTTTGCACACATGTAATACATCATGCGTGCATTTTGTAATCTGATGGCTCTCACAAGTACCACCTAGACAAAATTGTATAAAGGTAAGAATTAATAGTAAATCATGAAAGCCTAAGTTGAAACAGCCCCCGGCATAGCCGCAGCTAGTTGGAGGGGCCGCAACACCCACACTAAATTTCCCCAGCTCACTTAGGCACCCCGATCTCAGCTGGGTGGACTGAAGCAATGCGGGATTAAGTACCTTGTTCAAGGACTCAAATCGTCTCCTAGAGTCGGGGCTCGAACCCAGGACCTTTCGGTCATAGGGCAGGCGCCCTAACTACTATAGGCTACAACTCCTCTTTATAAAGACGTTAATGAAATTAATCCAACATAAAGATTTAGATGTACCGGCCCTTAAAAAAGGCTGTTTTGGATATAAAGCTGAATTTTTGTCATTCTTGCTCCGGCTTGACACGACGTTTTTAATAGCCTTCTAAACAGAGGCAGCTGTCAAATTTCACGATTAAAGAATCAAATAATTATCAATTGTTCGATAACAATAAATCTAGTTTTATTTAACGACGCTCCATCAAGTTGTTTTCGTCTACGGTTGACCAGTCCACAGTGCACTGCCGCCTGCCGGTCATGGTGTACAGGCACCTGTAGCTGGGCTCAGTCCAGCTGCACAGGCAGTCATAGTCGTTCATGCAGTCCATGGCGAAGGTTCGCTCCAGGCAGGTCAAATAGGCCTGGTCGATCGGGGAAGCCGAGGTCACAATAGTGAGTGCCAGGAGAAGTGTTGCTAGGCCACTCAGGATAGTGAATGTTGGCGGCATAGTGGGATGCACTCACTGAAACTGGGTGTTACTACAATACATGAATTTTGTAATGATAACTTCAGAATGAGTTGCAGCAGTATTAGTACAAGTTCACTCACGATAGTTGGTAAGTTGCACAGTTGCCTTTAAGCGACGGCAAAGTTGAATGCCTTTCCGGAGAAGTTTGCAGGATCTAACGCCGTAATCCTGAACAAGCAGACCCCATTTTATACGGCGTGGCTCAATGGCCTGGTTTCTTCTTAGCTGTCCAACAGCTGGAGCTGCTTGCCAACTTTTCTGAGAATTTTTTTTACAAAAAACTGGATTAATCCATCTTTTTTTATCAAGGACAATTTTGCACCCAAGCGCGAGCTGTCTTCGTCTATCATTTGAGGACGCTTTCTTCGGCACGAATTTGTTGAGAACTGTCCAAGAAGAACAGCATTCATCATTGAATAAATCGGGAAGAACAGGGGAGCCAAAATGTTTCCCCAAAAAAAATTTCTGAAGATAATTCACTTCAGTACCAATAAAAATTCTGTCAGTAAGTTGCTACTACGGGAAAGTAGTAATTAAAGACATCAAGTAGTGAGTATTACACATTGTGACAAAATATATTTATTGATTGTACTAGGATAGTGAAAGTAAACAGCCATCATGCATTTTCTGCTTGACAAATTCTGGCCATCACATAGATTGGTTTCTAAGCGCATTTTCATCACCCCAGACCAGTAAAAGTCTCGCGCTTCATAATCCTTGCTAAAAAATGTTATTGAAGCTGGCCAGCTAGACAGGCCGAATTCGGGAAATTCTCCTTCAAAAAGCGCACAAACTTCGGATGCATCACGTTGAACTGGTAATGCAGGCGGCCTTTGTTTGTCAGCTTTGTCATCAGGCCCGAACGGGGCTTGTAATATTGGCGAATAGAGCGGCTCATCTTCTCGAAGCTCATGTTCCGATTGCGTTTCGTGACGCCCCACGATCTCGCCGCTGAGCTGCTGTCTAAAAACTGAAATCTGCCAAGCTCTGGCTGGATCCACCGGACACACGGGCTGCCCGACTCCAGCAGGCGGACGATGTGCTGCCAGAGCCGGTCGCCTTCAGCGCTGCCTCGCCTAGCATTGCTGCTGGTTGCGTCGCGGACGTCGATTTTCGCAGCTGCAACGAATTTTACCCAGACTGAGCATAACATTTTTTTTTCGAGTTCGTAAAGTTTCGAGTTTGTAAAGTTTAGAGTTTGTGAAGTTTCGAGTTTGTAAAGTTTCGAGTTTGTAATGTTTCGAGTTGCAAGTTTAATTTTTGTCAAATTTTGGGTTTGTGAAGTTTCGGGTTTTAATAATTTTCGAGTTTGTGAAGTTTCAAGTTTGTGAAGTCTCGAGTTTGTGAAGTTTCGAGTTTGTGAAGTTTCGAGTTTGTGAAGTCGCGAGTTTGTGAAGTTTCGGGTTTGTGAATTTTTGAGTTTGTGAATTTTCGAGTTTGTGAAGTTTCGAGTTTGTGAAGTTTCGAGTTTGTGAAGTCTCGAGTTTGTGAAGTCTCGAGTTTGTGAAGTTTCGAGTTTGTGAAGTCTCGAGTTTGTGAAGTTTCGAGTTTGTAAAGTCGCGAGTTTGTGAATTTTTGAGTTTGTGAATTTTCGAGTTTGTGAATTTTCGAGTTTGTGAATTTTCGAGTTTGTGAAGTTTCGAGTTTGTGAAGTTTCGAGTTTGTGAAGTTTCGAGTTTGTGAAGTCTCGAGTTTGTGAAGTTTCGAGTTTGTAAAGTCTCGAGTTTGTGAAGTCTCGGGTTTTGAAGTTTTGAGTTCGTGAAGTTTCGACTTAGTGAAGTTTCGGGTTTTAAGAAGCTTTGAGTTTGTGAAGTTTTGAGTTCGTGGAGTTTCGAGTTTGTGAAGTCTCGAGTTTGTGAAGTTTCGGGTTTTGAAGTGTCATTTTTGTCAAATTTTGTATTTGTGAAGTTTCTGGTTAGTGAAGCTTTGGTTTCGTGTAGTTTGAGGTTTTTTAATTTTAGCGTATATGAAAATTTGAGTTTTTGAAGCTTGTGAAGTTTGTGACTTATCGTGTCATGGGCGTACTAAGAAATATAGCGTTTGAAACGTTTTCTTGACTGATTTATTAATAGAAAAGTACAATACCCACCTCTCCTCCAAACTTGCAGTTCGTCACACAGAATTTGACCGATCACTTGGCAAGCCAAGATGGACTCAACCATGCCAATTAGGCTATCTAAGCTCGCCTTCAAGTTGCTACGCAGCAGGTCATTGATAGCATTGAGCTGGTTGGCTGTGGCCACCCTTTGATTGGGCTCCATGGCTTGCCAGTTAATGTTCTTCACTAGCATGCACTTTAGCCATGTGTGCTTGTGCTTTGGTGTCCAGTCTGAAATGCCGAGCGTTTGCTGCTGATTGCTTTATAATAGCCCAAACAGACTCAATGAGACTTCCAAGCTCACTGTATGAGACTTCCAAGCTTAACGATATGAGACTTCCAAGCTTAACTATATGAGACTTCCAAGCTCAACTATATGAGACTTCCAAGCTCAACTATATGAGACTTCAAAGCTTAACTGTATGAGACTTCCAAGCTTAACTGTATGAGACTTCCAAGCTTAACTGTATGAGACTTCCAAGCTTAACTGTATGAGACTTCCAAGCCTAACTATATGAGACTTCCAAGCTTAACGATATGAGACTTCCAAGCTTGCTATATGAGACTTCCAAGCTTGCTGTATGAGACTTCCAAGCTTGCTGTATGAGACTTCCAAGCTTAACGATATGAGACTTCCAAGCTTGCTGTATGAGACTTCCAAGCTTGCTCTATGATACTTCCAAGCTTAACTATTTGAGACTTCCAAGCTTAACAATATGAGACTTCCAAGCTCAACTTATGAGACTTCCAAGCTTAACTGTATGAGACTTCAAAGCTTAACTGTATGAGACTTCCAAGCTTAACTGTATGAGACTTCCAAGCTCAACTATATGAGACTTCCAAGCTTAACTATATGAGACTTCCAAGCTTAACTATATGAGACTTCCAAGCTTAACTATATGAGACTTCCAAGCTTAACTATATGAGACTTCCTAGCTTAACTGTAAGAGACTTCCGAGCTAGTCTAGTTAATTTTAAAATGCAAGGTGAGACTTCACCTTCAATGCTCGACAGAGGCAATTCAAGGTGTCCAGCCACAGCCGCGACATCCTTGAGCTCCTGGGAGACGGACTGCACGCAAGGCTCATGATGCTGATGAAGATTAGTCGAATCTTGCACAGTTCCATTTGTAAAATCTGACGAAGGGAGCGATTTAGGCTCAGTTTGCTCAGCTATCGGTGTGAACTGCGGTGCCATGAGAGAATCGCTGCAGCTTAGGATGAAATTGATTTTTACACTTTTTTAGATTTACTGACTGAATTTGACAATGCGTGCTTCATCTAAGCGCTTTATAGTTACAGTCCAGAAGAAACAAGCCTCTACGAGTAAGCGCCAACACCTAGCCAGCCAGTGTACATTCCATTAATAGGTCGAGTACATTGGAATGTACTCTTTGGGGGTGGTGTGTATCCGCAGTCCGCCCGCCGTTAAAGAAATTACACATTTTATTTATCTTATGCCTTCTTATTTCAGCCGCATCCGCGTGCTGGAAATAAAAATACAGTTCTCTATTTTTAATTTCAACTGCTTGGCAGTTGACTATATCCTGGATACGGCAACCCGCTCGCTAATAAGCCTAGTGTAATATTTACTTACCCGAGTTAAAATGACCAGTTTTTTCTCTCACATCCGCGTGGATGATAAGAGCGATACGGATACAGTCTGTTGGTATAAAAAGCCTAATTTTTTTAAATCAAAGTGCCTTGTCCATTTCGAATATCAAATAACAATTATCTGGGGATTAATCTGGGGAATCATCTAAAACTGCGATCGTATAACTTGTTGCTGCCAGGGTCGCAGGAATTGCATTTTACGTACGTTTGTTTCTAGGGGTATGCAGGGAGTATACCAGGGAGGAGTTGTAGCCTAGTGGCTAGGGCGCCTGCCTCATGACCGGAAGGTCGTGGGTTCGAGTCCCGGCCCTAGGAGACAATCTGTGCCCTTGAGCAAGGCACTTAATCCCGCATTGCTTCAGTCCACCGAGCTGAGATCGGGTACCAGTTTGAGCTGGGTAAATTTAGTGTGGGTGTTGCGGCCCATCCAGCCCGTCAGGCTGAAAGCTGTACACAGCCCTCGGATGCGCCGCGTAACTAGCTGTGCCTTGGGCTGTACATCTGGTCGAAAGGTCGGGTGTCTAAATTTATTATTTAATTTATTATTTATACCAGGGATACTATCTAGCTACTTCCTAGTGGCAGGTATTATTAACCAGAATAATTGCAACAGTCAGTCAAAAAGTGTAAGTAAAAGCTTTAAGAAAAATTTTATTTTTAGGACAATACTAGCGACAGGGTTCCAAGCGGTTCCATTGCTGCTCGGGCTCTAAAACTCCCGGATGTTGACGCAGTGCTGTATAGTTTTTACACAAACATAACTATCAGACTAAGCTCAAGGCAGTGTTTTTTTTAATATTTTAGTATCCGAATATATCCGGAAAACAATATATTTTTTTAGAACTTATTTGTATAGATTCGTTTCTAAAAGCGCATTAACTAATGTTAATCATATAAATCAAAAGATACTATAGAAGAGTCTCTGTGTGAGTTTCAAGGTTTCAACAAGCGCCCTTTTGTCAATTTTTAGGTCTTTTGGAGTCAGACCGAGGCACTGGGTGAGACTGAGACACTGGGTGAGACACTGGGTGAGACTGAGACACTGGGTGAGACACTGGGTGAGACTGAGACACTGGGTGAGACACTGGGTGAGACTGAGACACTGGGTGAGACTGAGACACTGGGTGAGACACTGGGTGAGACTGAGACACTGGGTGAGACACTGGGTGAGACACTGGGTGAGACTGAGACACTGGGTGAGACTGAGACACTGGGTGAGACTGAGACACTGGGTGAGACACTGGGTGAGACTGAGACACTGGGTGAGACACTGGGTGAGACTGAGACACTGGGTGAGACACTGGGTGAGACTGAGACACTGGGTGAGACACTGGGTGAGACTGAGACACTGGGTGAGACACTGGGTGAGACTGAGACACTGGGTGAGACACTGGGTGAGACTGAGACACTGGGTGAGACACTGGGTGAGACTGAGACACTGGGTGAGACACTGGGTGAGACTGAGACACTGGGTGAGACACTGGGTGAGACTGAGACACTGGGTGAGACACTGGGTGAGACACTGGGTGAGACTGAGACACTGGATGAGACACTGGGTGAGACACTGGGTGAGACTGAGACACTGGGTGAGACACTGGGTGAGACACTGGGTGAGACTGAGACACTGGGTGAGACACTGGGTGAGACTGAGACAGTGGGTGAGACTGAGACACTGAGTGAGACAGTGGGTGAGACTAAGACACTGACTGAGACAGTGAGTGAGACTGAGACACTGGGTGAGACACTGGGTGAGACTGAGACACTGACTGAGACAGTGGGTGAGACTGAGACACTGAGTGAGACACCGGGTGAGACACTGGGTGAGACTGAGACACTGGGTGAGACACTGGGTGAGACTGAGACACTGGGTGAGACTGAGACACTGAGTGAGACTGAGACACTGAGTGAGACACTGGGTGAGACTGAGACACTGAGTGAGACAGTGGGTGAGACTGAGACAGTGGGTGAGACACTGGGTGAGACACTGGGTGAGACACTGGGTGAGACTGAGACACTGGGTGAGACTGAGACAGTGGGTGAGACACTGGGTGAGACAGTGGGTGAGACTGAGACACTGGGTGAGACACTGGGTGAGACAGTGGGTGAGAGTGACACACTGGGTGAGACACTGGGTGAGACACTGGGTGAGACTGAGACACTGGGTGAGACTGAGACAGTTGGTGAGACTGAGACAGTGGGTGAGACTGAGACAGTGGGTGAGACTGAGACAGTGGGTGAGACTGAGACACTGGATGAGACACTGGGTAAGACACTGGGTGAGACTGAGACACTGGGTGAGACACTGGGTAAGACACTGGGTGAGACTGAGACACTGGGTGAGACACTGGGTGAGACTGAGACAGTGGGTGAGACTAAGACACTGAGTGAGACAGTGGGTGAGACTGAGACACTGGGTGAGACACTGGGTGAGACTGAGACACTGGGTGAGACTGAGACACTGAGTGAGACAGTGGGTGAGACACTGGGTGAGACTGAGACACTGGGTGAGACACTGGGTGAGACTGAGACAGTGGGTGAGACTGAGACACTGGGTGAGACACTGGGTGAGACTGAGACACTGGGTGAGACTGAGACAGTGGGTGAGACTGAGACACTGAGTGAGACTGAGACACTGAGTGAGACACTGGGTGAGACTGAGACACTGAGTGAGACAGTGGGTGAGACTGAGACACTGAGTGAGACTGAGACACTGAGTGAGACACTGGGTGAGACTGAGACACTGAGACAGTGGGTGAGACTGAGAAAGTGGGTGAGACACTGGGTGAGACACTGGGTGAGACTGAGACACTGGGTGAGACACTGGGTGAGACACTGGGTGAGACACTGGGTGAGACTGAGACACTGGGTGATACTGAGACAGTGGGTGAGACTGAGACACTGGGTGAGACTGAGACACTGGGTGAGACACTGGGTGAGACACTGGGTGAGACTCAGACACTGGGTGAGACTGAGACACTGGGTGAGACTGAGACACTGGGTGAGACACTGGGTGAGACACTGGGTGAGACTGAGACAGTGGGTGAGACTGAGACACTGGGTGAGACACTGGGTGAGACTGAGACACTGGGTGAGACTGAGACAGTGGGTGAGACTGAGACACTGAGTGAGACTGAGACACTGAGTGAGACACTAGGTGAGACTGAGACACTGAGTGAGACAGTGGGTGAGACTGAGACACTGAGTGAGACTGAGACACTGAGTGAGACACTGGGTGAGACTGAGACACTGAGACAGTGGGTGAGACTGAGAAAGTGGGTGAGACACTGGGTGAGACACTGGGTGAGACACTGGGTGAGACTGAGACACTGGGTGAGACTGAGACACTGGGTGAGACTGAGACACTGGGTGAGACTGAGACACTGGGTGAGACACTGGGTGAGACACTGGGTGAGACACTGGGTGAGACACTGGGTGAGACACTGGGTGAGACTGAGACACTGAGTGAGACTGAGACACTGAGTGAGACACTGGGTGAGACTGAGACACTGGGTGAGACTGAGACACTGGGTGAGACACTGGGTGAGACACTGGGTGAGACTGAGACAGTGGGTGAGACTGAGACACTGGGTGAGACACTGGGTGAGACTGAGACACTGGGTGAGACTGAGACAGTGGGTGAGACTGAGACACTGAGTGAGACTGAGACACTGAGTGAGACACTGGGTGAGACTGAGACACTGAGTGAGACAGTGGGTGAGACTGAGACACTGAGTGAGACTGAGACACTGAGTGAGACACTGAGTGAGACAGTGGGTGAGACTGAGACACTGAGTGAGACTGAGACACTGAGTGAGACACTGGGTGAGACTGAGACACTGAGACAGTGGGTGAGACTGAGAAAGTGGGTGAGACACTGGGTGAGACACTGGGTGAGACTGAGACACTGGGTGAGACACTGGGTGAGACACTGGGTGAGACACTGGGTGAGACTGAGACACTGGGTGAGACTGAGACACTGGGTGAGACTGAGACACTGGGTGAGACTGAGACACTGGGTGAGACACTGGGTGAGACACTGGGTGAGACACTGGGTGAGACACTGGGTGAGACACTGGGTGAGACTGAGACACTGAGTGAGACTGAGACACTGAGTGAGACAGTGGGTGAGACTGAGACACTGGGTGGACTGAGACACTGGGTGAGACACTGGGTGAGACACTGGGTGAGACACTGGGTGAGACTGAGACACTGAGTGAGACAGTGGGTGAGACTGAGACAGTGGCTGAGACTGAGACACTGAGTGAGACAGTGGTTGAGACTGAGACAGTGGGTGAGACTGAGACACTGGGTGAGACTGAGACACTGGGTGGACTGAGACAGTGGGTGAGACTGAGACAGTGGGTGAGACTGAGACACTGGGTGGACTGAGACACTGGGTGAGACTGAGACACTGGGTGAGACTGAGACACTGAATGAGACAGTGGGTGAGACTGAGACACTGAGTGAGACAGTGGGTGAGACTGAGACACTGAGTGAGACTGAGACACTGAGTGAGACAGTGGGTGAGACTGAGACACTGGGTGGACTGAGACACTGGGTGAGACACTGGGTGAGACACTGGGTGAGACAGTGGGTGAGACTGAGATACTGAGTGAGACAGCGGGTGAGACTGAGACAGTGGGTGAGACTGAGACACTGAGTGAGACAGTGGGTGAGACTGAGACAGTGGGTGAGACTGAGACACTGGGTGAGACTGAGACACTGGGTGGACTGAGACAGTGGGTGAGACACTGGGTGAGACACTGGGTGAGACAGTGGGTGAGACACTGGGTGAGACACTGGGTGAGACACTGGGTGAGACACTGGGTGAGACAGTGGGTGAGACTGAGATACTGAGTGAGACAGCGGGTGAGACTGAGACAGTGGGTGAGACTGAGACACTGAGTGAGACAGTGGGTGAGACTGAGACAGTGGGTGAGACTGAGACACTGGGTGAGACTGAGACACTGGGTGGACTGAGACAGTGGGTGAGACTGAGACATTGGGTGAGACACTGGGTGAGACACTGGGTGAGACAGTGGGTGAGACTGAGATACTGAGTGAGACAGCGGGTGAGACTGAGACAGTGGGTGAGACTGAGACACTGAGTGAGACAGTGGGTGAGACTGAGACAGTGGGTGAGACTGAGACACTGGGTGAGACTGAGACACTGAGTGAGACTGAGACACTGAGTGAGACAGTGGGTGAGAGTGAGACACTGGGTGGACTGAGACACTGGGTGAGACACTGGGTGAGACACTGGGTGAGACAGTGGGTGAGACTGAGATACTGAGTGAGACAGCGGGTGAGACTGAGACAGTGGGTGAGACTGAGACACTGAGTGAGACAGTGGGTGAGACTGAGACAGTGGGTGAGACTGAGACAGCGGGAGAGACTGAGACAGTGGGTGAGACTGAGACACTGAGTGAGACAGTGGGTGAGACTGAGACAGTTGGTGAGACTGAGACAGTGGGTGAGACTGAGACAGTGGGTGAGACTGAGACAGTGGGTGAGACTGAGACACTGGATGAGACACTGGGTAAGACACTGGGTGAGACTGAGACACTGGGTGAGACACTGGGTAAGACACTGGGTGAGACTGAGACACTGGGTGAGACACTGGGTGAGACTGAGACAGTGGGTGAGACTAAGACACTGAGTGAGACAGTGGGTGAGACTGAGACACTGGGTGAGACACTGGGTGAGACTGAGACACTGGGTGAGACTGAGACACTGAGTGAGACAGTGGGTGAGACACTGGGTGAGACTGAGACACTGGGTGAGACACTGGGTGAGACTGAGACAGTGGGTGAGACTGAGACACTGGGTGAGACACTGGGTGAGACTGAGACACTGGGTGAGACTGAGACAGTGGGTGAGACTGAGACACTGAGTGAGACTGAGACACTGAGTGAGACACTGGGTGAGACTGAGACACTGAGTGAGACAGTGGGTGAGACTGAGACACTGGGTGAGACACTGGGTGAGACAGTGGGTGAGAGTGACACACTGGGTGAGACACTGGGTGAGACACTGGGTGAGACTGAGACACTGGGTGAGACTGAGACAGTTGGTGAGACTGAGACAGTGGGTGAGACTGAGACAGTGGGTGAGACTGAGACAGTGGGTGAGACTGAGACACTGGATGAGACACTGGGTAAGACACTGGGTGAGACTGAGACACTGGGTGAGACACTGGGTAAGACACTGGGTGAGACTGAGACACTGGGTGAGACACTGGGTGAGACTGAGACAGTGGGTGAGACTAAGACACTGAGTGAGACAGTGGGTGAGACTGAGACACTGGTGAGACACTGGGTGAGACTGAGACACTGGGTGAGACTGAGACACTGAGTGAGACAGTGGGTGAGACACTGGGTGAGACTGAGACACTGGGTGAGACACTGGGTGAGACTGAGACAGTGGGTGAGACTGAGACACTGGGTGAGACACTGGGTGAGACTGAGACACTGGGTGAGACTGAGACAGTGGGTGAGACTGAGACACTGAGTGAGACTGAGACACTGAGTGAGACACTGGGTGAGACTGAGACACTGAGTGAGACAGTGGGTGAGACTGAGACACTGAGTGAGACTGAGACACTGAGTGAGACACTGGGTGAGACTGAGACACTGAGACAGTGGGTGAGACTGAGAAAGTGGGTGAGACACTGGGTGAGACACTGGGTGAGACTGAGACACTGGGTGAGACACTGGGTGAGACACTGGGTGAGACACTGGGTGAGACTGAGACACTGGGTGATACTGAGACAGTGGGTGAGACTGAGACACTGGGTGAGACTGAGACACTGGGTGAGACACTGGGTGAGACACTGGGTGAGACTCAGACACTGGGTGAGACTGAGACACTGGGTGAGACTGAGACACTGGGTGAGACACTGGGTGAGACACTGGGTGAGACTGAGACAGTGGGTGAGACTGAGACACTGGGTGAGACACTGGGTGAGACTGAGACACTGGGTGAGACTGAGACAGTGGGTGAGACTGAGACACTGAGTGAGACTGAGACACTGAGTGAGACACTAGGTGAGACTGAGACACTGAGTGAGACAGTGGGTGAGACTGAGACACTGAGTGAGACTGAGACACTGAGTGAGACACTGGGTGAGACTGAGACACTGAGACAGTGGGTGAGACTGAGAAAGTGGGTGAGACACTGGGTGAGACACTGGGTGAGACACTGGGTGAGACTGAGACACTGGGTGAGACTGAGACACTGGGTGAGACTGAGACACTGGGTGAGACTGAGACACTGGGTGAGACACTGGGTGAGACACTGGGTGAGACACTGGGTGAGACACTGGGTGAGACACTGGGTGAGACTGAGACACTGAGTGAGACTGAGACACTGAGTGAGACACTGGGTGAGACTGAGACACTGGGTGAGACTGAGACACTGGGTGAGACACTGGGTGAGACACTGGGTGAGACTGAGACAGTGGGTGAGACTGAGACACTGGGTGAGACACTGGGTGAGACTGAGACACTGGGTGAGACTGAGACAGTGGGTGAGACTGAGACACTGAGTGAGACTGAGACACTGAGTGAGACACTGGGTGAGACTGAGACACTGAGTGAGACAGTGGGTGAGACTGAGACACTGAGTGAGACTGAGACACTGAGTGAGACACTGAGTGAGACAGTGGGTGAGACTGAGACACTGAGTGAGACTGAGACACTGAGTGAGACACTGGGTGAGACTGAGACACTGAGACAGTGGGTGAGACTGAGAAAGTGGGTGAGACACTGGGTGAGACACTGGGTGAGACTGAGACACTGGGTGAGACACTGGGTGAGACACTGGGTGAGACACTGGGTGAGACTGAGACACTGGGTGAGACTGAGACACTGGGTGAGACTGAGACACTGGGTGAGACTGAGACACTGGGTGAGACACTGGGTGAGACACTGGGTGAGACACTGGGTGAGACACTGGGTGAGACACTGGGTGAGACTGAGACACTGAGTGAGACTGAGACACTGAGTGAGACAGTGGGTGAGACTGAGACACTGGGTGGACTGAGACACTGGGTGAGACACTGGGTGAGACACTGGGTGAGACACTGGGTGAGACTGAGACACTGAGTGAGACAGTGGGTGAGACTGAGACAGTGGCTGAGACTGAGACACTGAGTGAGACAGTGGTTGAGACTGAGACAGTGGGTGAGACTGAGACACTGGGTGAGACTGAGACACTGGGTGGACTGAGACAGTGGGTGAGACTGAGACAGTGGGTGAGACTGAGACACTGGGTGGACTGAGACACTGGGTGAGACTGAGACACTGGGTGAGACTGAGACACTGAATGAGACAGTGGGTGAGACTGAGACACTGAGTGAGACAGTGGGTGAGACTGAGACACTGAGTGAGACTGAGACACTGAGTGAGACAGTGGGTGAGACTGAGACACTGGGTGGACTGAGACACTGGGTGAGACACTGGGTGAGACACTGGGTGAGACAGTGGGTGAGACTGAGATACTGAGTGAGACAGCGGGTGAGACTGAGACAGTGGGTGAGACTGAGACACTGAGTGAGACAGTGGGTGAGACTGAGACAGTGGGTGAGACTGAGACACTGGGTGAGACTGAGACACTGGGTGGACTGAGACAGTGGGTGAGACACTGGGTGAGACACTGGGTGAGACAGTGGGTGAGACACTGGGTGAGACACTGGGTGAGACACTGGGTGAGACACTGGGTGAGACAGTGGGTGAGACTGAGATACTGAGTGAGACAGCGGGTGAGACTGAGACAGTGGGTGAGACTGAGACACTGAGTGAGACAGTGGGTGAGACTGAGACAGTGGGTGAGACTGAGACACTGGGTGAGACTGAGACACTGGGTGGACTGAGACAGTGGGTGAGACTGAGACATTGGGTGAGACACTGGGTGAGACACTGGGTGAGACAGTGGGTGAGACTGAGATACTGAGTGAGACAGCGGGTGAGACTGAGACAGTGGGTGAGACTGAGACACTGAGTGAGACAGTGGGTGAGACTGAGACAGTGGGTGAGACTGAGACACTGGGTGAGACTGAGACACTGAGTGAGACTGAGACACTGAGTGAGACAGTGGGTGAGAGTGAGACACTGGGTGGACTGAGACACTGGGTGAGACACTGGGTGAGACACTGGGTGAGACAGTGGGTGAGACTGAGATACTGAGTGAGACAGCGGGTGAGACTGAGACAGTGGGTGAGACTGAGACACTGAGTGAGACAGTGGGTGAGACTGAGACAGTGGGTGAGACTGAGACAGCGGGAGAGACTGAGACAGTGGGTGAGACTGAGACACTGAGTGAGACAGTGGGTGAGACTGAGACAGTTGGTGAGACTGAGACAGTGGGTGAGACTGAGACAGTGGGTGAGACTGAGACAGTGGGTGAGACTGAGACACTGGATGAGACACTGGGTAAGACACTGGGTGAGACTGAGACACTGGGTGAGACACTGGGTAAGACACTGGTGAGACTGAGACACTGGGTGAGACACTGGGTGAGACTGAGACAGTGGGTGAGACTAAGACACTGAGTGAGACAGTGGGTGAGACTGAGACACTGGGTGAGACACTGGGTGAGACTGAGACACTGGGTGAGACTGAGACACTGAGTGAGACAGTGGGTGAGACACTGGGTGAGACTGAGACACTGGGTGAGACACTGGGTGAGACTGAGACAGTGGGTGAGACTGAGACACTGGGTGAGACACTGGGTGAGACTGAGACACTGGGTGAGACTGAGACAGTGGGTGAGACTGAGACACTGAGTGAGACTGAGACACTGAGTGAGACACTGGGTGAGACTGAGACACTGAGTGAGACAGTGGGTGAGACTGAGACACTGAGTGAGACTGAGACACTGAGTGAGACACTGGGTGAGACTGAGACACTGAGACAGTGGGTGAGACTGAGAAAGTGGGTGAGACACTGGGTGAGACACTGGGTGAGACTGAGACACTGGGTGAGACACTGGGTGAGACACTGGGTGAGACACTGGGTGAGACTGAGACACTGGGTGATACTGAGACAGTGGGTGAGACTGAGACACTGGGTGAGACTGAGACACTGGGTGAGACACTGGGTGAGACACTGGGTGAGACTCAGACACTGGGTGAGACTGAGACACTGGGTGAGACTGAGACACTGGGTGAGACACTGGGTGAGACACTGGGTGAGACTGAGACAGTGGGTGAGACTGAGACACTGGGTGAGACACTGGGTGAGACTGAGACACTGGGTGGAATGAGACAGTGGGTGAGACTGAGACATTGGGTGAGACTGAGACACTGGGTGGACTAAGACAGTGGGTGAGACTGAGACACTGGGTGAGACTGAGACACTGAATGAGACAGTGGGTGAGACTGAGACAGTGGGTGAGACTGAGACACTGGGTGAGACTGAGACACTGGGTGAGACTGAGACACTGGGTGGACTAAGACAGTGGGTGAGACTGAGACAGTGGGTGAGACTGAGACATTGGGTGAGACTGAGACACTGGGTGGACTAAGACAGTGGGTGAGACTGAGACACTGGGTGAGACTGAGACACTGAATGAGACAGTGGGTGAGACTGAGACAGTGGGTGAGACTGAGACAGTGGGTGAGACTGAGACACTGGGTGAGACTGAGACACTGGGTGAGACTGAGACACTGGGTGGACTAAGACAGTGGGTGAGACTGAGACACTGGGTGGACTAAGACAGTGGGTGAGACTGAGACACTGGGTGAGACTGAGACACTGAATGAGACAGTGGGTGAGACTGAGACAGTGGGTGAGACTGAGACACTGGGTGAGACTGAGACACTGGGTGAGACTGAGACACTGAGTGAGACAGTGGGTGAGACTGAGACACTGGGTGAGACTGAGACACTGGGTGAGACACTGGGTGAGACACTGGGTGAGACAGTGGGTGAGACTGAGATACTGAGTGAGACAGCGGGTGAGACTGAGACAGTGGGTGAGACTGAGACACTGAGTGAGACAGTGGGTGAGACTGAGACAGTGGGTGAGACTGAGACACTGGGTGAGACTGAGACACTGGGTGGACTGAGACAGTGGGTGAGACTGAGACATTGGGTGAGACTGAGACACTGGGTGGACTAAGACAGTGGGTGAGACTGAGACACTGGGTGAGACTGAGACACTGAATGAGACAGTGTCAAATGTGTCATTTATGTAAAATTTCAATCCTAAATATTAACTTTTTGACCTGTCAGTTTATGAATTGTCAAATATGAAAGCAAAATAGACAGTGGCTTAATAGCATTTCACTTTTTATAGTAGTTAAAAGTGTAACTAAAATGACGGTACTGAAACAAATTTAGCTTTTTTTGAATTAACTCAGACACAAAAAACTGTTAAAATTATCCAAATTACCGGCCTGCCAAGCGGGACAATGTGGACGGCATCGGCTACCAGCTGAGCAGACAGACAGACAGACACACAGCGTTCCATACCTAATAATACTCACAGTAGGAATTTAATAAAACTACAATAAAATTATGCTGCACCAAAGAAATTTTTTCTTATCATTATATAGTAGGTATGGAACGCTCCAAAGGCAAAAAACACATTTTCTTTTTTTCCCAAAGCCTTGCTGAAGATCTAAAACTATGCAAGACTAAAATTGGCGAGTTTAACCCCGACTGGCCCTTCCATTGCATGAGCTTGTGGCATTGTACACTTGCCAACACTGCTAGCATGAAGCCTCGAGCTTGAGCTGAATTTAGATAAGATTATCGCATATCAATTGAGCTGCGCCCACGTTTAACCTTCAAATTATAATAGTTGCTTTTATTGTGTGGCTCGTGAGCAATTTCAAGAGAAACCTAAAATACAGATAGTCCACGGACTGGAACCAGCGCGTACAGAAGTCAAGTTGCATGGATTTCGCACTATTCAAAACAGTCCAAGGTTTTTATCATCTGTCAGCCGACAGCAAGCGTGACGATGATTTTGTTGACCGACTCAATCGGTACTGGACAGCCCTGATTCTGGTCCTGTCCGCCGTCGTGCTCAGCGCCAAACAGATTGTTGGCGAGCCAATGAAATGCTGGACACCGCAGGAATTCAAGGATCCCTGGATTCAATACGCCGAGGATTATTGCTGGGTGAAGAATACTTATTTCGTGCCGAAGAATGAGGAGCTCGCCTCCGATCCTGCTGTGAGGCGCAACCAGGAGATCATCTACTACCAGTGGATACCCTACATTCTGGGTGTGCAGGCGTTTTTCTATTATCTGCCAGCCATGATCTGGCGACTGTTCAACTGGAAGAGCGGTGAGACTAAGTTGATTTCATAGGGGAGTAACTGATTACAGTCATGACAAGATTAGCGGAAAATGGTCAAATAACTGATAGATATGGTTAGTAAATGGATTGGAGAAGCTGACACGGGCACACAAACAGAGGTAGAAGGGCAAAAAGACGGAGAAATAGACTGGCAGCACTGAGACTGACAGACAGACAGACAGGCAGACAGGCAGGCAGACAGACAGACAGACAGACAGACAGACAGGCAGGCAGACAGACAGAAAGACAGATAGAAAAACAGACAGACAGACAGACAGACAGGCAGGCAGACAGACAGAAAGACAGATAGAAAAACAGACAGACAGACAGACAGACAGACAGGCAGGCAGACAGACAGAAAGACAGATAGAAAAACAGACAGACAGACAGACAGACAGACAGACAGACAGACAGACAGACAGACGGACAGACAGACGCACAGACAGACAGACAGACAGACAGACTGACAGACAGACAGACAGACAGACAGACAGACAGACAGACGGGCAGACAGACAGACAGACAGACAGACAGTCAGGCAGACAGACAGAAAGACAGACAGACAGACAGACAGACAGACAGAACCGCAATTACCCAACCCGCAGGGCTGGATCTGGCCACGCTGGTGTCCCGGGCCGCCAAGCGGGACAATGTGGACGGCATCGGCTACCAGCTGAGCAGAAACATGCAAATCCGAAGCCAAAGCGAGAGCAAGGACGGCTTCCTTGATAAGAACTTCCTCACCTGCCTGTACCTGACCACAAAGCTGATGTACTCTGTCAACGCCATTGGCCAGTTCTTCTTGCTGTCGTCGTTTTTTGGTCGATCGGCCGATTCGCTGTTCCTGGTTGCTAGGGACCTGGCGCTGGGTGTCGAATGGCACCAGAGCGGCCACTTTCCCAGGGTGACATTCTGCGACTTCTCGATTAGACGGTTGGGAAATCTCAACAGGTGAGAAATTTTCCCATTGGTTTGCTGCTGCTTTTTAAAGCGATTAGAAAGGTCTTTTTTCTGTTCCAGTCCGAGGAATTTAGTCTACAGTCGTTTAGTTCGAAGTCAGTAGCCGTACCCCCATTACTGTCAGTAGCGTACCCCCATTACTGTCAGTAGCGTACCCCCATTACTGTCAGTAGCCTACCCCCATTACTGTTGGGGGCGAGTGGCTCGGCGGTCTAGCGCGTCTGCCTTGTGTGCCACTGGTCCCAGGTTCGACCCCGCGTTGTAGGTCGTTTATTTTCCCTAGCGCGGTTTCGTGTGCAGGGTCACATTAATTTGGGGCCTTGTGCACGAATTGGTTGGGCTATGGGCCAGTTGTGCAATTTACGCCCATGAGGGCAACCCCTGGAACCGCCGCTTGTACACCCTATGTGAGTGCGTGACTGGGTGCTGTACTGGTGTCTATGCCTGCATACCGTATTAAGTGTGACTGAACGCGCTTCAGGAGTCAGCGCGATGGGCAGTCGTGCCCAGTCGCTGGTTGTGGGACGATGTCGCTTTAAGCGTCAAAGTGCCTACAGCCCTCCTAAAGATTTAGCTGTTGTTTAACCCCTATTACTGTGAGTAGCCTACCCAATGTCAAGAATCACCCAGTTTCACGTGCATTCACTCACTGATCCTCATTGCCCACCATTCGGCCTCCCCAGCTACTCGCTGCAATGCGTGCTGGCAATCAACATCTTCACCGAGAAGGTATTCGTGTTCCTCGGCTTTTGGATGCTTCTAGTTGCCGGCATGACCGTTACAAACCTTTTCGGCTGGCTAATCGACCTATTGTTGCCATGGCGACGCGTGAACTTTCTAGAAAACTTGTTGCCAGAATCGGTAACCAAATGGCAAATGCGGGAGCTGCTCGAGAAGCGGCTGGGCACTGATGGCCTGCTGGTGCTTCACCTGATCGCTACTAATTCGGATGACCGCGTTGCTAGGCAGTTGCTAGGCCGCCTGTTAGCCGATTTTAACAAAAATGAGAATCTAAATCCAGCGTCACCACTCGAGGATTTCTATGACGCCGGCAGCGGAGACAGCGGCAGCGGCAGCGGCGGCGGTGGCGGCGGCGAAGGCCAGCCAATAGCCATGCAGCCGCTGGCCGAGAAGCAGCCTCTGATGGTCTGATCTGAGCTTGATTTCCTTTACATGCTATTATTCAACTGGTTGCCATGGTAATTAGTAGAAACTTGATGTTTATGAACCCGGGGAGCTGCCATGACTAGGGGAAGCTGGGTGACTGGGGGAAGCTGGCGTGACTGGGGGGAGCTGGCGTGACTGGGGGGAGCTGGCGTGACTGGGGGGGGAGCTGGCGTGACTGGGGGGAGCTGGCGTGACTGGGGGGAGCTGGCGTGACTGGGGGGAGCTGGCGTGACTAGGGGGAGCTGGCGTGACTAGGGGGAGCTGGCGTGACTGGGGGGAGCTGGCGTGACTGGGGGGAGCTGGCGTGACTGGGGGGAGCTAGCGTGACTGGGGGTGAGGGGAGCTAGCGTGACTAAGGGGAGCTGGCGTGACTGGGGGTGAGGGGAGCTAGCGTGACTCGGGGGAGCTGGCGTGACTGGGGGGAGCTGGCGTGACTGGGGGGAGCTGGCGTGACTGGGGGTGAGGGGAGCTAGCGTGACTCGGGGGAGCTAGCGTGACTCGGGGGAGCTGGCGTGACTGGGGGTGAGGGGAGCTAGCGTGACTGGGGGGAGCTGGCGTGTCTGGGGGGAGCTGGCGTGACTGGTTGGCACCAGCTGCGATTACATTACAAACTACAAAGTGTTTTTGTTCAGCAATAAAAGTACATTCTTTTCATACGAAATATTAGTTAAACTAAACCCAAAAGTCAATAAGTAATTTCATAATGATCATGCAAAACAGACACTTTAGTTTGTTTGAATTTTATTCTCTGTTAATTAATAATAATTTTGTTATACTTTGTCCAGTTTTGATAAGCCCCCAATCTCCTTAATCTTACAGTTTTAGAAAAGAAATAAGGACAATAAAAACTATTTAATTTTCCTCTTCAATAAATTTCATTGCGGTAAATCACGAACGCTATTCGCGACAAAGTGACAACAAAATCAAGAATTTCTTTATTAAATTTAAAATATCGAAAAAGCTAAAACAAAGACGCATAATGTTGGTCCGGATCAAAACATTGCGAATCAGCTTGAGTATACAGAGTCTAAAAAAACTAAATCACTACATAAAATAGGAACACAGATCAGCGCAAAATGTTGAATGATGATGCTACAATACATCAAATTTCTGATTTTCCGATGTGACTAGCCAAAATTAACCAACGGACAAGATTAATTAAGCGACAGAGAATGTCACTTTGCGGTTTTACTTTTTTATGTTAATTAAAACAAAGCTCGAATATCGTATATAAAAATGGTTATTTAATAATAATTGTACAGTTAAAAAAATACTTCAGTAATAAGCATGCATCTCTACTTACAGTAGCTAAAATAGCAGATAGTATCGCTGAATAGTCAAAAGGAAAATTGTTTTTCATTATTGCGTTGATAACAGCAAGTAATTTGGGTAAAGAATGATCTCTACAAAAAATTTGGACGGCTACATTTTTTCTAGCTTCAGAAAACTGCCAAAAATTAGCTTCAGATTTAAAACATAAAAAATTAATCAAAGACAAAAGAACGAAGACAGATAGACAGACAGACGGACAGACGGGACAAGTGACAACCGAGACTGCACGGAAAAAATACATAAAAATATGTCCGTAAAAAACACTCTCAATCAATTTATTCGCAAGCGAGCTTTCCGTCAAAGGAGGACAGGGCGATGCCGAACGCCTGCAGCGCGCACAGCGGGTACGCAAAGTCCATGGTGAACAGGTCGTCGGAGATGCGGCCGAATTGCATCACGACATAATCCACTGCGGGTGCGTTTATTATTACTACTATCAGTAGGCTATGCAGACAACAAGCAAACACACTACTACGAGTAATAGGCGCTCACCATCGTTGGCGTGAACAATTTGAAAGTTTTTCACCGAAGCTTGAGTTACTCGGCCGTGAAAGTTTAGAACGTAGGA
>CATNEM010000180.1:55000-167377 GCA_950096795.1 Macrostomum cliftonense
TGTCAGACACAAGAATAACAAACAGACAAAGTGTCAGACACAACAATAACAAGCAAACAAAGTGTCAGACACAACAATAACAAACAGATAAAGTGTCAGACACAACAATAACAAGCAAACAAAGTGTCAGACACAAGAATAACAAACAGACAAAGTGTCAGACACAACAATAACAAGCAAACAAAGTGTCAGACACAACAACAACAAGCAAACAAAGTGTCAGACACAACAATAACAAGCAAACAAAGTGTCAGACACAACAATAACAAGCAAACAAAGTAGAATGCAAGACGGGGCTTTCAGGACAGTAAGAATCGCCCTTTTCTATATGCGCCTATAACTAAATTAAATATCCCCAGGCACTTCAGCAAAAATAGGGTACCTCCCCTTTTTGACCAAAAGTCCCCAGATCCCATTCACTAGCCTAAATTTAATATGTCCCCATAGATTCGTACCTTTTTCCCAATGGGTCCTCTGGGACAGAGGAAAAAACTGGGACAGCCACAAAAACCTCGTAACATGCAAAAAAATCATAATCCATAATCCATTATTTTGTTTATCCTGGCGAGTTCAATGCACCTCCCGCTTTCATCCGGAGACACTAAACCTAAGCCTTATTCTAGCAACCTAAAGACATTCAAGCATCAACTCAGGGTACTCACCCCGAAAAAAAAAATATAAATTTTCAATAAAAATGCTTCCAACTGTCTCTCCAGGATCTTACTATGTTAAGCCTCATCCCAATTACAAATCTAAGTACCAATGCAAGAAGGAATGCAAAGAATATATGAAAAAATTCTGGCCTAACATTGAACCAACCATCCCGAATCTTAATCAAGCGGTTAAGATTCACTGGCATTATTTGCATGGGGTAACTATTAAAGATTACGACAGCTACTATAACTTTTCAGAAATTATTAAGCAACTGTAATTTATTTCATTTTATTTTTTTTCTCTCACATCCTTTCAATGATAATTGTCATTGCAAACTCTTCACCGTTAAAATCAACAGCTTCTCCATCTTCTGTCTCAAACTGTAGCACTATTTCATTAATTTCTTTGTTACAGAGCACAACTGTTTTTACTGGATTGGGTTTCTCAACAATCATCTGTCCACCAGCAACTGAGTTAGAAATGTTGTACAAAATATTTGATCGCTTTCCCTTGAAGACCCAGTCAAGACTGAGATTGCTTCGGATCAAAATGTTCAAACTTTTAACAATATCCGCGATATTTTCAGCCATGAATAAACCGCGTGCTGGCTGGCGGCTCAACATAACCGCCCCCGGCGAAGGAGTTGCGGGTGGTGCTGCGGTTTCCGCCTTGTAAACTTTCTTTTCAAATCCCAACTCCCGATACCAAGTGCCATCTTTAAACTCTACCTCGGCGTCTTTATGAACTTGCATAACCACTCTCATTACAGTGAGATCAAAGGACAATTTAACAGGAAATAGTTTATTCTCGGGTTTGCTAGCATCAGGAGTTTCAAAATGCCCCTTTTTGGTAAAAACGTTCTCCAGAAAGTAGTTATAAGTGTCCACGCTCTGTGTGCTCACAGGGAATTTAACTGGAAATTCTTTCACTTCGCCTCCAATTTGTTTCCATTTGTAATAAAACATGTTATTCTTTTCTGTCACGTTGGGGACATTTGACCAGCCAGTAAAGTCATTAAGATAAACATGGTAATTTGCCTCTGGGTCCAGACGAATGGGTTGCTCAAGTTTTTCAATAAAAGTTCCACTTGAATCTGTAAGTCGACCAGTTATTGTAATTGGGATACTTTCCTTCGAATGCGACACGATATTGTTTAGTCTTTCAGCAATCGCTTCCATTTTTTTTACAAAAAAAAATTATTTTAAACCTTACTCGAAGAATTATTAATCATGTTCAGCTTAATTTTCCTCTCAAATGCATAGATGATAAAAAGGTCAACGGGTGTAGCCTCACTTCTGTCGATAGTGGTCACAATATTCACCGGACTGTTGTCAGTAGGCATTTGCCTGGCCGACACGTCTGCACCGAAAATGGGGAAAAGAGTCTTGAACTGCCATGCCGTAATAGCGATTCCGTTGTTCTCCTTAACGGCTAAGTCAACCAGCTCGCAGTAAAATTTACTAATTTTGTTTGCTGCAAAATCTCCATTCTGTGGCATTGCCGGGTAAAGATTATCACTGATTTCATGTTGAATTGTTCGCACATTTCCATGTTCATAACGACTTATAGTTAATGGATCTCTCAAACTGACAATAATGTACCTTGGGTTGCTCCAAGAACCCTCCTTAATACAAATCTGTTGCCTTCTTTCATTGCGTTCATCCCTGCACATGTAAGCTGTGTAAGCAACATCAATATCTTTTTCAATAGCCTTCAAATATTCAGCTTTCAGTGCTGTCTTTGGTTCAATGAGTTCCAAGTACAACTCAACTCCTGCTAGCTTAACTTCCATTCTAGTATGCTCAGCTCCTGTCCAAACACTCCTGTTGCGATCGTCCCTGGTAAGCCTAAACGTGTAGCTAAAGTTGCTGGTCAGGCGATTAAAAGTATTGCAGAACCCGCTCATGAATCTCAAAGGTACAAATATATCTACATGTCTATACTGAGAATTCTTTGCGCCATCATCAGCACCCGTCAATGCATAGTTATATATCCCCTTTCTCTTTGTATAACCTGAATCATTTACGTCTCCTTTCTCCTCATTAGGGATGAAGCCAGCGCCGCTACCAAGTTGAATAAAATCTGGGTTTTCAATGAGACAATGAGTGTCATACACTACACCAAAGTTGGCAATTCTCTCCAGCTCTGTACTCCCGTTCGACACGCTAAACTCCTTAAACATGTAGGCCCAGAAGTTGCTGATTAGCGTGACATCAGCGTCATGCTTGTCAGTATTAGCACCAGCAGCATTTGTACCACCTTTAGTCTTGTATTGGAATGTCATGTAAAACCCGCTCCTTAGACTGTGAACGCTGACCAGAGATGAACACCCAGTGTAAGTGAATGTTAGCGTTTGACCGGGGCCCAAATTAGTTTCATTCTGATTTTCATGACTGGGGACTCTTACTTGAGTCGCTTTGATTGTGCTGTCATCACTCAAGATAGGCTTGTTGATTTTATAGAAAACTGGCGTCAGAGGATCGTTCATTTTTTTAGTTTAAAAATTAAAATTAAAAAATGAAGCGAAAAAATTCTCATTACATCTCTGACTTAGAGAAGCTTGCAGAAGCTGAAAAACGAGTCACTGGGTTAATTAACAAAGAGCAGCAGTCCTACAATGAGTTTATCCAAGCCGCCACTGAGTTTCACAAGCCGGGATACACCGAAGCAAAGAAATCCATTGAAACAGTTAAGGAAGCTGTTGATGAGATTCAAGAGAGCCAGTTTCAGAATACGCTGAATAAAATTCCACCTGGCGAAACGTCTCCTCAAGCATCTCAGCAAAAATTGAAAGTAACAGATAACTTCTTTGGGCCAGTAGAATATGAAGGCAAACTCGTCTTTGGTGTTAGTGTCTGGCGTAAAAATATTTCTACTGATCCTGTGGATTATCATCTTGAGATAACGAAAGAAAGTATTGGAGTCATCAAAGAAGGCGCGGTCGGGGTCGGAGAAAACACCTCAAAGAAAGTTGCTTTCACCCAAGTATTGCTCAACTTCATGACTAAAAATCAAGAAACTATTTCTGCGAAACAGCAAAAAAATTATAAAGATCTGGTGACTTTTGCTTTACAAAGAGACATAGACATCCTTAAAGTCCCTGACATACTCAAATTTTTACATGACAATGGGGTAAACCTAAACAGCTTTAGAAAGTATAAGCACTTTAAACAATGGTTTGACCTGCCAGATCAGCTAGAAGTCATAAATTACCAGGAACAGCAAAAACAACTCTCTCAGCAACAAGAGATGCCTCAGCAACAAGAGATGCCTCAGCAACAACAAAGCCCTCAAAAATTAACAGCAGAAGATGTACTCTCTCAACTTGAGACAGCAGATCCAACTCAAGTAGCTAATTACAAAACGGCAAATCCACAAGTATGGAGGCATCTAGAACAGTTCTCACCAGATAGAATGCAGCGAATTTCAAACAGAGTTTTCACACCAAGGCAAGACATTAGATCACCAGAAACATCACCAGAGACATCACCAGAGACATCACCAGATACATCAGCTGCAAGTACCGGCACAGGGATGCCTGAAGTCTACAAGCGACTAGTCGTTCTCCTAGGAGCAGCAAAGACAGGTTTAAAGGATGAGAATAGAAAAGAGTTTGTTCATATTCTTGATAAAATGCTAGAAAAGAAGTACATCGATAAAAGAGCAAGAGAACTTTTACTTTCAAGGTTCAATAAAAAATAATTTTTTTCACATAAAAAATGCCACTAATCTTCGAAAAAGACGTCCCTAAATACTACGATGAGAATGAATTAAAGCTCATTAAAAGAGGATCTGGCCTTTTTCCAGCAGGTCATTATCCAAGAAAAGAGCGATCGGGTAACGGTATTGCTGATTTGATCGCCCAGGGGGCAAAGATTTTCAAAGTCATCAGTGAGAACAAAGAAAATATTAAAAATGCTGCCGAGGCGGCGGGAAGTGTAGTCACAGCTGCGAAGAAGATCAAGGACACTATAAATGAAACCTGCGACCCCAAAACCTCTATACAAAGCAAATCAGATGTTCAACAAAATGTTCAACCACTCGCGCCAAGCGCTGATAGCATTGATCCATCCGTTTATGCTAAGATGAGAGCCGATCTTAAAAAGGGCAGCGGTTTTAAATATGACTAAGGTAGGAGTTTCACGGGTGCTTTCTGGGGGTACAACACATGTGGGGGTACAAGACTAATAGAAAAAAGACACAGGCCCCCGAAAAAGACACACAGACCCCCGAAAAAAACACACAGGCCCCCGAAAAAGACACACAAGCCCCCAAAAAGACACATAAAATCCCAAAAGACACACATCCCCACATCAAACATTGCAAAGTTAGATTGCAAAATAATTAGGCAAAAATTTTTCATCATATAAAAATGGATTTTTCAAATGATTTCAACCCTCATTGGACTCGGAACCAAATCAAATTTACTCATAACGAGGCAATTCCTAGTCATTTCAGATGTATTGTTGTTGGAGAATCAGGCTCAGGGAAGACATTCAGAATCTTTAACATGCTTCTGAGACCAGGATTTCTTGACTATGACACACTGCACATCTACTCACCCACTCTGTATCAAGATGAGTATAAGATGTTGATTGCAGGTCTACAGAATAAACTTACGCTCGTAAAAAGGAGCATATCATTCAGTGTTTTAATAACCAATCCAAGCTGCCCAGTGATCCAGAAATTGTCGCCAGAGAATATGCTAGCCATATCCCAGATAATGAAAAGTGGCACGACATTAAAGTGTTCACATATGGGGACCCGCAACTTGATCCTAAAACTAAACTTCTCCCCCAGCCTGATGAACTAGAAAAAGGAAGGAAGCACTTGATTGTCTTTGATGACTGCATGACAGGGCCCCAGAAGCAAATTGAAAACTATTTCACCAGGGGTCGTCACAACAACTGTAATGTAATCTATATAACCCAAAACTGGTTTGAGTTGCCAAACAAAACTATTCGTGGGAACTGCAATCTGATCCTCTTGTTCCCAACCATACCGCAAGACCGACTGAAGAGGTTAAGTAACGAGGTGATTGCTCCTGCCCATTTTACTAAGCCTCCATTTGATCGAAAGGTATCACAGGAAGAATTCGTTAACCTATGCTTTGAAAAGTGGAATAAACCTTATCAGTTCGTGATGATTAACAAAGAGAAAAGAACAGTAGCCTAATTTTTTGAAATCTAAAAATTAAAATAAAATAAAAAACAAACAAAAATGTCCATAAACTTTGCTGGTGAATCTACTAGTGGCTCCACTGCACACTCGCTTGCTTTCCTTGACAGGCGCTACATTAACGTTGACGAAAAGATCCCAGAGATCGGACCGATTAGAGACCGCTTAAAACCATTGGAACAGTCAGCACACCATCATCAAATAAACATTGAAGACTTGCGGGCAAAAATAGCAAAGCTGACCACTATCGTTGAGACTCTAGCTCAAACTCTCAGATCGGAAATCAATGCAAAAGACATTACTATAAGAACAGCGATTAATAAAAAGCGAGACATCCTTGATTCCTATTCAAAATCAGAAATTACTTTAGCGATCACGGCTGTGAAAACTAAAGCGCGAAGTATTTCTGATTCCTATTCAAAAGCTGAGACTGATGCGTTGCTGACTACTTTGAGAACAACCATTAATCAAAATGTAGCAAAAATAAAAAAGATAGAAAGAGATGTTGCCACGCATACAAGCTATTTGGATAGAATTTATAACAAGTGGGGGAAAACATTGAGACGAATTAGTCGCCTGGAACGACAGCACAATCTCCCTGACATTGACATTGAAGACGCCCTATTGGCTAGGCGGCGAGCTAACACTTCAGAGGAGATTGTACGAAAAGCAACAGAAGTGCAAAGGGCATCGTAAAATAGAAAAAAAAATTTTAGCTATAAAAAATGGCCGAAAATGATTCTCTGTATGACCCGCAACCAAATATAGCACCTAGTGCGCCTCTCTATCCTACAATCAATACTTTTACCTGCAACTCTCAACAGTTCCGACTTGTAGAGATTCAGAAAATGCGAATGGATATTGAAACCGCCCTTATGAAAAACTCTAAAAAACTGAAACGCTTTAACAGACAGTGTCAAGCTTTCGAGTATATTAATATGGTTCTCGGGTCAGTGTCAATTCTAAGCGGCTCTGCAGCTGCTGTTTCTACACTTCCTATTATCACCGCACCAATCGCCATTCCACTTGGAGTTATTGGGGCCTCGTGTGGTCTCATTTCAACGGTTACAGGAGCTCTAACTCGAAGCAGACGCCAGAAGCTAAAGCATCTGCAGGAAATGCAAGCAAAACAGAAAAGCATCCAGTCTTCTATCACCGGGTATATTTCAAAAGCAATAGAAGACAAGTTCATTTCAGAAGACGAGTTTCAAAGCATTCAAAAACTTTATGAGCAGCTCAATGAGCAACATGTACATCTGAATAGCATTGATGACATGAGCCAATTGAGAAATGATATCGAAACTGTCTTCAAAAACTATGCAATCAAACACGCTTCAAAAAAAACTAAACATTTAAACTTAAAATGATTTCCCTATACCTTTTTGAGTCTTAGTCATTGCATATAAAACAGTCATACACAGCTCTCCGCAAATATCACTGCTAAGCCCCTGCAGAATAAAGTCTGAGCGGTAGATTTTTGGAGCTCCCATATATTCCCTTAGCTCATCAGGAACAGCCGTCCCATAGCTATCAAAGTAGTAGTACCTATGCTTTCTGTTTGGATCAATCACCCAGCAAACCCAGTGAGACCCTGGTTTCTCGGCAGTGTCAAAGTTCATGATGCCACATTCTTCGATGCCACATTCTTTCAGTGCGTGGGATTCAGGTAATGTATCCTTCATAAAGACGCCTCTAAAGTTTGGGATTTCTAGTTCTTTTGCCAACTGTTCCAGAAAAATATTTGTCGTCATTATTTTTTGTCATTATTTTTTTTAAATTTAGTCTACGTTTTTAAACCTTATACTTCAACCTCCAGTGCCCAAATGGAAGACTCGTAAGATTGTCTTGAAAGACAACCCTCTTATTATCTGCCCCTGACAGGCCAATCTTTTTCTGGTTTATGGTAAAAATATTATGGTTCTTCGACTGAAGCTTTACAAACTCATGTGTAGTTTTCTTATTATGTAACAGGGCATCTCTGTAGGCCTCTTCATGCAGAGAGTTCTTAACTACATGCTTTGGAATTCCCTTGGACTTCTTAATTATTTTTCCTGATTCATTGCTTTCATCGCTTTCACTGCATTTAACAAAATACGATTTTGATCTCAAACCAATGAACTCGGAGATAACATCACCTGCCTCTACATCTTTCATTTTACCAATTACTTTTTTATTGGATGGGTCGAACACTTGATCCCCTTTCAAAGTTTTAAATGATTCTGGGTACTCTGACAAATCGTAAGGGTTTTGGGGGAGGTGGATTTGTTCAAGCATGTCCTGATAGATGTCCTTAGTCTGAATGTCTAGAATTAGAGAGTCGGTGTCAGTGTAAAGAAGTTTTAACCGAGTGTCGTATTGTCGTTTCATGTCATAGAAGAAACTGTACATAAGACGCTTCGATTCATCAAGCACAGTGACACCTGTAAATATAGGTTTGCAGAGTGTTGCTTTTGTCTTATAGAATAGAACAGCCCCTAAGTAATCGTTGAAGACGTGAATTTCCTTAAAAGTCGGTTTAGAAATATTTCTCTGAATGATGTCACGCTCATGAACGGTGACGAGTTTAAGATTCGTGCGGTTGCGCTCATTTTCAAGAGTCTTGCCGTATACAGAGTTGTTTGCCAGCTTGAACAGATCCTTGTCAAAGTTGTTGGTTGCTTTGGCTCTGAACTGGGTGTTCTTTTCTATGTAGGGTTTCATTCACGCTTCTTCTGCAAATTTGAGGGCCCTATGTGTACATTTGTGACCCTACAGCCTAAGGATATGAAGTACTGTAGCAGCTTATAATGAATTTTGTAGCGAGTCTTGTTGTGTAGGTTTTGGGTGAGTTTAGCTGTGTGTTCGTTTTCTGTAGACAGGTTCCACGAGCCATCTGGGTGCTCGATAATCTTTGGGCAGTTAATATTCTCCGGGAATGGCGCAAAGTCAGAGAAATGATCATGGAGTTCATTGGGAATTTCTACATCAACCTCGTAAATCGCAGGTATCGAAAACGCTGGGTTTATTTGTGATACGGGGAGCCACTGGAAGTCTCTCACCGGTAAGTCTTGACTCATTGCCCAGCCATAGAGATTGTTGGCGTCTAAATAAACGATATAATTTGTGGGTTTCGTTGGGTCATAAGATTTGAGATATGGATTATTCGCCTTTCCATATCTATTCACGCAAATTGATATGCCGCCTCTTTTCGCTGTGTCTATAAAATTGTACATGTCAATGTCGGTTAGAAGTTCAACATACCAGTCTGGGTTTTCATCCCATTTCATTTTAAGTAGAGATTCCCAGCTGGTGGCGGGCAAACTTACATAATGTGCGGGATCAAGACCATATGCTGTGTACCAGGTGTTTCTGAAGGTTTGAAACACATCGGCCAAAAGAAAAACATCTGTGTAAAGATAAATCATGTGGTATTGAAAAAAGTTTTGACAGTTGAAATGTTTGTAGACTGCTTGTGCGTGCTCATAGTCTTTGTCAGAAATTCCTGAGTTTTTTAGCTGCGAGAAGAACTTTTCTTTTGGTGGAAGTTCACCTTCAAAGATGTGCGAGATGTGCGAACCGGTCACATACTCATAAGGGTAGAAACCTTTCTTTCTGAGTAGCTGGAAAGACAGGGGATCTTGTTTTGCTAATATTTGTGCCAGGATTTTTGTATAAGTGCATTGCTCATCTGTTAGATTTTTACTTAATGCGCGTAGACGGGCTTGTAGGAACTGGTAAGAATCCTTGATTTTAACCAAACCAGAACAACCACTTAGTGAACCGGACGCCCCCACCTCTGTTATGTTGAGGCATTTAAACTTTTCCTTGTTCTCAGCTATGCAGTCGAGGTGAATACCCTCTATTTCACCTATTCTTTCAACGATTAGGTGCAGGTCGTATGAACGAGCGTTATGTAGAAAAATATTTAAATCGTGGATGTTATTTTTTAGCTTTAGGTTGCAGGTTTTGTGTGCGGCACCTCTGAAGCAGCCGTCGAAGTGCGAATGGTCTCTAACTTTCGGATTCTTTAAAATGTCTTCAAATGCTTTTCTGCATATGTAGCAACGGGTCGCTGATTGAAAATTGATCTCATCCTGTTCGGTCATATTGATTGGCACAGGTGGGATTGAGCTAAATGTTCTACGTAACTCTAGCATTCTAAATATAAACTGTTTAACACAGTCTTCCCCGAAGAAGTGGTTATACTCGATGACATCAGAATTTCCAAGATGTCCATGATTTCCAATGCAAACGTATGCTACTGAATTTGGGACGTGCTTGCCGTTAACATTTGAACATTCAAAGTCGGCAAATACAATAAAAGGAAGTTTCTCCATCTTGTGATAATTTTTAAACCGTAAATACTTCTGGTTACCGAAAGGAAGAGAGCAGTTAGTTGGATGGTCCTCACAGGTGAGTTCATGCTCTGTGAGTTTTGCCTCCCGACTTTCTTTACCACCACAATAATACTTAAGACACAATCTGCAGATAGATACGGCTTCTTTGTGGTTTGTCATTTGCTTGTGGAGAAGCCTAGAAAGATCTTTAATCCAAACATAATGTGCCTCAGACTGTAAGTTTCCAATTATGAGAAGATCGACTTCTATGCGCCTGGCTGCTGGGTGTCGGGTCGGGTCTTCGTCTAGAATATTCTTACTACTCCTAACAATTTCAACTTTCTCTTTGCTTTCATTCCACTCGAATACGGTGATTCTGATTTTATTATTAAACACTTCCTCTAGTTTGGGGATTTGAGAGACTGCTAAACCTCCTTTCTCAAATAATATTCCTTTGCTGATACACTTGGTAAAATACTCGTCAAAGTACGTCTTATAATGGGAAGTTCTTTCAGGATGGGCTCGATCCTTGTCGTACAATAATGCTGACAAAACCGCCCATAAAGCGCAGCAGTTATCATAGTTCTTCACGTTGATACATGCCTTTTTATTGGCGAGCTTTGTTGGTAGTTCCAGGTAAGAAGAAGCTTTAAGGGGATCGAATTTGAAAATCATAACTGAAACTTTTCGAATCCCAGTAACAACCCAACCAGAACCTCTTGATGTAAAGGCGTCAATCTTTTTACTAACTTCTTGTAGAAAAGGGTCTGGTGAATCGGTTGGACTAAAGGGTGAAGCCTTAGTGGTCATGTAATATTCAAGATGTTCGGTGGGTTTCGTAGGCATATAAAATTCCAATAAAAACGAGAGCTGAAGCTTGAAGGTTTTGCGAGTTTTAAGTGTGTGATTGATAACTGATTGAATGTCATCTCTGAAGTCATTTACGTCAGGAGTCGTTGTTATGTTGGATGTTGTTGTGGATGTTGCTGTGTTGTGTTTGGCGGGAATGGTGTACTCTATGTAGTGGTCTGTAAAAGTTCTCTTTGCAAATTGAATGTCTTCTTGGTTGTTTTCGTTTTCCCAAAGGCCGCCTTCACCTGCTTTAATTGTGACTCCCTTTTCTCTCGCGATTTTCTGCATCTCTAACTGGTGAGCCCTGTCATTGCCCGCTTTCACAGCCGTTGCAACACCTCCAGCAACTCCACCTGCTGCACCAACTGCACCCGCAATGATTGGAATCAGTGCAGCGAGAGGCAGGATTCCACCTGTCTTTTCATCTGTAATGCTGTGATTGCAATCTTTACAATGGATTTGCTGCTGTAACGGATCGACTTTCACTTTCATGCCCTTAATAGTTACAAAACCTGGTTGTTTGGAGTCGATGATTTTGCTAATTTTATTAACTGTTCTGGTTTCAATCATTTTTTGTACATTTTTATTTTTTAATTTATTTTTCAATTTATTTCTGTGTCACTTGGAATGACGAGAAGTTCTGCTCTGGCAAATGATCTTGTAGGGGATTTAGGATTAAAGGCTTGAGACAGAAAATAGTAGTCACCAGTTGCTGTTGTAAAGTGCCTGTCTATTTTATGTACATCTAAACTGAAATATGGGTCAGTTGCTCGTCTCTTTGTGTCCTTTTCTAATTCTCCCGGCAGGTAAAGGAATCGAACAAACTCAGAATTTGTGAGAATTTCCGGAGAATAAACCCCTGGGAGCTTTGGATAATTTTTTTGTTGTGGATTGGGAGATTTAAGCTGAACTTTGTCTTGCTTAATTGCAATTGAAGGTTTTAGGCCTGTCATGCGAGAAACTTCATTGTTAAGCTGACTGATTACTACTGGGAGTCTGTCTGTCCATTTCGTGTAGTATTGTCCGCTCTTCAGTTTGAGCTCCTCTGCTGTCTGCTTAGTAAATAGTCGCTTGGCTAAAGTTAGATTAAATCTTTCTACGAAGGCTTGATCTCTGTGAAGCTCGGTTCTACCGTAACGAATTTTTGTATTATTTTTTTGCATTAGAGTTTTAACTCGACCCATGAATTCTTTACCTGGATCGGTCATGAGGAGGTCTGGGTAGGTTAAGGGCGAATTTTCGTATATGTCTTGCAGAGCGTCTGCTACAGCTTGAGACTGTTTTGTTTTAAGCGGCCTTGCTTCTTTATAACGCGAAGCTACATCAATAACTGTAAGAGCGTACTTATACCCAGAGTCGTTTGGGAGAAACAGAAGATCAGCTTGGTGCGCCTCGTTAGGCTTATAGATGTTGAAGTGGGGTCTTGTAAATTTAACAGGTGGGAAATAGACTTGATAAACAGCCTGTTTAGACAGCCATTTTTCTACTATTTGTTTTGGTTCTTTACTGAGTTCTGCTAATTTGGAGACGGCATTTTTACCAACAAAATAACCGTTGTCACGGTAATAGATTGCTTGTAATTTGTTCTCAGTCATTATTTTTTAATTTAATTTTTAATAAAAAATAAATTAAAATGCCCGACATTCACGGAATAATCGAAAAGCTTCCGAAGCCAAATAATGGTTGGACAATCCCTGGATATAAGTATTGTGGAACTTTGAACCCTCTTGAAATTCAGTTAGATTCCAACAATGTGCCTAATCCGGGTCATGAGCCTGTAAATGAGCTTGATGAGGTATGTATGGAACATGATATTAAGTATCGCGACTTCCCAAATGAGAAACACCGATGGGACAAGGAAATGCTTAGAAGTCTAGACAGTATGGGGGCATCGAGTGGTTGGAGAGAGAGTATGGCGAGGAAATTAGTTAAAGGAGTTATAGCTGGAAAGACTAAGTTAGGGTTGGGGGTTGGCGGTTGCATGGGAAAAGAGAGATTCGCGGGGGTAGGGTTTATACTACACGCGCCAAATAAGGAAATGGGAAGGCTACTGAAAGAGCTTGGGCTAGAGGTTGCGTTTTAAGCTCCCCGTCTTCTAAGCAGTAGATGCAGAAACTGAAGCAGTCAATGATACACGAGGAACCGGCCAGATCGATCAAGAGAGACACAGACAGTACCGCGCAACCACCCCCCGGCTTGAGACCGAAAGAGACAGGAAAGAGCGAGGAAAAAGGGGGGGAGGGAAAGAGGAAAGTCTGTACTGAAATGCACACTATTTTGTACTCTATTTTTGATCCATCTTCATTAGCCATCGATAAAGGGAGAGACAGACAGCTCTTTTGTGTACACTCCTGCGTGTAAACTCCTGCGTGTAAACTCCTGCGTGTAAACTCCTGAAATCAACCAATAAGCGAGCGAACGAAGCTATTTATTTCAATCTAAACTCCTGCGTTGCCTTCTTATTTAAGTAAGTTACCGTCTCAACGGTGCTCTTTTAAAGTAGATTTCCCGTGTATTAAATCTTTACCTTGATATTACAATGGCGACGGCTGGAAAAATAGTAGAATCGTTGAAGGATGTTGTAAAGAAAGATCCATCTTCATTAGCCATTGCTATCAATGAAATGGAATCAGAAGATAAGCGTAAATTGTTTGATTTGTTGCAAGACCTTGAGAAAAAGTCACAAGAAAAGCTGAGAAGTTCCAAGACGAATGAAAAGAAGCGTGACAAAGCAGAAGAGGAAGGACGTTTCATTGGCAGACTCCGCAATAAGCTTGCGCATCTGCAAGAAGTTTTCGTCATCAAGACGCGGTTCCGAGATGCACCCAACATCTTGGTACTGGATGCAAATGAAGAGAATCTCACCCATCTTGATGAGAATGATCTAATTAAGCAATTCAACTCGCTGAAGGATTTTATCGCGGACTTGGAAACGCTGAAGACACTAGCGAACCATTCTCAAGGACTGATTCTGCTCGCTCTCCAAGAGAAAATGACAATCGCCCAGGCAGCCACAAAGCTAGACATTCCCATAAAGTACGCAGAGCGTCTGGCCAACTTTACAAAGTTCGCGAAGGACTATCCTGCTCTACTTCTGACTGGGTACTCCATGGATACAATCCTGAAGTACAAGACGGCGATTGAGCGCACCATCAAAGAAGATGAAAACTTTGCTACGAGACTGGAGATCAATCCTGAGATGAAGTTCGACATTAATGAAGACGAAGACCTTCTAGAAGAGGATGTCTACTTTAATAGTTAACTTTTTCCTGTATTTACAGGAATTGGCGCGAATTTGAATTTCCTGTATTTACAGGAATTGGCGCGAATTTGAATTTCCTGTATTTACAGGAATTGGCGCGAATTTGAACTATACAAAATAAAAAAATTAAGTAACATATTTATCTTTGTCTTAGCATTATTTTGCTTTCATGTCTTCACTTTTTTCAATTAATAATGTGCTACATCTCAGAAGTCGAATATCTTAAGCGATTCTTAAGCGATGATATAGATTGATATGGAAAGTCGCAAATAAATTTGCGGCTTTCATTGGAAAAGAGAAAAAGTTATCCAAAAATTTTCAACTTTTTTTTGAAGAGTTCGCAATGACAATTATTATTGAAAGGATGTGAGAGAAAAAAAATAAAATGAAATAAATTACAGTTGCTTAATAATTTCTGAAAAGTTATAGTAGCTGTCGTAATCTTTAATAGTTACCCCATGCAAATAATGCCAGTGAATCTTAACCGCATGATTAAGATTCGGGATGGTTGGTTCAATGTTAGGCCAGAATTTTTTCATATATTCTTTGCATTCCTTCTTGCATTGGTACTTAGATTTGTAATTGGGATGAGGCTTAACATAGTAAGATCCTGGAGAGACAGTTGGAAGCATTTTTATTGAAAATTTATATTTTTTTTTCGGGGTGAGTACCCTGAGTTGATGCTTGAATGTCTTTAGGTTGCTAGAATGAGGCTTAGGTTCAGTGTCTCCGGATGAAAGCTGGAGGTGCATTGAACTCGCCAGGATAAACAAAATAATGGATTATGGATTATGATTTTTTTGCATGTTACCAGGTTTTTGTGGCTGTCCCAGTTTTTTCCTCTGTCCCAGAGGACCCATTGGGAAAAAGGTACGAATCTATGGGGACATATTAAATTTAGGCTAGTGAATGGGATCTGGGGACTTTTGGTCAAAAATGGGAGGTACCCTATTTTTGCTGAAGTGCCTGGGGATATTTAATTTAGTTATAGGCGCATATAGAAAAGGGCGATTCTTACTGTCCTGAAAGCCCCGTCTTGCATTCTACTAAACAAAGTGTCAAACACAACAATAACAAGCAAACAAAGTGTCAGACACAACAATAACAAGCAAACAAAGTGTCAGACACAACAATAACAAGCAGACAAAGTGTCAGACACAACAATAACAAGCAAACAAAGTGTCAGACACAACAACAACAAGCAGACAAAGTGTCAGACACAACAACAAGCAGACAAAGTGTCAGACACAACAATAACAAGCAAACAAAGTGTCAGACACAACAATAACAAGCAAACAAAGTGTCAAACACAACAATAACAAGCAAAAAAAGTGTCAGACACAACAATAACAAGCAGACAAAGTGTCAGACACAACAATAACAAGCAGACAAAGTGTCAGACACAACAACAACAGGCAGACAAAGTGTCAGACACAACAATAACAAGCAAACAAAGTGTCAGACACAACAATAACAAGCAGACAAAGTGTCAGACACAACAATAACAAGCAAACAAAGTGTTAGACACAACAATAACAAGCAAACAAAGTGTCAGACACAACAATAACAAACAGACAAAGTGTCAGACACAACAATAACAAGCAAACAAAGTGTCAGAGACAACAACAACAAGCAGACAAAGTGTCAGACACAACAACAACAAGCAGACAAAGTGTCAGACACAACAATAACAAACAGACAAAGTCAGACACAACAATAACAAACAGACAAAGTGTCAGACACAACAATAACAAACAGACAAAGTGTCAGACACAACAATAACAAACAGACAAAGTGTCAGACACAACAATAACAAACAGACAGTGTCAGACACAACAATAACAAACAGACAAAGTGTCAGACACAACAATAACAAACAGACAAAGTGTCAGACACAACAATAACAAACAGACAAAGTGTCAGACACAACAATAACAAAGTGTCAGACACAACAACAACAAAGTGTCAGACACAACAACAACAAAGTGTCAGACACAACAACAACAAAGTGTCAGACACAACAACAACAAAGTGTCAGACACAACAACAACAAAGTGTCAGACACAACAACAACAAAGTGTCAGACACAACAACAACAAAGTGTCAGACACAACAACAACAAAGTGTCAGACACAACAACAAAGTGTCAGACACAACAACAACAAAGTGTCAGACACAACAACAACAAAGTGTCAGACACAACAACAACAAAGTGTCAGACACAACAACAACAAAGTGTCAGACACAACAACAACAAAGTGTCAGACACAACAGCAGCAAAGTGTCAGACACAACAGCAGCAAAGTGTCAGACACAACAACAACAAAGTGTCAGACACAACAACAACAAAGTGTCAGACACAACAACAACAAAGTGTCAGACACAACAACAACAAAGTGTCAGACACAACAGCAGCAAAGTGTCAGACACAACAACAACAAAGTGTCAGACACAACAACAACAAAGTGTCAGACACAACAACAACAAAGTGTCAGACACAACAATAACAAAGTGTCAGACACAACAGCAGCAAAGTGTCAGACACAACAACAACAAAGTGTCAGACACAACAGCAGCAAAGTGTCAGACACAACAACAACAAAGTGTCAGACACAACAACAACAAAGTGTCAGACACAACAACAACAAAGTGTCAGACACAACAACAACAAAGTGTCAGACACAACAATAACAAAGTGTCAGACACAACAGCAGCAAAGTGTCAGACACAACAACAACAAAGTGTCAGACACAACAGCAGCAAAGTGTCAGACACAACAACAACAAAGTGTCAGACACAACAACAACAAAGTGTCAGACACAACAACAACAAAGTGTCAGACACAACAACAACAAAGTGTCAGACACAACAACAACAAAGTGTCAGACACAACAACAACAAAGTGTCAGACACAACAATAACAAAGTGTCAGACACAACAATAACAAAGTGTCAGACACAACAACAGCAAAGTGTCAGACACAACAACAGCAAAGTGTCAGACACAACAATAACAAAGTGTCAGACACAACAACAACAAAGTGTCAGACACAACAGCAGCAAAGTGTCAGACACAACAACAACAAAGTGTCAGACACAACAGCAGCAAAGTGTCAGACACAACAACAACAAAGTGTCAGACACAACAGCAACAAAGTGTCAGACACAACAACAACAAAGTGTCAGACACAACAACAACAAAGTGTCAGACACAACAACAACAAAGTGTCAGACTCAACAGCAACAAAGTGTCAGACGGCACTCACTCTGCTGTCGCGCCTGCCTCCAGACCGACTTCTCGCGGCGTTGTTGCTGCTGCTGCTACTGGGACTGACTGGCGTCTCGTCCACATCGCTCGCCGCCGCCGCCGCCGATTCTCGACTGCGAACGTCGGCGTCATCGTAGTTGCCTTCGTCGTCGTCGTCGTCTGGACTGCGGCTTCGTTGACCGCGTCGCGGACGATCGCCGCGACGGCCTTGCGACGAGGCAGCAGCTCGAGCGCCTGCCGCCGCCGCCGCCGGTGGAGCTTTTCGCTGCCGCCGCTGCTCTTGGCGCCGGTGGCGGCGCCCGTCGTCCTCGTCGTCGTCGTTGCCACCACCGCTGTTGTCGCTAACACCTGGGTCGTCAACTTCAACCAAATCGACGTTGCCTCGCCGACGTACCGAACCGGCGCGCTCGTCCTCGCTAGAGGAAGAAGAGGCCCGTCGGCGAGCCGCCCTACTCGTCGACTTGCTGCCAGACTTTGTCGTCGAATTCGTCGATTTCGGCGGCCTGTCGTCTGTTGGCGATCGTCGACGTTGATGACGATCGTCTCGTTCTCGTTTCGGCGACGTTTTCTTCTTCAACTCGTCCGCTTCGCCGCCGTCGCTGCTGCTGCCCGGATCGGCGCCGCGTCTCGGCCGACGAGTTTGGGTCGACGGGCCGTCAACCGCGGCGTTTTCCTCTTCGTTGTCCGGCTCGATGCAAAGCTCGCGCACTTTTGTTGTTGACATCGTCACGCCGTCCGGATTTACCGACTGCTGGGGACCGACGTAGGCTGGAGCGGGTCGGGTCGGAGAATTGTGACATCAGCAATGGTGCGCTCGCATATAAACAATTGAATTTTTAATATATACCATCGCTTTCTAAAAGTTTCTAAAAAGTCGCACTCCACTTCAAATTGAAATCGCCCTCGAATCCATTTGAAAATCGCCCTTTTTAAGTTTTATAAAAAAATCGCCCTTTTATTTGCTTGAAAATCTCACTCCAATCCATTTAAAAATCGCCTTCTTATTCACTTCAAAATTGCCCTCTAATCATTTTGAAAATCGCCCTCTAATCATTTTGAAAATTGCCCCCCAATCCTCTTGAAAATAGGCCTCTAATTTAAATTAAAATCGCCCTCTAATCCTCTTGAAAAATCGCCCTCCAATCCTTTTGAAAATCGCCCTCTAATCCTCTTGAAAATCGCCCTCCAATCCATTTGAAAATCGCCCTACAATCCTCTTTAAAATCGCCCTTCAATTCCCTTTAATACACTTGAAAGTCGCCATCCAGTTTTCTTCAGAATCGCCTTCCAATTATCTTGAAAAATCGCCATTCAGTTTAGCTTCAAGTGTTACAATTGAAATTGCTGGTTCAATTTAGTAGCTTAAATCTAAATGCAATAAAGCCGGAATTGCCAGAAATTAAAGCACAGTTGACAGTTACAACTTTTCCGAATGTACACGCTGTGCACGAGTTGCAAATTTCGAGAGTACAAATTAATTCCAGATCGGGAAAACCCGGTTTTAACTTGCACACCAAGCAGAATTGGTAGTATTTAGCATTAAACAACGCAATCAGGGTCGAAGTAACCTGCTCGGCTGAATAATTATAGGTAGAAACTACTTCCTGTTGCTAAGGCTTGTCGCCAGCACTCACCAAACTGATGCGCGGGCTCCTCTCTGCGAATAGCGGCCACGGGCATTAGCGGAGCGCGTTCCACCTCCCGACCGGCGCTACGCCGACCGCTGACTGGCCTGGCATCATTTCTTTGCACAATGCCGGTGCTCTGGGCTAGCCGCCTCTCCTGCATCTTTTTGGTCCGTTCTAATTGGTTTAGATTGCGCGAATAGCGCAGTTGCTCGCTGTCAGTCATGACTTCGCGTCTCTGGGGGGGGGGAGCGGCTGGGCTGAAAAAATATTTAAAAAAACAGAGGACAGCTTTTTTAAGGAAAAGAATAAATAATAATAATAAATTAAGTCACCCGACCTTTCGGTCAGATGTACAGCCCACGGCACAGCCGCAGCTAGTTGCGCGGCGCATCCTAGGGCTGTGTACAGCTGCTCAGCCTGACGGGCTGGAGGGGCCGCAACACCCACCCTGAATTTACCCAGCTCAAACTGATACCCAATCTCAGCTGGATGGTACTGAAGCAATGCGGGATTAAATGCCTTGCTCAAGGGCGCAAATTGTCTTTTAGCGCCGGGACTCGAACCTACGACCTTCCGGTCATAAGTCAGGCGCCTTAGCCACTAGGCTACAACTCCTACTAGGACAAGAAAAACTTTTTGATATGTAGGGCAACATAAAATTATTATAATTCTATTAAGGTCCTTAACGAGGAGATTATCAGTAAAGTGTAGACGCGAACCAGAGGCGGGGGGTCGCACGAGGGTAAAAGAAAAAGACTAAAAAAGTAAGTGAAGGCCTGAAAAAAACTCTTGCTAATTGTCGTTAGCAGAGAGTTGGCTCAGCCAAAGACAGATGGACAGACAGTGTGATATGGGGGCAAAGACTAGCCAAGAGATAAGCGGCATTGGTAAGCAGGCAATGACTAATGCTTTGCTTAAAAATTCTGTGCATAGATTCTTAGAAAAGTTAAAATTTAAGAAAATGATTAGGCAAGAGAAATTGCTGTCTATTTAGCCTGCAGTCTTAGTGAAGTTGCTATTAATAAAGTTTTGAAGAAAACTACTCTCTTATCTATGCACTATGTGGCATTGAGAAACCAAGCAAGTTTTTGTTTAATTTTGTAGATTCACTGCAAATTCTGTACATTTTAATGATTTAGCAATCTACCATGTCTTTTATGTCTGCATAGGCTGAAAAACTTATTTGATTAGATTTTTTTACAATTAACAAATTAGTATGGGATTTTTTTATTGAGATATTATTTTTTATAGCAAGCATTCAATAGAAAGAATTATATGTGAATTAAATATGTAAAAGTAAGTTCTATACTACTTTTGTAATATCTTTATAGTAAGCAATAAAAAAACTTGATGAATTTTTTATATAAGGAGGCAAACTCTAGAGACTAGCCTACCTTGAGGTACAAGTTAGCATTTTTAATATAATTAGCTATGTTCTAGACACTTTTCCTTGAGAGGGTTAACTGGAAATTATTAGTCTTTTTAGCCCTTTTTAGAGCCAGAAAATGCCATTTTTGCCAAAAGAGCCATAAGATATTAGACCAAATGCCAGATAAAAACAAGTACTATAATATCTCAAAGCCAAAAGCCTTAAGATCATACAATACTACATAGGATTAGGCCCAAAATCCACAAAATTCTAACTACAAAGCAAGTACCTTAACTACAAGTATTATATTGCAATTTTCTCATATAGCTTACAACTCTTTTGCACTCTTTTTGCAAGTAAAATTTTCTTTTATTTTTATTGCATACTAGGCCCTATAATATGTAAATTTAAGTTTTTTCTGCCTTTTAGAAACATGGCTATCATGTACATTATTTACTACTTATACAATTGAAAATGTGTAGAGCCTACAATACCTTTGAATTAAAGAATAGAACATAGTCTTTAAATTTCAAATATATGTAATGCAGGAACTAGATCATAGTGCACCAGACATTTTTTTTATCCAAATCTGTCTTACATTTAAATAAATTATGTAGAAAAGTAAACTAATGGTACTTCTTAACATTTATATTAAAAAGAAATACATACTAGTGCCAGTACTAAAGTCTTTAGCCATATTCCTTGCTATTATGGTACTATTTATTACAGCTAGCTTAAAACTAAAAAAATTTTCTATAAATTGTTATAGTGACCATGACACTGACACTGATAGTTTAATATTTTTTAGCTAAAACTATTAAGCTATAAAACTATAAAGCTATAGGCAACTTAGTAAAAATTTTTGAAACAAGTGACAACAATATAAAAATTATTATTTTCTGAATGTTATCGACTTTCTACATGCTGCAGTTTTCTTGTTCAAAAGAAACGTGACAGAGCCAATTAATACTTCTTTATTTTAGCCATTCTTTCTAATCTTAATCTATAACTTAGACTAGAAGCAAAGTACTTGATTCTGACGATTCAATCAGACTATCCAAAATTGTTGACTTGTATCGAACATATTTATTTAATGGGTGATAAAAGTTAAACCTACCTAAACATAAAAACCTTGTCTGTTCAAAAGTTTTAAAAACGTTCAGAATCGAATCACTATTTATTTGGAAACAGGATATAAGGACGAAAAGAGAACCTGAACGTCTGCTAGAGTTCAAAAATAGCAACAATCCTTGAAAGTTAAATATCACAAGCTAAACTCTTTGTCAAGTATAACAACGTATTGTAAGATTCATTCAATCATTGTTTTCAACTGTGTTATTCTATGCGCAGTTAATTTCCTAAAAAATAGCAATAGTTAAAAAATGAAGAACTAATCACGAACACTAATTAAAATTACATGTTTTTTAACAACGTTTCGGTTCATGCTCCTGAACATTTACTTCATATATTTTCTTGTGTTAAAATAATAGTCGGGTGTCCTTGCTAGTACGAATTTTAAAAATACGCATTTTACTGGTTTTTTTAAAGAATTTTAAACTTAAATATATTTTTTAATTGACTGTTTAATAGTTATGGACTTCTTGCTTTCTGAAGATTGTATAGTCATTTTCTCGAATATTTTATGCTTTAGTGAAATTCATTAAATTTTAATTTTTTTTCATATTTCATATTTTTGCTTATCCTTTGCACTGAACTTGGCTGGACTGGGCAATTTTTGTCGCGGCGTGTCGCCGAATTGCTTTCGCCGAATTTTATTGGCATCCCTTGGTACATGTGCATCCGGATCCTTATATGAAATCCTTTGACATCCTTGCTTGTTATTGTGGACAACCCATTCGAAGTTTCTCGAAAATAATTTCAAGTTAGAATCATCGCCAATGAAAACTAAATCTACTACCCATGGAACGTACGTGTACGTTACTTTGTACTTACGTATGTTACTTTCCGTCAGGTGCACTGCATCCATTATTTTAAAACCTCTCAAGGACCAAAGACAAAAGACAAACCGGTGGGACAAATTTCTAAATAATTCCCTTAGTATAAATTTTAACACAAAAACATTATTGCAAAAGTTCATCTGTGTATTCTAACTAAGTAGTCAGTATTATAATTGTACTCTTGATTGTAGTTGACAATGAACGTCTAGTAAATTTACATTGCGATTTTCATGGCATCAAAATATTTTTTACGAATAATTCACAATCTTGTTTTGATATACCGCCAAAAACTATATTTTGCACATTTCTATGGACCGTAATTGTAGAATCTGGTATTCCCGCAAATTGAATTTACTCTGCATCTTTCTAACTCAATAATCAAATTGTTGAATTCTAAGTCAGGCAGTGAGACAAATCAGCGTTATTTCATCGCAGCGAGTGACCAACCGTGCAGTATTTAACTTTTCCTAGAAGATTGCTGAGAGATACATAGTCATTAAAACTAGCTCTTCGGTGCCCCCCCAGGGGGGCGCAGACAGGCATTTTAAATCACTCATTTACTCAACAGAAATCTCCCTAAGCTGCTAGAAAATCTCTGCAGCAAAATTAAAGTCTCCCTAAGAGCATAATATCCTTCTGTGTATTCAGAAAATCTACTGAAAGTCTCCCCGAGCAATTTGCCAATTGCCCCGAGCACTTGAAAAATCTCCCAACCAGCTAAATAATCTTTCCGAGCAACAGGAAAATTTTTTAGAGCAGTCAAAATATCTTCCCCCAGCAGTAAAGTGAAAAACTCCGCCAGCAGTCCGTTTTCTTCTTTTTGAAGAAAATCCCCCAAACAAATAGAAACTTTCCCGGGCAGTTGAAAATCCCCTAAGCAGCCGAAAAGCCCCCAGAGAAGAAAAATCTTCGGGTAAAAAATACCCCCCCCACAGACAGAGAATTCCCCAACCAGACAAAAAATCCCAAGCAGAAAAAAAGTCTCATGAGCAGTTGGAAATTCTACCCGAGGCAGTTGAAAAATATTCCGGAGCATTTAAGAAACCCTTTTTAAGCAGTTGGAAAATCTACCTGAAGCATTTAAAAAACTCCTGGAGCATTTAGAAAACCCCCCTCGAGCAGTCCGAAATCACCCAGGCATTTAGAAATCCCCCGATAAGATAGAAAATTTGTCCTAACAGTAAGAAAGCAGACAGAAAATTTCCATGAGCAGCAAGAATATCCCCATCAAGCAGTTAGAAATCTACCCGAGGCAGTTAGAAAAACTCCTCATGCAGTTAAAAATCTCCCGGACCAACCAATCCCCCTCAAGCAGTCCGAAAACACCCAAGCAGTTAGAAATCCCCTAATCAGACAGAAAAGTTCCTCGAGCAGTTAGAAAATCCCCAAGCAGACTGAAAATCCCCCTGAGCAGTTAGAAAATCTCCTTCAAGCAGTTCAAAATCACCCAAGCAGCTAAAAATTTTTTCGAGCAGCTAGAAGATTTTTCGAGAGCAGCCGAAAAATCTTCCTCCAGGATAAGGTCACGAGCAGAAAAAATCCCCAGCAGTTAGAAAATCCCTTTTGAGAAGTCGGAAATTCCAATCAAATAGAAACTTTCCCCGAGCAGTCAGAAATCTCCTAAACATAGAAAAAACTTTTGCGTACAGTCGGAAAATCTTTCCCCAGCAGTCAGGTAGAAAGCCCCTCAAGCAGACGGAAAAATCCCCCCAGCAGTTAGAAAATCCCCTTCTAGGAGTCAGAAATCCCCCAATCAGAGAGAACATTCCCTGAGCAGACAGAAAACCTCCCTGAGCAATTAGAAAATCTTCCCGAACAGACAGAAAATACCGTTCGAGCAGTCAGACACTACCCAAGTAGTTAAAAAGTCCTCTTCGAGCAGTTAGAAAATCTTCCCGGAGCATTTACAAAGACCCTTCGAGCAGTCAAAAATCCAAAAATCCCCTAAGAAGTAAAAAAGTCCAGTTCAGGCAGTCAGAAATCCCCAAATCAGGTAGAAAATATTCCGGAGCTGTTAGAAATCCCCAAGCAGACAAAAATGTTCCCAGGCAGTAAAAAATCTCCCAGAGCAGTTAGAAAAAATTCCCAAGCAGTTAAGAAATCCCCCTGCAGCATTAAAAATTTCCAAGTCAACCAAAAAATTCCCCGAGCAGAAAAAATTCGCCCAAACAGTTGGGAAATTCCCCTGCGGCATTCTCAGAAATCCACCAATCCCATAGAAAATTACACCGAACAATTATAAAATCTCCTTGAGCAGACAGAAAATCCCCCAAGCAGACAGAAAATCTCACTGAGCAATTAGAGAATCTTCCCAAAAAGTTTGACAATACCTTTAAAGCAGTCAGGAATCTCCTAAGCAGTTAGAAAGCCCTTTTCAAACTGTTAGAAATCCCCCACTCACATAGAAAATTTCCCCGAGCAGTAAGAAATCAAAGAGGTAGAAAATCTCCCGGGTAGACGAAAAATGTCCCCCCCCCGAGAATTTAGAAAATTTTCTTCGAGCAGTTAGAAATTCCCAAGTAGACAGAAAAGTTCCCTAGCAGTTAGAAAATCTCCCAAGCAGTTTGAAAGTGCCGTTCGAGCTGTTAAAAATCCCCAGTCACAAAGATTATTTCCCCAGACAGCAAGAAATCCCTAAGCAAATAGAAAAATCTCAATAGGAGGTACAAAATCTCCCAAGCCGAAAAATCTCCCCCGAGTAAGGTCGAAAATCCCCTAAGCTGACAGAAAAACCTCTACGAGCATTTAGAAAATCCTCTTTGATAAGTTACTCGTAGAAATTCTCCAATTCTCCAAGTCCCCTTCGAGCAGCTCAAAGTCCCCTTCGAGCAGTAAATCTCCCAATCAGATAAAAAAAATTCTCAGAACAGTTGGAAATCTCCCCGAGCAGTAAGAATATCTCCTTAAACAGTTGGAAACTTCCAAACAGTAAGAAAATAGCTTCGAGCAGTTAGAAATCCCCTGATTAGATAGAAAATTACCCCGAGCAGTTACAAATCCACAAAGCCGACAGAAAAGTTCCCCAAGCAGTTAAAAAATCTTACGAGCAGTGAGAAAATCTCCCCCAACGGTTGGAAACCTCCCAGAAGTCAGAAATCACCGCAATCAGATAGAAATCTCCCTAAACAGATAAAAAATCCTCAAAGATGACAGAAAATCCCCCAGGCCATTTAGAAAATCCCCCTCGAGCAGTCCGAAACAACTAAGCAGTTAGAAATCAAATCAAATAGAAAATCAAACCTAATCAAATAGAAAAGTTCATCCAGCAGTTAGAAGGTCTCTTTCAAGCAGTGAGAAAGTCTCCCTGAGCAGTTAGGAAAATCCCCAAGCAGACAAAAAATCTCCCTGAGCAATTAGAAAATCTCATTCAAGCAGTTGGAAACATCCCAGCAGTCAGAAATCCCCGGAATCAGATAAAAATCTCCCTAAACAGATAAAAAATCCTCAAAGCAGACAGAAAATCTCCCGAGCATTTAGAAACTCCCCTCGGGCAGTTAGAAATCCCCAAGCTGACAGAAAATATCCCTGAGAAGCCTGAAATCCCGCAAGCAGACAGAAAGTATCCCCAAGCAGACTAAAATCCCCCAAGCAGTTTGAAAATCCCTTTTGAAAAGTCACAAATTCCGCAATCAAATAGAAACTTCCCCCGAGCAGTCTGAAATCCCCCAAGCAGACAGAAAGTATCCCCAAGCAGTCTGAAATCTCCCCAGCGGGAGAAAAGTTCCCCAAGCAGTTAGAAAGTCCCCTTCGAGTAGTTTAGAAAATCTCCCTGAGCAGTTAAAACGTCTCCCGTAGCATTTAAAAAGTCCCCTTCGGGCAGTTAAAAATCCCCCAAGCATACAGCGAATTTCCCCGAGCAGTCTGAAACCCCCAAGCAGACAAAAAATCTCTTTCGAGCAGTTAGAAATCCCCTAGCAGTTGGAAATTCCCCTTCGGGCCGTTAGAAATCCACAATCAGACAGAAAATGCCCCCAAACAGTTATAAATCTCCCAAGCAGACAGAAAAGCTCCCAGAGCATGTAGAAAATCCCCATAAGAAGGCAGAAAATACCAATCGAGCAGTCGAGAAATCCCCTAGCAGTAAAAAACTTCCCTTCAACAACAACAACAGCAAAATACGCTGTCAGGTGGAAAAAACAGCGTCACAGGGCGTGCCTCAGGGCCTTCCCTTCCCTTCGAAGCACTTAGAAATTTTCAAATCAGATAGAAAATTTTCCCGAGCAGTTAGACATCCCCTAATCAGTTAGAAAATTTCCCTGAGAAGTTTGAAATCCCCCAATCAGACAGACAATCTCCCAGAACATTCAGAAAATCCCCTTCTAATGGTTGGAAAAGCTTCCCGATGCAGTAAGAAAACCCCCTTAAGCAGTAAAAAAGTCTCCCAGAACATTTAGAAAATCCCATTGGAGCAGTCAGAAATCCAAAAGCAGTTAGAAAGTCTCCCAGCACCCTAACAGTCAGAAAATTTATAAGAGTCGTCAGAAAATCTCCCAAGCAGTTTGAAACCCCCTGAGCATCTAGGAAATCCCTAAAAGTTTAGGAAATTGTTCCCGAGCTTGTAGGAAAATCACTACAGCAGATAAAAAATCCTGCGAGCAGGTAGGAAGTCGCTATTATAACGCCTTATCAAAGACACATGCGGTTTAAGAAAATTAAGCTAATCACAATTTAAGAATTGGGAGGCTATCAGACTTACCGATCAGTATCGTGCTCGACGAAGACCTCTTAAATAGCTTTTGCTTCTTTGAAAAGTTTTCTCAATCTAACAGGGCTACAAAAACTAACATTCTTAACTTACTGACTCGAGAAATGATTGGCAAATTCACTGCAGAACGGCCCAGTGAAAATAAAAATATTTCGCTCAAGCATCCACACTTTTAAGCCAATTTATTCAATGTTGGCACTCCAGCTGGGCGAGAAATAATCAATCGCTAATAAAATGTACACAGATCGCTTGAGCAGTTTTTCTATTGCCCTTGTGCACAACCATTAAGCTAGGGCTGGGGCAGTGTACTCTAGCTAGGTGAGAAAATTTATATTCTCTTCTTACCGGCGCGACAATTTAGGTAAACTTGGAGCAGTGTACTCTAGCTTTATGACGCAGCCTTTTCAAATAAAAATTAGACAGTGCAGAGTTAGAGAATTATTGGCCCGCGAATTTTAACTGAGCACAAAACTTTATGACGCAATCTAAAATAAAATCAACATTCTGACAGTGCCGAGTTTGACCTTTGTTGGCCTCGCATTGAAAGCATAGGAAAAACTCGTTTTTCGAATATTTAATCCCCTTACACTTGGAGAAGAGCTTGCAAACTTTCACGGTCTCATCCTCGAAGAATTTGCAATCTTTTGGCACAAATTTGATCAAAATCGGTTGAGCCGTTCGAGCTCTACATCGCAGAGTGCAGAGTTAGAGAATTATTGGCCCACGAATTTTAACTGAGCACAAAACTTTATGACGCAATCTAAAATAAAATCAACATTCTGACAGTGCCGAGTTTGACCTTTGTTGGCCTCGCATTGAAAGCATAGGAAAAACTCGTTTTTCGAATATTTAATCCCCTTACACTTGGAGAAGAGCTTGCAAACTTTCACGGTCTCATCCTCGAAGAATTTGCAATCTTTTGGCACAAATTTGATCAAAATCGGTTGAGCCGTTCGAGCTCTACATCGCAGAGTGCAGAGTTAGAGAATTATTGGCCCACGAATTTTAACTGAGCACAAAACTTTATGACGCAATCTAAAATAAAATCAACATTCTGACAGTGCCGAGTTTGACCTTTGTTGGCCTCGCATTGAAAGCATAGGAAAAACTCGTTTTTCGAATATTTAATCCCCTTACACTTGGAGAAGAGCTTGCAAACTTTCACGGTCTCATCCTCGAAGAATTTGCAATCTTTTGGCACAAATTTGATCAAAATCGGTTGAGCCGTTCGAGCTCTACATCGTTCCATACATACATACATTAGACATTTAGTATAGTAGAAGATTACATTGTAAAGAACTTTTACCCAGACACAATGACCAGCCAAAATGGTCATTATTACACACTTTTCAAGTCCATTAAACGTTGCGTCACTCGCAACTTGCAAGGCGGCGTTTATTTTTACCTACTATAATTGGAAATTTCAAATTCTAACAAACAAACAAAAATAGCCATACCAAGATAGCAAGAAAACATAGTAAAATGAAACGAGGAGAGGAGAGGAGATTAGAGGAGAGGAGAGGATAGGAGAGGAGAGGAGAGGAGAGGAGAGGAGAGGAGAGGAGAAGAGGAGAGCTGGGAAGATAGATAATTAGTTTTTATACAGTACTTGTAGCTCTAATTGTCTTACGGCATTATTATTAATGGTAAATCACTTCGTTCCAAAATTGAAGGTGCAGTTGTCAAACCGGCAGTTTTCAAAAAGACGAGCCACTTGCGCTTGAGTATTTCGTACTGAAAAAAGAATTCGATGATTTCGATGACTTTCAGATTTCCTAGATTTAATGATTAGTTATTGCTCATTTACAACTTACCACTTGAAACATGAACTTCTTGGCAATCGATGCTTTCGCATATCTTCAGTTCTGGGCCCTGGCCAGTGGATGAAATCAATTAACGATTGATCGTCGTGATGATCATTGGAACTGATCTCTGACAACAACTGGAGCTCGTCCATTTTTATGCCATTCAGCGATTCCACCGGTAGATTTTTCCAATTTATTAGAGCAGGCATATTTGATCTGATGTTAGTTGAAACCAGTTAAAAATTGATGCCTAAGTTATAGACTCGCCTTTTCATCTTACCTATTTGTCTCTTTAACTGTCCCTCTGCACGCGTAATCAATGTACATCATACTCTCTGCCCAATCAGTTCACCCACCCCGTCTCTCCTCCAATCACATTAAATGAAAAATGTGAAATAATGGCCGCTCAAAAGTGTGTTAAATTGACCGGAAAAGTGTGTTAAATTGACCGATGTGCTGGGTAAAAGTTCTTTACAATGCGCTTGTATAGTATGTTGCGGAGTTGAATAATGGCCAAAACACGAGTGCGTAGCGCACTCGTGTTTTGGCCATTATTCAACTCCGCAACATACTATACAATCTACCATTGCGCGCAAGTGACGGCGTGGTTTCAAAGGTTTTTTAGCGCCGGCATGAGCAGCTTTTGATAGACCGATACGAGCAAATAACATTTAAACGCAGCAGAAAGCCTGCCAGGTGTGGAGAGAGGGAGCCTACTAGATTTACATGACTCGGCTGGCTAAAATAAAACGGGGGTTGCTTATCTTGCTTTATCTGCAGGATACCGACGTGCATGTACAGCCAATTGCACGGTGCATGGTCTGATCTTACACGTGCATTGAAATTCTTAAATGATACCTGCTGACAACGAAACACAGACACGATTTGAGAGAGCAGAGTTGGTGAGCAAAATCAAGCCAGTATTAAACCATAGTTTGGATGTAAACCAAATGACTAGCTGAGACCGCGCTGCCTTCTTGAAATACTGCTTGCAAAAGCATGAAGAGACGCCGCAAGACATACGCCGGCATTATTGGTCGACATCCACCGCCGTTGTCGGAGGACGAACAATCAGAGCCAACCAATATGGCGCTAGCGGCACCTTCTCAACCGAACCCGGTCGTTTCCAATGGCTTCCTCGGTATTGAAGGCGATGACATTCGATCAACAACAACGTCGATGATTGGACACGACGTTGACGGGTTAATGCGAGTCAAACGTCCAGTTTACTCTCAGCACCAGTTCGAGAGCGTTTACACAGAGGAAACAGAGGAAGCTGCATTGAGAGAGCATTTTATTGACACTGTCTATCTACCACCGAAACCGGCGCGTACCTGCATTGACCTCACCTGTCAGTACCTACCAATATTAGTAACCCTGCATGAATATCGGTGGCGCGAGTACCTGCCGCACGATTTACTATCGGGATTGTCAACAGGAGTGATGCGAATTCCGCAGAGCATGGCGTACGCGCTTCTGGCTCTAGTCACACCAGTGCACGGTCTCTACACTGCTCTAGTAGCCTCGTTGGTTTACTGCGTCCTAGGGACTTCGCCTCACCTGGTTGTCACCTGTCAGGGTGTTGTCTCTCTGCTGGTTGGTCAGGTAGCTAAAGAATATCTAGAGCGTATCTACCAAGTTAGACTGGACAATCTGACGCAAACTGCCGGCAATGCGAGCTCCCCATCGAGCGATGCCATCAGAGAACAGCTGCTCGGTGTAGTCTTGATGATCAGCCTTTTGGTTGGCGTACTTCAACTGATATTCAGCGTGCTAAGGCTGGGAATGCTCACAAACTATCTCAGTGACCCATTAGTACATGGATTCACCACGGCTACCGCGATAGAAATCATCCTTAGCCAAGTGTCCTCTCTGCTTGGCTGTGACATCCACGTGCCGGAGGACACACCGCCTGTAGGCGTGCTGGACAACTTTAAACTAATCTATTACGCAATAGTTAGCCTACCAAGGGCGAACGCTTACACACTAATCATATCCTTGGTTGCCATGGTTAGCATGGCTGCCCTCAAGAGACTCAATCGGTTTGTAAAGCGTCGTTGGAAGGCCACAGTACCTGCAGAGATTATCGTTGTATTGGTCGCAACAGTGATATCTGGCTTGACAGGCTTCAATCAGCTGGGAGTTGAAATGGTTGGCCGAATTCCAACAGGCCTACCGCCCATTGAGTCTCCTCCACAGATCTCTATTGATTTTATTCTGCTACGGGACGTCCTAATCATAGCAATTGTTTCATTTGTAATAACACTGTCATTGGCGAAAAAATTCTCACTAAAATATGATAATGAAATTGACGCTAATCAGGAGTTCCTAGCTTACGGAGCCGCCAACCTCCTGGGCTCATTCACTGGTTGTTTCGTATCCACGAGCTCCTTGACTTGCTCCAATCTTCACGAGTCAATCGGCGGTCGCACGCAAGTTGCCAATTTAATTGCCTCAGGCTTAGTATTGATCACCCTACTATTCCTTGGTACCTTGTTTGAAAGCACTCCGACATGTATTTTATCAGCCATAATTGTTGTAAACCTGCGCTTGGTGCTGTGGAACTTCAAAGACTTGCCGACTCTCTGGCGAACAAGCCGAATTGACGCTGCATTGTGGTTGGTAGCTTTTTTGGCCGTAATTTTCACCGACGCCAACACCGGCGTCCTTATTGGAATCGGCTTCTCCCTTGTCACCGTCATATTCCGCTTCCAGTGGCCCTACTGCTGCATTCTTGGACGGATTGCTCATACTGACATTTACAAAAACGTCGCTCTAACGCCGAATGCTAAAGAAATCGAAGGCATTAAAATGTTCCGCTGCGAGGGTCCTCTGTTTTTCTCATCGGCGGATCATTTTCAATCGTGCCTGTACAGCCTAACTGTTAATCCAAGGCAGATAATTATTCAGAAGCGTCACTATGAAAAGCGTCTTCGCAGTCTCAAACGTGTCCTATCGATCGTTCCAAACGGTAGGCGAAATTACGCTGAAGCAGTAACCATGGAAGCTGAATCGGTTGCTGAAACGAGTATTGAGGCCACGGGAGCTGCAAATGTAACCATACCAATGCCTCAGCCGACAGATGTGCACCATGTCATCATTGACATGTCCTGCTGCAGTTTTATCGACTCAGCTGGCCTGGCAACATTCAATAGAATCGTCGGCGACTTCAAAGAGGCCGGTATCACCGTCTACTTATGCAACTGTCGCTTTGTCATCCGCGCTATGCTCAGCAACGCTGAAATCAGCCGCATCGACAAACGCGCAATCTTTCTTACAAACCACGACGCGGTGTGCGCGGCGCTAAGCGACATGTCCCGTTTGAACGAGCGCGACTGGTTGATTTACGATTCGCAAAAAAGGCAACGTTCTGAGAATCGCACCCGACGACGGCCACACTTTGTCTCCAGGCGGCCTAGCAACGCCTCGGAGACAGCTCAATCGTGGTTTCTGCTGAGCTCTGAGGAGGATTCATCAAGCGACGAGGGAGTTGTGCGCTGATTCTTCCCCGAAAAAATGAATTTTTTAACGATATTTTACTCGAGGCCAAGAAATTTCTTGTCGAATAATATTCATTATTTATTCTTCGTGAGCCATATTTTTGTAATATTTTTGCCGTCTATCTACGCTCCTACAACGTGCTGTTTATGTTGCATTGCAATAAACTGATAAGAGTGGAGACAGCGCCCAATCCGTCTGAAAATGCCATGTCATTTGTCCGAATATATCATAACCATAATGCATATTGCTAATCTATTTGATAATGACAATAAAGACTTTTCTAACTAAGGCCGAGATTCTTTTCCTTTCCAAGTCCATAAAATTTGTGTAAGTTTACCTCCTTGCCTCTTACGCTGGCGAATGCCCTCCCCCTGTCCTCTGGGAGTTTAGCTAGTTGTCCTTTAGTATTTTTTATTTTAAAACCTAAAGAGTGCTATGAAATGAATTTGCTGGTAGCCGTAATAGTACATAATCTGCTTTTCAATGTCAGTACAAGACTGGGCATATTACCCTAAAAAGCGGTTATTCAACAATGCAAAAAGCATCCCCACCAGATTGGCTGAATCCCTTAGTAGCATTATTGCGAAATATCTGCAAAATAATTTAGCTAAGTGACACCATTCCTAGAAAAATATGCTGTCTCTGTTAAATACAGGTTAGTTTTATTTCGTACTTTGCTTATTAACAGCTGATATAAATTGAGTAAAAAATAGCATGTGACAACACCATCGACAAAAAACTATTTAAAAGGTATTAAAAAGTCTCAGAATAATTTTCGGACGGTTGCAGGAAAGCAAAAGTTCACGAACGACGAAAGCGATAAGTCCATTGTATGGCCGAGGAAACATCAGAATCTCGGCAATAGGACAAGCCAGATTCACAGTGTTGCCCGTCCAGAAAACGTTTCTTTATTCAAAATAAAAGGCGTGCACAGTGGCTAGTGCTCGAACGGACTTTGTATTATATTTCACCTCAACGCATGTGTCGCCAAGTTCCACGGACCAGACAGCTTGACTCCCAACGGTGATTGATAGGTCTGCACGGCGCTGCAGCAGTTGCACTTGCGCTACGAGCTTGTACCTCAGAAAGCCAGCATCCTTGACTCGATCGCGGATGATCTGAGCAACTTCGCATGCTTTTTTACCAGCCGTGGCTTCGCTATAGATATAAGTGTTTAAGCACTCGTCAAGGGCGTCGTGTATAGCCGGGCGCAAACGATGCGCCATCAGACGTTCTTCATCTTTTGGCTGCATTCGATACGTGTTTTCCAGCTTTACATCCTGCGCTTTACTTTTCCTACCAATCGTCCAAATAGACGAGCGGCCCATTAGGCCCACAGCGATCGACTTCCGCGGACCCATCAACGTGCCGCGCCGCGCTCCGCCGGCGGGTCCTCGCGGAGCTTGCACGGTGTGCATCGGCGCCAGGGTGTCCTCTTCGGAGTGCTCGCTCGCCTTGTCCATTTTGTTCCAAGGACTAATTTGATTCGATCGTTTACAACTTTACAACTTTAGAGTCTCTTTTTTTCTCGAGACAGTGCCTTCTGCGCAGTGCTATTTCACTTCAAGCGCCGCCTTGGCAACAGAGCTCAACTCTCTTTCCGTTGGCCTGCTCTTACCTTGGCTCTCTAGCCTCGCCTTTTCTATCCCTCTTATTCAGCCTTAAAAAAGAGTTACAATAAGCAAGCCGGGCGTTTCTCTCTCTCTCATCGGCAATTTGATATTTTAGCCGTTTGCCACCCCTCCGGTGGACCTGCGGCCTTCCGCGGCCCAACCTCAGCTGTCCCCCTTTTTGGAAGAGTTGAAAAAAAGGCTTTGGCGGCGTGTGCCGGCTGTCCACTGAGCCGGCCCCAGTGCCGTCCGACGTTGGTACCGAAGGTGGGCTACCTCTCTCACCCCCCCATTCAGTGTATTTTTCTTGCCACTCTCTAGTCTCGCGGTAGGGAGCATTGTCACACCCTTAGATTCATAGTGCGAAGCGCCCCCTTCTAGCCTACTGCTTTGCGCACAAAGCGCACACATTGTCTGACAGGAAGAAGAGAATAGTTTGAGCCAAATTCATTAACCAGCCACTCCACAAACCAAAAGAAGACGCTTGAGTTTATGAAGTACACGAGTTTATGGACTCCGCTTGACAAACGACAAGCCCGTCTCCCGCTGAGAAATAGCAACCCAACCTCTCTGCCATTGACAGATTCGACTTAAAAGCAAGAAAGTCACTCTGTCAATTGAAATCCAACAACATCTGGGCTTTAAACAGTCAATTTTCCGTTTTCCCGACGTTTTCTGACTTTACCCGCATCTCCAATAAAGGCACAACTATCAGAGCTAAAGCATGATAAACTCTCTTTGTGCTTTCATCAATTCAGCCTCTTCAAGTAGCCAAAAATTTTTCCCCTGTAATAGAAATCCTATGTAGGCCCCACTATTGTGTAGCCAACAGTTTTTCAATCCCATTTCCTTTCTGTTCTTTACTGGCATTGATAGAGTCGGAAAAGCAATCAATCTTGCTACTTAAAAGCGTCCTAAAACGTTCCTTTCGTAATTAGTTTCCGGATTTCTTCTAAGAAGATATTAGGCTTTCAATCAGTGTATTTCAAAGCCCGAAGTTGCATTTATTCACAGCAATCCTTGGTGACGTGCTTATCTTTGTTTATTGAAGTTATTACCAAAGTGTTCCGCGTCCCTATGGTTGTCTCGTACACTATATTTATCAAAGCACCTAGAATGATCCGAGCAAACAATAACTGACAAGTAAATTGGAATCCGCCCCTGAACTAACTAACAAGTGCACTACCGTGAGAGATTCATTCAGTCCATCAAAGATGAGTTGACTTCTAAACAAATTTCATTTAGTAATGTTCTCTCTCGCAAAAACGACTTTCTAATGAGTAGCATTCCAAATACAGCTAAGAATCAACTGTTTAAAAAGGAAAAATACTCAAGAGGAGTTCATTAGGACGAGAAGCTTAAGAATGATTGCAAGGCTCTCATTTGAGTGCAAGCTCAGCAAATATAGTGAGGGGTCCAGCGAACTCGCTAATTATTTCTCAGTCGAGTTCCCAATTAATCCCGAAGCGACGCACTGGGCCCCTAAAAACCAGTTGAACTAACTGGTCCAACGAACTGGTTGATGCAGGAAGAGGTTGCCATTGGAGACAAAATTGACGTTTTTGTTCTCGCTTTAACTGTTGGTATGAGCAGAATGTAGAAAAATTTTGCTTGCTCGGAGTGTTCGGTCTCCTCTTTTGTCGGTAATAGTTTCTCTACTTCAACTTAGCGCTGAAATCTGCCACTGAAAATGTACGGTCTGTTAATTGAAGCCTTCAGGTCCATGGTTCTCCAGCGCTATGGCGAGGACATGTGGGAGCGCATCCTTAAGATGGCCGAAGTCGAGGAGGTAAGCTTCGATCCGCACGAGATTTACACCGAGGGCACCATTACCCGCTTGGCTGAATCCGCCTCCAAAGTAGTCAACGTGCCCCTCGACGAGCTCATGACCGAGAATGGACGCTACTTCATGGGCTTCCTTAGCCAGTACAACTACGACGCCGTACTCAAAGTACTCGGAAGGGATTTGCGTGACTTTTTAAACGGCCTCGACAATCTGCACGAGTATCTGCGGTTCACTTATCCCAAATTGAAGCCGCCGTCATTTTTCTGCGTCAACGAGAGCCGTACTGGCATTACACTGCAGTACAGATCTCGTCGAACTGGCTTCATCAGCTACGTGCAGGGCATGATCATTGAGATAGCCAAAGTGTATTTCAATACTAAGATGACCGTTGAAATGGTCAGCGAAACCAGCGAGGAGAGCGTGTGGAACTACGTGATGCGACTGCACTTTGATAATAAAAGCTACGAGGCACGGGACGACCACATGCCGGTGCCGTCTGAAGTGTTCTTCGAAGTTTTTCCATTCAATATTGTGTTCAACCGCGGCCTGAAAGTCGTCAAGTGCGGCCGAGCCACACAGCAGGCTGTGCCGGGCATCCAGGGCTCGCTGATGCACGAAGTGTTCATGCTAGTTCGACCGCTGATCGAGTTCACTTGGGAGGCTGTGAGTTCGCGTCGCATCTGTCAATACTGCCCGACAAATATTTCGAGTGCTCTAGACGAAACAAAATATTTACGTGGATTCTAAGAGAAATCAAAAGAGGAAAGAAAAATTGTTACATAGAAAGCTAAGATAGAAAATATCCCGCTTTAAATAGAAATTTTTCGCCGAAAAGCGTCTTCTTCTTTTGCTGCAGCAAGGCACTGCTTATAGAGCTGCAATTAGGCTTTCTACTCTATCGTATTTCTCCGTGATTCTTAATTGACAGGTGATGCTGCATACAAACAACGTGTTCGAGATTGCTGTTGTGGAGAAAAAGGACGGAAAGAAGAAGAGGGGTTAGTTAATCAGTTACTTTAATAAAGCTTGCGCAACAGCAAAAACTTCAACAAAATAATTTTTATAAATTGTTACTTTGATAACAATTTAATCGAAAAAATTGCCAATACTTTTCGCCAGATGAAGCATCCCGAAAGCGAATGTCGAGCATGACTTCAAACGCTGTGAAATTTCGCGGCCAGATGAAATATATGGAACAGTGGGACGCTATTGTGTTTCTGGGCACACCGATGTAAGCAAACGAACGTTGAATTATCCTGTTCGAAAATGGAAATATCTAAATAGCCTTGTAGTTTTGTGTGTCGAAGGATAGTACAGTAATTTTCTAGCAAAATTTTACTGGCAATTTTCTTCTTGCAGAATGCGTGACGTTTCAGTGATGGCCAACCTGGGCCTGTTTATTAACGACCTGAGCATGCACGACTCCAGTCGCGACCTTGTGCTGGCTGGCGATCAGCAGTCTGCCGAGCTAAAGGAGGCCCTCGAGGCGGTAATTCTAAATTTGATACCGAGTAGACTGCAAAATGAGAGATTGCATACAAAGTAGCATTTTTTATCACTGTTTGGTACTGCTTTTGGAAAGTGCTCTGCACGGCGTCTTTTGTCACAACACTACAGGAAGAGGCCAAGTCCCGCCAGCTCGAGGAGTCGATGCGCAAGCTGGACGAGGAGATGAAACGCACGGACGAGCTGTTGTACCAGATGATTCCCAAAGGCGTCGCCGAACGACTACGCAGCGGCACGAGCGCAATCGACACTTGCGAGACATTCGACGATGTCACCGTACTATTCAGTGACGTTGTCGGCTTCACCAACATTAGTTCAAAGCTGCAGCCGCTGCAAGTTGTAGACATGCTCAACGGCATGTACTCGGTATTCGACGAGTTGACGGAGAAGCACAAAGTCTACAAGGTTGAGACAATTGGCGACGCCTACATGATCGTCTCCGGCTGCCCGACGGTGACCAAATTTCACGCAGCTTTCGTGGCCGAGATGGGCTTGGACATGGTCAAGAACATTGTGAAGTGCGTGGACCCGACGGGACAGACGCAGCATCTGCGAATCCGCGTTGGTGAGTCAGTTCTATTTTTAATTATTGTAATTAATTTTTTGGCTTCCCTTACCGTCAGTCTTTTACCTTAGTCCAATTCGTTCCAATTCGCATCCCTTTTTCCTGAGATGGAATTTCGTGATCTCTAATGAACACTCACGAATTGTAATAAAATTTTAATACTATCCTGGCTCATGAAAGTGAAATTGGATCTAGTTTAGAAGCATGATTCAGAGTTTTGTGCCCTGAAAGCGGTGATATATTTTGCTCGATAATATATGGTGGTAAGTGCTCAGCAGCAATCTTATGTTAGTTTAGAGTAGGAGCTACAATGTTAAATGACATTGAAATGCTTGTTTTTGACATGGCTATTACCCTAAGAACAGACTACTGATTCCAGGCATGCTAAATCGAAAAACAAGTTGATACCTCATCCAAGCAGTTTGACTGCGTGAGCAGAAAAAAGAACAAAAACCAATTTCGTGCTCGAACTATTTTACCATTTAGTAGAATTCGATATGTTTGATCATAGTCAACCTCGCGTGAGCTCGTGGCGATTACTTGACTCAAGTTGAGTGGCACACATGGGATAAAAAATCCCCCGAGATCCATCCCTTAAAGTACAAGCATCGTCATTAAGCGCGTTCAGCTTTCTCTCGAAATTCAATCTTGGTTCAAATGCAACAGAGCGTGCGATTAATTTTTAATTTCCAGAAAAAAATTTTCATGCGTGAAGCAGAAATGGCGTCAATGTGCCCAATGAAACCAAAATTATTTATAGCAGGTTGAGCAACGAAACCTTGACTTGTTTATTTTTTATCTGAACAGACTGGATGGAAAAGAAGCTCGTGAATGATTGCGGTTTATCAATAATGAATTCTATAAATTTAGAAAAATAAAAAAGCTGCGTTAATATGCCACGTACACTTACGCATGAATTAATTGTAAAAAATCGCAGTCCTTCTATTTAAAAGCCAAACGTTTTTGTTCCCTTCGACTCCGAAAATAGCTGCTTAGGCCCACGCTTATGTCACTTTTGATTTCTACATTGGTTCATCGGCACTCCAGGTGCTCATTCGGGAATGGTGGTTGCTGGCATTGTTGGCCTCAAGATGCCCAGGTACTGCCTGTTTGGAGACACTGTCAACACAGCATCGCGGATGGAGTCGGATGGAACGGTAAAGCAAACGAATCAAATTTTTTTGGTCAGGCTGTGTTAAATGGATTTGGGTTCGTGTTACGTTGATAAAAAAAGTCGACGCTTGACTCTGTAAAATTAAATTAAAAATCTTTCCATCTGCAAATTTGATTAACTTCCACGATCTATAAGTAATCATCTTAATTGAAGTCTTTAATTCCATCGGATGAAGGATGAACAAACGGAATCAAGCATCGAATTTGAATGCAAGACCAGTTCTTATGCACTGAAATGTCAGCATAGGGAAGCTCAGTTTGCCCTGCGACAACCAACATTTCAGCCCATGCGAGTGCACGTGAGCGAGACGACGCGAAAAAAGTTAGACAAATACGGCGTGTACAATTTTGCCGACGGCAAGGAGATTCAGTTCAAGGTAGGCCGCCACCTTTTAGAGTTCAAACTCTGTCTGATTAATTAATTTAGAGTGTCTAGACGATGGGTAACAGCGCTGTCATTCAGCCATTCAATGTTCATTCTTAATCATTAGTGCCGCAATATTTGGAGAACGGTTTTAGTACACGCTTTTTTAATTTAGTAGCCACTTTTAATCGCCTAATAGCTCCGGTACTCGAATACCAATGTCTATCATGGACAAAAAAGAAGTTTTGATTCTGAGTATTTTGCAATGCATATCGATTTCGCTTGTAAATAAAGAAAATCTAAACTTTCTTATGGATTTTATAATCAGTGGAGCTGTGGCCTTGTGATTAGGATGTCCTTTTAAATAATGAAAGGTCGCGAGTTCGCGCCTGAACTCTAAGAGACAAGTTTTGCCATTGAACAAGCACTTAATTCCCGCATTGCTTCAGTCAGCCGAGCTGAGATTGGGTACCAGTGTGGTTAGTGTAAACAGAGTTTTAAGTTAAAAATTTTGTTTGTTTGCAAGCGGTCCCAATCGATTTTACGAGTAGTTTAAGCTCTTGCCAGCACGTACCACGCCTCCCCTCCTATCCAGTCGAACACGCTGAAGACCTACTTTCTCGAGGGCCGCGGCGAGCGCGACAATCCTCAGGTGTCGAAATTTGTGAGCGCACTTGAACGCGAGCGCCGCAAGATGGACACCAACGTGTCGGGCAATCAGTCGGTGACAGGCGAGCGTTGGGACGAAATAGCTAACAGTCGGGCCACATCAAGGATGTCCGGAACAGCGACGCCAACGCCGGGCCAGCATCAGCAGCAGCCACAGCAGGCTTCTATTGAGCCAAAGGCCTAAATAGGGCAACTGGCAAATGACTAGGTGACTAACTGCAAGTCAAAAGGGAATTTCACTGAGTTGCAAGATGGACCAAAATTGCCTGTTTGATCACAGTTTGGATCACGGAAGAGTGGAACAAGACAGTAAAGGCTCGAAGCAATTGTATTTTCCTTAATTAATTTCCTTGCACGAATGAAAAGTTTTGTTTGTCAGACGCAATTCGTACGCTCGTATGACTAATTTAAAAATTACTTTCCCTAGACGTCCCAAAAAATATCCCAAAGTAAAGATATAATAATGACACCTTATAATATTGCTAATTTTAGTCCATAGTGTTACACTTTAGTTTAAGCAGCTTCAACGCAAAATTGATTTTCCAATATCGGGCTCTAAATATGAGCTGTAAAAATTTCCTCCATAGGATACAATGGCCCACTTCGAGCTGCTGTGCAGCCCTGATCTGAGCGAACCCTAATTTGCACTGCGCAGTCACTAAATACATCGCTATACCATAACGAATCAATTCACAAGTAGAAAACACCAAGTTAAAGCTAGATTGAGGCTTCTTATAATCGTATAAGTTATTTATTTCTTTAATTCGGTGACATTTTTGTTTTGTTAAAATCTGGGGATATTTGAAGAATCGAATACATACCAAGTGGGAAGAATCGACGGCAGATCAAAGCGGGAAGAACCTAAGGTTTGGAAGGAAGAATAGGGCGTTAATATGAAACAGAAATGATTCATTTGACATTTCTTAGAATCTTCTCCGCTCTGTTCCATTGAATGTCCCACTCGAAAATATGATGCAGGTCGAAAAAGCGTTAGAAATAAACAGAAACTGGGTAATATTTGCTTCCTGCAGCCTTATAATTTGAAGGGGCAAAACACATATAATAGAGGCCTTCGTCTCAGGTGTTTGAATGTCGAGCCACTCGAGTTTTGCCACTTACAAAAGCAAACATGTTGTTGAGCTCAGGTGCGCTAAGCAGGTGCTTGGGTAGCAAAGAGAAGTACAAACAACAATGCAGACTTTGTTCACGTGCAGCCTCTAGTTTAACAAAGCGTGTCTCTTCCCAGAGATTAATAATTGATAACTTGCTGTTGGGGGGGTTGGCTTTTCTAACTAGCTAAAGAAATTTTCCCACTGTCGAAACCTGCCTTTGTCTTCGCCTGGTTTTTACCAGATTTTTTCAGATTCAATGCTTTGACGCGTTGCGTTAGTCGCTTTGGAAACGACCTTGAATTTTCAAGAGTTTGAAACACACTGATATTATTGATACATGAGATGAAAATAAAATCATAATAATCAAATAATATTCCCACTTCCCAAAACAAGAAAGTAGGCAGCTTTGCCAATATCGCTGACTCTCGACAGCACACAAACACCGTGCACAGGGAAACGCTCACCCACAGATGTACAACTGCCCCGACTTTCTTATCTTCAGGCAGTGTACACTCTGTGTGCCCGGTGGGCGGTTGGCTCTCATGAATGTACATTGAGCACCACCCCGGGCCTGCCCGAGGGCGAGAAACCAAAATTAATTTGGTGACTGCAATAAAACGAGAACTGGGCCACGCCAACCCGTTGATATCGGATCTAGTTACATAATGACAACCGATGAAGCTTAGACAGCGCCGTATATGGTTCAGAAATCCGCGCTTCCAGATCGGGGCAGAAGGAAAATTCTCACTAACTTCCCTTTACACAAAAACAACTGCCTTCCTACTAATGAACAATAGAAAACAAAAGCAACAACGCTCATTTTTTCGTGTGTCGCCTCTTCCTCTCAATTTTTATAAAAATTTCTCGCTGCAGAAGGCGCACTTTTTCCGTCTCTGTGTACTTGAGTTTCCGTGAACATGGCGGGCAGTCTTGAAGGCGGAAAGAAAAAACGGATGGCCTCATTGTCACGGGAAAAGTACAAATCACTCCAAGAAGGCAGTCCAGCAGCAGAGCTGGATGCATGCATATTTCCTGCAACATTATTTTTTTCAAAAAAACAAAAATGAAATACAAAATAAGCTGACTGAATTTCCGCAGTCTCAGAGACAGATTTTGAGGCAGTCATGCTTTTTTTACCCAAGGCCTCGTAAACAATCATTGCTATGTCGATCAGAGAGACCCTGTTGGGACAGTCCAAGATTAATAAATTTTTCTCATCGAGTAGCCGGAAGTGCAGGCCAACTGACAATTTCAGTCAACAAAAAGTGCCTGAGTAATATATACATTTTTTATTCTCGCATTTTTAATGAGACCAGTCGCAAGGAAATTATACCATTTAATGATTTACTACGACCAACTGCTTTGGACACAAGCGGAGGCAAAAAAATTATTCTGACAGGCAGATGAAGTCGTCTGTCCGATTGAGCCCTGCAAAAGTGCTTGTGCTTTGAAGCAATATTTTATTAAGAGCCCGTTGGTGCGACAGATTTTCAACTTCCAGCTTACCTTACAATAACGAGGCAGTGCATTGTATTGGCTTAACGAAACACACCTGTCGTGAAAGCAAGAAAAACAACTCTGATTTTTCTGTGCTTCTATTTCCAATGCTTGCATTTGCTCACCAACTAATTAATGAGAGAATGGCCCCTGGAGACAAAAAAATAATATTTCTCAGAAAGCCTTAGAAAGGCTTAAAGAACGATGAAAATTGAAAACGGACGGTTTGAAACAAGAAAATAAAGGAAGGGGCAAACAGAATTGAGACTCGGGTGAGGGCAGTGGGGGCTGAATCTTTTCCAAAGTAAAGCCTGCGCGGGATTTTAATCCGGCTAAAGAAGGGGTCGGGACAGGGGCACTGGGGAGGGCAGAGCTGGAGCAGAATCTGATTCTCTTAAAAGCATTTGGGGGCGCAGTTGGGACTCACGGGAGCCGAGTACGAGAGGAGTTTCGGCTCACAGAAAAAAAATAGCGAGCAGAGGAAAGGACGGGAAGAGAGCGGACTGCGAGTTCACTGAGCTGTGTCGCATGTTGTTCATCTTCTGCTTTTTTGGAGCAGCGCGTATAAACATTTTGCTCCGTCGCGGCTGCTACACGCCCTTCTCTGCACTGCGGAGCTGACCAAGCCGCTTAGGGAGGGATGCTGGGCTTGGGGAGAGCGGGAAAGCGAGATGGCGAACGAACAAGGGGAGGGACTATGAGGGGACAACGCGTCGCATGAGTAGCAGCGGATCACTGACAAAGTCATACGGTTACAATTCTGTTTGTACTCGTGATACCTGCAGCTCAAAATAATTATATAACATTTACTGCCATCTTTTTTATTGGAATTTCGAAATTAAAGTATTTGACTGAGACTTGTTGCTTACTAAGAGTTTTTGTCTAGCGGTTAAAGCCTGACTCATGAACAAAAGTTCCTGGGTTCCACCCCAAGTCTAGAACTCTATCTAGTCGGAATTGAGTTGCTGTACACAGCCCTCGGATACGCGGCGCAGCTGGATGTAACTTTACATCTGCTCGAAAGGGTTGGCTGTTGCATTATTTTTTCAATTTTAGGACGAATAGGTTTAAATGGCCGTTTGGCTGTATATTTTGAAGCGCAAAGTTTCAAGGAATGATTTTGTTCGGGCGCATGGATACTATATAGTAAGTATTGACACTCCTTCGGAATGCGCTTATAACAACTTGCAGGATCGCTGCCAGCCAAGGATTACGTGAACGCGTTGCAACTAACTGACAAGTTAACGGCAAAAAAATAAATTTTGGATGGGAGCTGGGGGTTAAAAGGTTTTGCAGTTCGCATTTAGGCCTCGCGCACAACACTGGAGTAAAGTTTGCATCGATCAACTTGGCTTTGAACAATTACAATCCCGTCGAGTTGTTGCCACTCGACAGCAGAGTCTCCAGATGCTCAAGGATGAGCTGCCAGCACTCCGTTAGATCCCTATTCAGCAGGAGCATCTGCTCGCGCCTAGCGGGACTCGGACAGATCCTAGCCAGCTGAGCTAGAAATCCCGACTGCAGGTCGCGCACCTGGGCCAGCCCGGCCCACTGCAGGTGACCTGGCGGATCCAACAGGAAGATCGGGCGCAGCAGAAGCAGCTCCGCGTAGCCCAGGCCCAGGTCTGTGGCAAATTGGCACACGGTTACGAGCCGTTTGAATAGCGGAGGCGAGCAAAATCCCGAGTCGAACTGGCGGTGTAGGCTGACGCCGGAGCATATTCGGAGCCTGCCCTGGAACGGCAGCGAGTTGCACAGCACCTGCAGGCACAGCAGCTTGGTGCCGTTAGCTCGTATCAGAGCCGATTGATCAGCGGAGCGCAGGTTGCAGAATCCGGAGAGATTCTTGCACCAGCGGATCAGCTCGGCGACAAAGGCATCAATCAGGCCGAGCCAGGTGTCGACGTGAAGTCGAGCTTGACTATCGGAGGCGGCCGCGGCCACGCCGGCAAACACCGATGACGAACTTGACGAAGCTGGACGCAGCGAGCGAATGTCTATGCTGGACAGGTGGTACAGGTAGGGATCTGAGTACAGCTGGTCAGATCGCGATGACAGCGCTGGATGCGGCAGACTCTGCTGCTTCAAGTTTGGCGCGGAGGATATTGGAAGCTGCGCCAGCGGCATCGACGGCGGCTGCGGCGGAGCAAATTCTCGAAATGCCGATCTACGACGCATAACTTGACGCTGATGTTGATGAAGATTATGATGATTCTGTAGCTGATTGTGCTGCGGAGAGATTGACGACGATGAGGAAGCAGGGGAGGACATACTGCTGTGATGCGCGTGATGGTGCTGCTGCTGCTGCGGCCCGCCGATGCACTCCGGCTTCATGCCCATCTGCAGGCAGCGCGCCCAGCGGCACTGACGGCACTTTGTCCGATTCTCCGCGCCGGCCACGATGCAGGAGCCGCCGTCAAGGCAATGGTACTTGAGGTTCTCAGTCACTGTCCGACGAAAGAAGTTCATGCACGCGGAGCAGGTCAGCACGCCGTAGTGGTGCGAGGCGCCCACAGTCCGGCAGATGGCGCACGACGGTGGCGGCGTCTGCGATTGGAGCTGCAGCTGCTGCTGAGGCTGCGGCTGCTGCTGGAATCTCATCGACGATGTAGCATTCAGCATCATCATGTCGACTGATTGCGTAATTTGATGCACTTAGTTGGTTATCAGAGACTGTAGATATGTTTTTACCTTATTCCGGTTCTTGGCTTGATCATTTGTAGGCGATTCCCCATTACCCAAGGTAGATCCTCCACTGCCAGGCCAGGGAGGGGATACCGTGCCAGCCTCGGTCTCTGGTTGGCTGGCAGCGAGGCTGAGCCAACTGGATAACCCGGTGAGACAGATATGGATATTGAGTTCAGTCCTATTGGCCTCAGCTCATTCACCTCGCTTGTGACAAATGCTACGAATTTGCTCGGCTTGAAAACACACACACACACACACACACAGAGTAATTTGAAGCATGATTTCGTCAGACAGGATGACATCCGGAAGATTGGGTTTTTGGACAGGCATCTTTTTTTCGAAAAAATACTCTGTTTACATGGCTGCCCACGTTGTCAGATCACGAATATTTTCGTCTCCTTTTAGACTCAGAGACTAATAGATGTGTTGCCCACTGCTATTTATAGCTGGAATAGCAGGTGTGTCTTAAGGTTGTTTGAAGGTTCCCTTTAAATTTTAAGATATTTTTTGCCTGAAAAGAGAAAAATGCTGTGCCAGAAAACTCTTAGAAGTTTTATTGGGAATTCCCAGATGTTTTTCACTCTTGATATTCAGAAGATTTTGCTCGAGATGGCATTAAAGTTTTACAATCTAAGTTATTTTCAACGTTGGCATCGTCTCAATTAGTGCACTTGAAAGCTACAGATCTTGGCTTTTCAGTGTTAGTAATTTCATTCTTTTTCATGCAAATGAAGAACTAGATGAATCGCTTGAGAGCCTACTGTCTGCGCGTGACGTTCAGTTTAGTTAGCGCAAACAGTCACAGAAAAACATAACAGCTACTCGTAGATGCATCTGATACAATTAGATTGCTCCGATGCTCCCTATTCAAAACACGCATGCAGTCACGCAAAATCAGAGTAAAAAATAGTCATCTCTAGGCCAGTCACATTTTGCAACAATTTGTATCTACCTAAGAAAAAATCACACACAATACCAGATTAGTGTAAAACAACAAAGACGAACGGATGGCAAGGAAGCGGTCCCAGCCACTGGTTCAGGAGGTTAGTGCAGGATATTCGTAGGAAGTATCTCTATATTTGCGCACAGATAGACACTGACACAAGGAATAATTACTTTGCCTCAGACTATATTATGAACTGAACTGAACACAAATTTAGCAACCGGAAGCCCAATAACCCGCATTTCGGGAGGTCCGAAATGGATATTTTTTAGTGCATCAAGACAGAGAAAAGTGTGTTTTGCACCGGAACTATGCGATAATATACTAAAAGCATTGCTAAAAGCCTTGGACTACAGCATTACTCGTATTGCTAAGCTCAGCGCTTGTCGGTCAGATCCTCCTCACCATCAATTAGGATTCTACAATGGGGATGTTGCGAAACCGCGTAATAACAGCAGTTCCCTCCGTGACTGATTAGGCACTAATAATGCGTGTTTTTTCCTCTCTTTTTTCCACTAGTTCCCTGTCATCTGCTAGCCCGTTGCCACCATAAAACTGGCTGAGAGCAGGATAAGCGCACTGGGAAGCGGCGTGTGCTGATGTCTATTATAGTGTGCAACCCCTGTTTCTGCTCTATTTTTACCTGACTTATGCGCTCGTACATCATTATTCTTTATCAATTAGCAGAAGCTTACCCAAGGCAAAAGCTGACTTTGTGTGTGTGTGTGTATGTGTGTGGCGGATTTTTGTCTAGACTAGTCCGTAGATTCCAATTATTCCATTGTACAATCGCTGTCGGCTCATCGATCAATCGCTCACCTGACAAGATCCCATCCTACCCCAACCAATTCTGCTGTATTTAACCGTGAACTACATTTATTGGTGCCGCATGGCAGTTCTTCAACACAAGTGACATGTTTACATTCGTGCGTTAGAGAAAGAATACCTCGAAAGACTAATACTTTCCCGTGAGAAGTCTCGGCCATAATTGTGTATTTGCTCCAAATCAAGTCAGCTGAAATATTGAAGTCAGTTTACAAATGAAAGAATGTTTATGCCAAGCGTGTCAGTTAGTAGGGCAGGAAACTGAGCCTTTAATTCAATCTAGGCTCGAATTAAAAGCAAATCCGTTATTATCTCGGGTAGCTCAAAACTGCACGGGCTGCACGAAGATTAGATAGATTAAAAGCGCTCATATTCTTCTCTGCAACAGATTTTCTTTCTACATCAATGTTTTTTTCAAAATTCAAAAACATCAGGCCGCGTAAACACGAGCTCATCAAAGAAATAAAGCATCAACTCATTCTTATTAGGTCAAACAGTTGCTTTTCTACACGGCAGTCCGGATTTTCTCAACAGAAGTTGCCCCCCTCACCCCAATCTAATCAGCATCACGACATCTTCTTCAACGGGTAGCCTTTTATCCTTCAGCTGCTAGCTTCCTATGGATTAAATTCGCTTCTCTAATTAATACCTCGATGCGAAAATATGACAGACAAGTAATGACCTTGAAAATACTTGCTTCTAAAAATTCGCCACCTTTGCTTGACGTAACAGCTACTAATTGAATGCTGTAATTATTTTGTCAAACCGTTGCTTCTGACTGCCTGATTTAAATCATAGAGTTTTTCTGCCCCGTTTGCAGCTAATTACTGTTGTCAACTTTGTGCACATGTTTTGAACTGCGATAGTTAAGTTCAAACTAACTTTTGCAGCACGTGTCTTTTTGTTAGGTGCGTTTTTTCCGTAGCCTGCTCGTTCTAGGGGCCCGCACTTGCTGATTGGCTGGCAGTCTTTCCCTCTGCTCCGTCCCACTCCTAAATTATCGATCCTGAAACCCACCTCTCCATAACTAATGCTGATTGGCTGGCAGTCTTTCCCTCTGCTCCGTCCCACTCCTAAATTATCGATCCTGAAACCCACCTCTCCATAACTAATGCTGATTGGCTGGCAGTCTTTCCCTCTGCTCCGTCCCACTCCCAAATTATCGATCCTGAAACCCACCTCTCCATAACTAATGCTGATTGGCTGGCAGTCTTTCCCTCTGCCCCGTCCCGCTCCTGAATTATCGATGCTGCAACCCACCTCTACATGTATAACGCTGACAAGGACTTCTTAAGTATCTACTAGTGGTCCTTGAACGCTGATTGGGATTTTTGGGTATTATCTGCGCCCTTCTGGTCCTCCATGGCCTCTTGCACTCGATTTGCAACTGATCTGGCCTAAGTAAGTTAGTAAGTCGTGTTGGTTAGCCTATGACTCTTTTATCGGATGTCCAATGCGAGTCGAGATAAATTAAGTTTTATAAAGTAGCAAAAGCTAAAACCAAATATAATTGGTATAACATTATGCTCATATTTATCAGAAAAACTCAGAAAATTCTCCAAACTGCACTATTTTCATTTTACTCAACTCTGGTGTGTAGATTGTCCCCATCTCCGCAATTTAAACTTTGCTAGTCTTCATAATAAACATTTAATTAGTATAATATATGGGATGCTGTGCTCTTAATATATGTATCTTGGCCTAGCGCCACCTGTACTGGAATACAATCAATTATATTCAGTGCGTAAGCATAATTTTTATAAAAACATTGTGAATATTCCTCTGCTCCTTCATATGCCAATTCCATAGGTGTAAGTGGCGAGCTCGTTATTTAACGACAAACCGTATTTTTAGCCACTGCACTGAAACTAAATGGACTGACCCTATCATATTTAGTCCAAGTGTCTTCATGCCAAATGGCCTGTATTCATTACCACCTGATATCAGTTAGTTTTAGTTAGTTAACAAGACGATGATGAAGGTAAATAAATTGATTAAATTTGATGCAGAGTGAAGCGCTTATATTAAGTAATTGAATACTGCTGAGCCAACTCCATTAGGCTCCTGAGCAGGTACTCCCTGAATTGTAAATCGGTAATGGCTTGTAGGGTCATTTATCCTAATGTAGAATGGAATTCAATGAATTACTCAGACGCTTACATCAAATTAAAGGGTTAACTCTTTAGATAAAATACTGTCAAATTGATTCATCATTTATCGTGCAAATTTATATAGTTGTAGTGTTAAAAGTATTTGATATATATTCAATTTTTATCCATTACGATTCAAATAATCGATTGACATATTAGATTTCTGTACTGAATTTCATCCAGACCTAATTTAATTGTCAAGAATCAGAGGACATGCATTTAGGATTAATGATAATGTGAAGAAAAATAACGCTCAAGGACATTCTGTTTTTAATTGTCTGATTAAATAGACAACGTTGATTGTTAGTGAATAACAACAGCACATCATGATTTTACTGTTTCGGTTATAACAACGCCAGGTCAGGTCAATAGCCGGTGCCCATCAGGTGGTTCTTGAACAGCACGTAGGCTGGTAGCGGCTTGTCCTCTGGCACCATGTGACCAGAACCGCGTACAGTCAGATACGTGAGGTTTCCAGCCCACTGACGCACGAAACCACCAACTTGACGACCATCGACTGGATCCGTGAAGTACCACGGCTTCCTTGGGGTTGTCACTGTTTGATTGAGGTTCTGCAGAAACCATTCAGTCTGAAGGAAGTTGCAGGCCATGTCCACGTCGCCGTTGTACAGAGTAATACGCAAGCGGCCGGACTTGAGCAGCTTCTGGTACACCGGGGTCATGTCGTTGTACTCGACTGTGTAGTCCAGGTTGCTACAAATCGAGAAGGGCCCGACGTCCTTCACGTGCAGGGCGTAGCGAGCAGCTGGCGAGTTCAAATAGGTGGTCATGGCTGTGCTGTTGGTGCACGGCGGATCCTCGCCGACTGAGGCCAGACGGTCATGACGCGAGCGTCGCAGCAAGTAGGTTCGCGCCAGTTGCTGCGGCGACGGGGACTCGCGCCTCTTTGCCTGACGCCGCGGAGGCTGATCACGCTGAGCCTCCTCCTGCGACATCAGCATAGTCCAGGCCGTGAAGTCGAATGTCTGGTCGTCTAGACGGTCGAACATTACATTGTCATGAAGGCTTCGCTGTTTACGACTGGTCTGGACGCCTCCGTAGCATGGCTGGTAGAGGTTGTAGATGTTAAGTCCATCCGTGATGGCCTCAGCGCGGGCCAGAAGCTCGGCGCAGGCCGGCTTCGACTTGCCGGCGTAGAAGTCGCAGCGGACACCAACGCAGCTGCTGCAGCAGGAGGCGGTTAGGTTGTCCCAGAACTGGTAGCCAATGAGGCCGTGGTAATAGCCGAAGTAGATTAGCGAGAGCGAGTTCAAAGGCCACGAGACGATGCCGTTGCCAATCAGGATGCCGCGAAGGTTGATGCTCTTGTCAGTCAGGACCCTGGGGGAATTCACCGATGGTTAAATTGCCTATTTCTTCATTACTTGGACCTTTTAGAATACCTTGGAGTTACTCCCGGCTAAAATCAACCTCTCTAGTTCTATCGGTCGGTTCTTTGTATGTTACCTCGCAGCCAAGGTAGGCACATAGACGCCGCCGTAGCTCTCGCCAGAGATATGAATCTCCCTGCCGTTATACTCCGGGAACTTGGCCAAGAAGCTCTTCAAGGCTAGATAGTTATCCTCGGCCACTTGAGTGTCGTTGGTTTTAGTGACGTTACTATCCGAATAGCTGAAGCCAACACCGGCTGGCGACTCGATGTACAACACGTTCGCGTCCCGATTCCAAGCGTAGGGATTCATCTCCAGCCAGGCCATGTCGTTGACCATAAACGGACCGTTCTCGCGTAGCAGGCCCTCCATTGAGGAGCAGCCGGGCCCGCCGTTGAACCAGAGCACCAGAGGCGCCTTGCGAGGATCGGCTTGAGAACTTTCCACCAACCAATAGTGAAGATGGCGGTCTCCGCCAGCCTTCAGATAGCCGGAGTAATGCTTAAATGCCGGCTGCTGCTTCAGTCCAGGTAGGATTATGACCTGGTCCTCGGCCGGAGCGGCTCGGCATGTTGACAAGCCGACAGCGGCAATCAGCAGAGCGGATAGCAGCATTGAGAGCTGGTGGACCATTGACAGATGGCTGAGATTCTGGTAGTCTGCAACAAGAGTTTTAACGTTTCCCGACCTTAATTTGCAGTCTGAATTTAAGTAAGTAAGTAAGAAGAATCTAAATATCACTAGCTAGTATTGCTGCTGTTTTGCTGAATAATAAAAGTATCAACTTACCGAATTTGATTACAAAGTTTGTCGCTATTGCCTTAGTCAAGGTAATTTACTGTTAGAGAAACTAATAAATATTAGCGTTTATAAATACGCAGTTTTATTTATGACTGTGGAAGGAGTTGCCTCTGTTTGGTTAGAAAATGCGGGTCAGAGGCCGAACAAGATAAACAGCTGGAATGTTTGGACATTCAAACAGAGCAGCGTACATTCTCTTTCGGTGTACGCCGCTTCGGTCAATTGTGTACAGCGCTAGCTTGTACCTTCAGGCACACGGCCAAGAAGTAAACAGATAACGACTGGCTGACTCAACTGAAGCCTGGATCTGTATCATATGACCAGAATTTGTCACTTAAACTTTATGGAAAACTCTACGTAAGCGATACGTTGAGTTTTTAAAGTACATACATCTGAAAACAAAACGTAGTCAAATATAATATAAAGCTTTATAACCAGCGTTAAACAATTTTCATGGAATTTTACCGCTAATTGTTAATTTTTATAATTCAGACGACTTTGGAATTAATTTGGGTACATGTGTTATCAGTTAGACAAAAAACAGACCGTACGCTACACCAAGTCTACAATGTGTGCAGTGATAGCCAGACTAAAAAACTGGAGTATGGAGGAGCATGGAAGCCTTGCATAAATTATTAAAACCCTTCCCCCAGTTTATCTCAGCCTGGCTGGTCAGTTTTTTGCTCCCAGATATTCATCTCCCTGTCCGTCTATCTCCCCATGCCCCATCAAAACATCTAGTCTGCTTCTAGTGGCGGACGTTCGCAGAAATAAACGCCAGAAGCCCGGTTCTTTTAGAAGCGCCCCCGTGTACACGGATGATATAAAAGTGTTTACGGGATTACGGGAAAAATAACATATTTTTCGTCTCTAATTAAATATATTTATAGTTTTTTGTGCCTAATTAGAGGACTTCTTGTTAGTAATTTAGAGGGAGGCACATTTTCGAACCCACCCATTGTCAAACTCCAAAACCATATAGACAACTAACCATTGTCACCCTAGTTGAAATTAGCCTGCTTGATAATCGTATTGCTGCACGCCTTTTTTGTTTTGTCTATGGTAAAATTGTCTGCGCTGATGAATTCTCTTTATTGTTGGCTAGACCAAATGACGTGATCCTAGGCGTTCTTCCACGTGCAAGCGGTGAACTATTTCTCAATTTTCGAAACCATTATGATTGCACATAAAGAATGCATCTATGGTACAATCCTATGCTGAACCTGTTGCTAGAAGTGCGCCGACAATATACCATTAGTACCCAGGCTCAGAGGGCAATCCGATTATTGCCCGCGGAGCCTGGGTACTAATGATATTGACATAGACAACTTTGCGTCTGCGTCATATGCATTAAAGAAGTCATGGGTTTCTGAATTTCTGAATGAAGATGTCTATGGTTCTAAACCCCCCACTGGGACGATAAACTGTAGTTAACTAGGAGTTAACTGTGGACGCCCATAAAGCGCACATATACCCGGTCAGACTACAGAACAATCTCGTATTTAACATGACGTCCTTCATTAACTACAATAAGATAACTGCGGAAGACATATCTGGTTTAACACTTGAGGAAATCGACTTCGTATTCAAAGGTCTGGATTCGCCCTTTGGAGCAGTTTCCACTAACGACGGATTGGCTGCGCAGCAGCGGGACTGGATTGCTGCGGCTGACGTCAATGCTTGCGTTCTGATTGAGGAAGAGCTACGTGAGCTGGACCAAATAGAGACGGCAGCCCGCGTTAAATCAACCAATGCTCAAACCCGACAGCATGTTAAGAAATTCGAGAGCTTTCTGGCTGACAACGGTGTACGGTGCCAATTGAAGGACATTCCGAACAAGTATTTGGTACCATACCTGCGGCTGTTTTTCGCACGTCTGACACGGGACGACGGAACTCCCTATGCACCCGCGACTATCACCTGCTATAGAGCTTCGCTGTTATGGTGTTGTTTACGGTGTTTACTGCCTTTTTTACTTTCTTACTTACAGGGCAAAATAACGGGCAAAATAACGGGCAGATGCTGCTCTATTCTTACAGCTAGCAAATAGCGGGCAGAAAAGCCATAGACGTAGATTATTCCACCCGCTAACGCGCCCGCGGGGCGCAAAGGGTCTATAACAATTACAAAACATGCAGATGCAATTGATGATGACTATGGTTAAAGCTATGACAGATAATGAGTGTTTTGCGTTCAAACTTCAGATAAGTAAAAAAATCGTAAGTTTTTAATGCTTTCAATGTCTATGTCCGAAGCGAATTTATCAAAGCATGGATTTCCTCAAATTTAGATGAAAAGCGAAAATTAAAAAAACGCACTCACTACTTGTGTGTCTACTATGAGCAGAGTCCTCAGAAATTTATTCGATTTTGTATTTATATTAGAAACTCTACCTCGAGCAATAGCAGTTAAATTAATTTTGTCTATAATTATTTTATTGGAAAAGAGCTTGTTTAAATGCGTGGGAATGTCAAAACTATTTGATTTATGGCAACTAGTGGTGTGGCAAGTCAAACCAGTGGGCACACTTGTTTTTTCAGTTGCTGTTCAAGAAAATCAGACAGGGAGGGCGGCAGAGAACAATGGGCAGACTGTGTTGCTACTGTCTCGATAAAAATCTCTGAAACTCTCGACGCGTTGCAATACGGCTTTTTTCCATTGTAACCAGCAGATGCGCATCTATCACTGTCTATAGCCCCAAGTTGCAGACGACAAATCTCTTACAGAAGGCGAAGATAGAATATTCTAGCAACATTTTAATAGCTAGCTTAGAAGAAACCCGGAGAACAATGCAAGCAATAGAATACTGGTTGTGGGGCTTGCATTTTGCGCTTTATAGACTCTCGCACTGCGCTAGTCAGTCAAGAGAAAAAATATTAATAAAAAAGAAAGGCTAAAATAACTTAGAAAGCGGGAGATAGGGAGAAAAAGGCGGTAAAATCTGTACATTTCGGGAATTTTTAAAGTAAATTTAAGGTGTATAATAGGATAGAGAAGTCTAAAGAAACTGGATAAACAGAAAGAAAAAGGAAAAACAAGAAATTTTGAGAAAAAGAGGCAAAAAACAAGGCGAATTAGAAAAAAAGAAAAATGACACCAGAAAAGGAGAAAGAGAAAATAAAGGAGAAAGTAGACACCACAGAGAGTAGAGAGAAGAAAGAGGGGAGAGAGGAGAGACAGGAGAAAGAGGAGAGAGAGGAGAGACAGGAGAAAGAGGAGAGAGGAGAGAGACGAGAGGGGAGGGAGAGGAGAGGGGAGAGAGAGGAGAGACAGGAGAAGGAAGAGAAAGGAGAAACAGGAGAAAGAGGAGCGAGAAGGACGTGAGAAAGAGGAGCGAGAAGGACGTGAGAAAGAGGAGAGAGGAGAGACGGGAGAAAGATAGAGAGGAGAGAGAGAGGAGAGACATGAGAAGGAGAGAGGAGAGAGAGAGAGGAGAGACAGGAGAAAAAGAGAGAGCAGAGAGAGGAGAGAGATTATATCGAAGATTCGGGCATAAAGGATGAGAAGATAAGGAAGCGGAGAAAGATAAGAGAAGGAAGCGAGAAGCAGACGAGAGAGAAGGCACGCAGACTGAGCCAAAGGAGAGGGGTTATTAATCTAACATCCGGTGGCACTCAGTTGCAGCAGCTCTGATGAAAAGCCCCAGCTTATTAAGAAGTTCAGCATTTTATCCAGCCGCAGGAGCACTGTATCAATTGCAGGGACCTACAGTTGCAAATTAAGAAGCATAGAGAAGATCAGAAGCAGAAGACTTAGTCTCCAAGCGCTTTAAGAGCTTTATAATTCGTCCTTTGGCCTTGATTGCCAGGCTTAGGCTGAGGCAGATATCCTAGTATATGGCGCGCATGCATGAGCCCTGCGAAGTAGCGAATAGTAAGTGGGGCCAAGAGTTTTACAGGGTGCACACAAGATCCTAGCAGCGAGATCCGAGTGTTGAAGCAGCTGATATTGAAAGAGATAAACAGCATCGGCCGAATCACGCGATAGACACTGTTGAAAATCAGATAGACAACATAGAAAATTCGCTGCGCAGATAATCAATTTAAAAAAAGCAAAGACCTGTCGGGCTCTGTTTTGTATATTTACAGCGCGCGTTGCCTTTTCCCTGGCAACTGTGCGAATCTCAAGACAAATAAATTAATTCGCTCAGCAAGGCAAACGAAGCAAATAAAAGCGGCAGTTTGCTTGGATGGCTGCGAGAGTTTTTCTGTTTGTGTGTACAGAAATCAGGCCACGCAGTTGAGTTTTTTAGACTTTCCTAATAAAGTTAACAACTGAAGCAAAAAGCCGTCTAAAAGGTCTAAATAATCACACTGATGTACAGCAATAGATAGTTTGCTTACAAAACTGGGAGATTACCAAAATTAAGCGAAGATATCAGGCTCCAAACGATGCAGAGGACAGATGCCAATAAGCAATTTTACAGCGCATTATGGAAGGAATACGTACTGAAAGACTAACGGGAAGATATTTAGCATCAGCTAGTCTCAATAGGCTATAAGCTCATTAGCGTCAGCGCGAGGGTCACCACTGAGGTCAGGGTCGCTCGGATCCTCACTGACGGTCGATTAGCCCCGGATACAGCGCCGCCGCCTCCATCATAGTCAAGAGCGAAGCTGCCTGCAGCGGCTGCCCCGGCAGCGGAAGCAACCGATCTGGAAGAAGACGAAGGCGAGGCCTGTCGAAGGGCGCAGTAATCCGGACAGGGCGACGGCTTGTCCGGGCAGTTGAGTTCGCAGTCCCGCGAAAGCAGGCTGGCCTCGTAGGAGACAAAGTGCGGCGCGAAGCCGTACAAACGCGGCCAGTCGCTTCGATTAGCAAGGCTGAAGGCCTGGCAGGAGCAGGGGAACAGGCTGCCAGTCAGGTTGAGGCCTCGAAGAGAGCGCGCCCGTCCAAGAGTGCACAGGTCCAGCCTGCGGAGAATGTTGCCGCGCAGGTAGAGCGCAACTAGACCGCCTTGGAGACCGCAGAATGCGGCTTCGCCGATTCTGAGTCCGGCGCTCAAGCTGCCCAGATCCAGTATGATTAGGCGGCTCAATCCGTCGAATGCTCGGTCGGGTATCAGAGCGATGTTGTTGTAATGCAGGTATAGGTGAGTCAGGTACGTTAGCTTTTTCAGACCCGGCGGAACCTCGGTTAGTAGGTTGTGACTGAGGTAGAGCTTAGCAATCAGACCGTTGTACGCCAGGGCCTCGGGGTGCAGCGTTTTAATTAGGTTATTGTGCAGTACCAGCTCTTCCAAGGCTGGCAAATCGCGGAGGTCTTTGTCGTCGACAGAGGAGAGCATATTGTGCGACAGGTTAAGCGTTCGAACCCCAGTTAGGCCGCGGAAAGCGCCCGGAGCGAGACGTCGAACCAGCGAGTTGGTCACCTCCACCCGGCTGAGGCTGAGCGAACCCCAATCGTAGGCCAGGCTGAGGTTGGTCATAGCCTGATTGCGGATGCGCAACTCGTGGAACGCGTAGGACCAGCGAGTCTCCGGGCTGCTCGGCACAAAGTACGGCACAGCCGGTAGGTAGTGCAGCGGCTCGACACCATCGTCTGGCAACTCTTGCTGAACGCATTTCAGGCGCCGATCCGTGCACTGGCAGGGCATCTGAGCTGGGCAAGGCGGCTTGGCACCAGATAGCGTTACCATGACAACCATCAGCAACAGATGAAACAGGCAACTACGCTGGAGAATGGCGTGGATGTGGCGTCCAGTAAGACGATGGCTCAGCGTTGAAGGCATTCTGAGAACCGAAGGCATTCACTTAGCGAGTCATTCAGAGCACGATTTCTAACTGGTCTTAATTTTCTTCGGCGGCTAGCATTAAAAATACTTTTATTGTCTGCTTCCCTGCCAGCCCGTTGGCTGCCTATGCCATTCGGCTCGAAGCATCGGATTGGCTGAGCCACTCTAGAGCCATTGCAGCTCCACTTTAACCCCCGCCGCCACTTAGCAATTCAGTTTTTTTGGGTGATGGAAAAAATACGAGAGTTTTTAGACTTTCGGCTAGTCACTTAACGAACGTAAGGGGCGCTCAAATTAGTATCTCTCAGAGTCGTCATTGGGTTCCACAAAAAAAACAAATTTTGCAGAGCTTTGAGGGCCTCCTGATTTTATAACACGAAGCCTATTTGAAACAGCTGTTGGAATTGACTATTAAGTTTGTCTCCCACGGACAAAGACTGTTCCTTATTCTTACACGGTAGATCGCTAGCTATGTAGAATGCAGCGAGACAGAGAGTCCATCATCTGCAGCATCTGTCCTCTTTAGCTGCGAATGATAATGTAGCATAGGACGCATGGATAGCTCAAGCTAGATCGTCACCGAGATTAGAATTTCAGGAAATCCTCATAAAATTGGCTGCGACAGATAATTGGCCTCGGCTTCCTCTCTGCATGCGTATCACCGAGTCAATTCCCGCGTTCTGCTCGATCTGGCTCTTAGTCATCGAAGCGAGGATGAGACGAGCACCCCTCTGACTGCTGATTGATAAGCCAAGGCGACAGGCGGCAGGGCAGGAGCGAGCACGAGTAACAATCGTAAATCACAGATTGCTGTTGGAAAGCAGAACAGAGGCGGCGCCCAGCAATTTGAGTCTGGATGGGTTTGTAGGAAATTGTTCCTCTTTGTGCTGTGCTGTGAGGAGTACCCATAAAATAATAGAATTTATGATCAATGGAAGTAGGCAATAGAGGTTTCTGCTAATCCCTAGAATTGACCTCAGAAGAAAGACGCGACCTCTGGGTCACTTGAGGGCTTTCCGATTTCACCTCTACGCTGGTAGTGAGCGACTCAGTCAGTCAGTCAGTCAGTCAGTCACTCACTCACTCACTCACTCACTTACTCACTTACTCACCCTGTCAGTCAGTCAGTCAGTCAGTCAGTCAGTCAGTCACTCACTCACTCACTCACCCTGTCAGTCAGTCAGCCAGTCAGTCAGTCAGTCAGTCACTCACTCACTCACTCACTCACCCTGTCAGTCAGTCAGCCAGTCAGTCAGTCAGTCAGTCAGTCACTCACTCACTCACTCACCCTGTCAGTCAGTCAGCCAGTCAGTCAGTCAGTCAGTCAGTCACTCACTCACTCACTCACCCTGTCAGTCAGTCAGCCAGTCAGTCAGTCAGTCAGTCAGTCAGTCAGTCACTCACTCACTCACCCTGTCAGTCAGTCAGTCAGTCAGTCAGTCAGTCAGTCACTCACTCACCCTGTCAGTCAGTCAATCAGTCAGTCAGTCAGTCAGTCAGTCAGTCAGTCAGTCAGTCAGTCAGTCAGTCAGTCAGTCACTCAGTCAGTCAGTCAGTCAGTCAGTCAGTCAGTTAGTCACTCACTCACTCAATCACCCTGTCAGTCAGTCAGTCAGTCAGTCAGTCAGTCAGTCAGTCAGTCAGTCAGTCAGTCAGTCAGTCACTCAGTCAGTCAGTCAGTCAGTCAGTCAGTCACTCACTCACTCACTCACTCACCCTGTCAGTCAGTCAGTCAGTCAGTCAGTCAGTCAGTCAGTCAGTCAGTCAGTCAGTCAGTCAGTCAGTCAGTCAGTCACTCAGTCAGTCAGTCAGTCAGTCAGTCAGTCACTCACTCACTCACTCACTCACCCTGTCAGTCAGTCAGTCAGTCAGTCAGTCAGTCAGTCAGTCAGTCAGTCAGTCAGTCAGTCAGTCACTCACTCACCCTGTCAGTCAGTCAGTCAGTCAGTCAGTCAGTCAGTCAGTCAGTCAGTCAGTCAGTCAGTCAGTCAGTCAGTCAGTCAGTCAGTCAGTCAGTCAGTCAGTCAGTCAGTCAGTCAGTCAGTCAGTCAGTCAGTCACTCACTCACTCACTCACTCACTCACTCACTCACTCACCCTGTCAGTCAGTCAGTCAGTCAGTCAGTCAGTCAGTCACTCACTCACTCACCCTGTCAGTCAGTCAGTCAGTCAGTCAGTCAGTCAGTCAGTCAGTCAGTCAGTCAGTCAGTCAGTCAGTCAGACAACCGTTGGCTAACTCCATTTGATCCGCAGATGGTTGGAACCTTCTTTGCATATTTTTTATTCCCTTTGGTGGACCGGAAGAGGCTGAGTTAAAGCGGCGCGCGTGACTCACAGCCTCATCTGTTATCTCATTTCTCGGAAAGTTTATTGGCACTGGCGGCCGGTCTATGACTGGTCTATCGGATCGGAAAGCAAAGCTCTTTCTGTGTGGTCTCCTTCTGATCCGACTCTATCTCATTCTGTCTTGCTGCTTTCCCCTCGAACCTGAGATAGCTTATGGACAGGGGTGGGAAACCAAAAATGTTCCAGGCAATAAGTGTGAGAAGTCGGAGACAACAGTTTTACAGAGACTCTGTATCAAACCAAAGATAGAAGCCGTCAATATCATAAAAACATGGTTAGCTCAGTCTATAGCGGACGAGTAACTGTTTTCAGTGGATCGGTCGCTGATAGAGTTTGAGTGACAGTTTACCAACGTGCCGTCAAACCATTTGTACGAGTATAGCTAGTTTGATGCAAGAAATTTATAGTACGAGCATTTTTAACAGAATCGAAACATATTATTTAAATTTTTTTTGAGCAAAATTTAATTAATTATCAACACATTTGATTTCACTGCATTTTAATGTAACTCCCAGCATAAATAATTCGAAATATGAAAACTCTTACATATAACCAATCTTCGTAGAATTACGGACTAGTTCTTGAAAATACCAGTTGCATTAATTTATCCATCTGTCAAAAATAGCCTGTCAGAGCCACGTTATTAGTGATTGATCACTTCGTAGAAACAGCATAGCAAACCTATAGCAGTTGGCAATCCATCAATTAAGTTCACAGGTTTGTTGTCGAAAATAATGAAATACGCATTTGTATTATTTCGATGAATCCACGAGCCACGGTAATAAGCACGATCGTTCACACATTTGGATGCGATGCAAGACATGTGACGTAAATTCATCAATGATCATTGTTTAGATATTTTTAACCCCACTGTGCTATGTCCCATGGGCCTCAACAAAAAGCTTTGTTCCCTTTGTTTTCTCCTCTGAAATCTGAAAATCGCCGCATGCTATTCAGCAACATGCTTTACTCGCAGCGTGACATTTTTGACCCAGGATTTTTATATCGCTTCAGGGATCGGTGAAGGGAATCAGTGGACTGACAATTGTGGGGCTTCTAACAGATGGAATTGAAGGTTGTGTTTAAAGAGTGACAATGCTACAGCCGTTTGGGTTCCTTTGTGCCAGGGTCAGATCAGTAACCATTTCTGCTAGGCTCTTCAATTAAGTAAAAAAAAAGACTCAGATATAGGGGACAGTTGTCAAAAAGAGTGGCATTTTTTAGCTCATACCGTACATTGCGTACTGTGACATTAAGCATTGGGACAAACAATGAAAAAAGCCTGCCTAAGAGGGTACGACAAAGAGAAAGAGATAGCAAGGTTAGCTCGCCGGTCGCTCATTTTTTGTCTCCCCTGCGCAGGCAAACATGAGTAAAAGCAAACACAGACTAAGGGATGACTTACCCCTCACTACTTACTCAGTCAACGAAGCATTCAGCTCCGCAAGATCCCCCGCCGCTTCAAAATTATTCGGTCATAAAAATTCCCGCGTTATCATACGCATTTGGGTTGAAGCAGCTCCCCTCCCCCATAACTGTCCACCCCCAGCCTCCTCAAACTCGGCGGAGATGAAGTAGGGAAGGAAGATGGAAGGCTAATCCCCGGTGCAAATTTGGACTCATCTCGCTCTCTCTCTCTCTCTCGTATGAGGAGAATACCTAGGGGAGAAGGGAGATTATAGCCGCTAAACTTTACTAGGAGAGGCAAGACCTCTCGTCTCGAGTTTTTATCCCTTAAAAATGTGTCTGGGACTGGCAGGCTTCAATGAGACAGGAAAAATTTGCGGGGATCTGGGTGCTTGCCCGACTGCCGGACGGATGGGTCACTTGGGAATGAAAAAAAATGGGGAATAAGGATTGGGAAAGGGGATAAAAAGTTTGGCGAATGAGTCAGCGGACTAATTATGGGAGATGGTACAATTCGAGCTCAAGAAGGATTCCATAATATACGAGTTAAGCCATAGAATTCTAGAGATCTTACTGGAAGTGAAGGCTTTTTTAACAGGGGGCTGAAAGCGTACACTAGCGGGCCGACTATTCTGGGCCGGAATTTTTTTCTGATGCCCCAAAATTCATGGGACGAAAACGGAAAATGGTCAAAAATAAAAAACCTTGTGCCCGTGTCCCAACTGTCCATATCAAACGAAATAATCAGAACTGGTTACTTATTGTATGTACACGAAACCTTTATTTGGAAATGCTTTTGGGCTCTGAAGAAGAAAAATGGTGGGGAGAGCGTACGTATTCAATGAAACATAGGTTTTTTACGTGCAGTAACGTGCTACGCTTTGTACGCTGACAAGGCAAGCATGCATGAATGTACAGTAAAAGCTTTTAAGGAGAGTCTTGATTTTCTAGCAAAAAGCTGCATAGGAGTATTGTCTAGTGCTCTGTTCTACAAGAGAAATGTCTTTCTAGTTTCTGAATGAGCATTGATAATGGGTTATAAATGTGCTGCCGTCAAATGCAATTCTGGCTACGTAACGAAAAATCCCAGTTCTACTCCGGAAGCAGATAAAAGAATATCTTTTCACGCATTTCCTCTGCACGATGCACAACTTCTTCAAGAATGGCTGCGGCGGATCCGAAGACAGGACTACACTCCAACAGAACAGTCAAGATTGTGTTCCCTGCACTTCACGGATGCTGACTTCATCGAGTCATCGCAGGACTCTAATCCTCGTAGAAAGCGCAAAAGAGACGACGAGGCACTTAACAGGCGCAGGCTTAAAAAAGATGCCGTTCCAACTAAATTTTGCCAGTTACCTGAGCGACTCCAGCCAGCTGCTCCAAAACTTCCAACTGTGACAACAACAGCAGAGCAGAGACTCCAGAACGAGCAAAACCGAACTGAAGTTGAGGCTGCTGAGTTTCTGGCTCAAGACGAGATTGCCTCATTAGCCGAAATTCAAGCCCAGCTTGAAAACAATGTAATTCCTGCCGGCTTCTTACTAATAAATAAAGTGAGCTCAATTACATTTTGTTTTGTTGATGTGGACAATACAGAAGTTCCCCAGCTAATATGCTCCTTGCAAATCCACGGTGACATGACTGTGTCTGTAAGTTTTAAGGGACGAATGGTGCCGAAGAAGAGATTCGAGCAATTTTTGGATTGCGGCAAGGTTCGCCTCTTTTCACAGGTCCAAAATTTGCTTGCCCTTATTAAATCATGGATAGCTGAGAGTGACTGCGAGGAGAGTACAAAATTAATTGAGGATGCAATCAACAGCCTGACAAAATGGATCGAGGATTGCGCAGACACTGCTGAGCCGCTTTATCATCAACGAATTCTGTTTATTACAGAACAACTGAAGTTGTCTTGCCTCAAGAAACAGTCGCTGAGGTATTCTCCTGACTTGATCGTGTTTGCGATGATTTTGAAGTCGACAAGCACAGCATGCTATCAGGCACTGTTGGACCAAGAGGTGCTCGTTCTGCCATCGGTGCGACGGCTAACTTCAATCGCCAGTCCTCTCACGGTTAACTCTGGCGTCTCTGATGAGAAATATCTACATCTAAGAACTCAGGATATTTCTGTCCTGGAGTGCAACGTAAATTTAATCATTGGCGAGATCCATCTCAACAGAAGAATAGAATACTCAGCAGGAAAGATTCTAGGCATGCAGGAATCCTCTGCAGCATCTACCATGCTATGTTTCATGGTCAAGTCCATCGCTGGCAAGTTCCGTGACGTTGTTGCACTTTTTCCTCTGAGCAAATTGACCGCAGAAATATTGCATGAGCACTATAAGAGCGTCATGGTAATGCTTCAGCGCACAAACCTCAATGTCGTTGCCATCCTAGTCGATAACCATTCAGCCAATCGGGCATTCTTCATCCATAAACTGTGCGGCGGCGTCCTTCAAACATGGATTCCTCATCCTCATTGTGCAGACAAGAAGATTTTCCTGCTGTTTGATCCTACTCACACAATAAAAAATGTGTACAACAACTTCCAAAAAAGACAAGTTTTCGAGCTTCCAAACTTGGACAGTCAGTTCTTTGCAAGCGACGTAAAGTTGAAAAACGGCGGCGACTTCATTATTGCTGAATTTGGGCATATCCGCCAGCTATTTGAGATGGAGAAAGACAAGCCTTTGAAACTGGCACCCAAGCTTAACTCAAGTGTAATGGATCCAAAGAGCATTCAGAAGACGTCACCTAAGCTTGCACTTGCAGTGTTCTCTGAATCAACTGCAAGCGCTCTTGTGTACTATTCCGAAAACCAAAATAAGGGTTTTCACGAAACTGCTGCTTTCGTAACTGCGTTCACAAAGCTATGGCAAGCCCTGAATGTAAAGACAAGCACGATAGGCAAGCGCAAGAGAAGTTGCTGCAGGGATCCCATTAGATCAGACATGGACTGGAAGCTGGATTATTTGTCAAGCGTGGCGGACTACTTGTTGAAGTGGAAGGAGTGCCGTAGCCGAGGGCTTAGCGACGAGACATTTTTGGCCCTAGGCCATACCATCGCTGCGTTGGTACAGATGTCAAGGTACCTGCTAAACAGTTTAATGTTTGAGTACGTTCTACTCGGTGCTCTGCAATCTGATCCACTGGAAGGTAGATTTGGATGGTATCGTCATCGCAAAGGCCTTAACTACTACGTGTCTTGCAAGGACGTCTTAGATGCAGAGAAAGCCATTCGATCCGTGACATTATTGCAATTCAGTGGTATCGCACCACGTGCTATTCAGGCCCTTTCAGGCAACATGGACAGCGAGAGTCTGGCCAAGCTGGCAGAAGAGATCGCGAGTCAAGTGAATCTGAATGGGAATATTGAAACAGCTGATGCTAATGTCATCTATTATGTGGCAGGAAAGTTTGTCCGATCAATAACAGCTCAAAGGGCTTGTAATTCCTGCAATGAGCTTCTGCTATCTGTGCGAAGTGAGGTCGCCGCCGATGCATCGCCGTCAGTCTTTCTGCGGCAGATTAACCGAGGAGGATTGACTGAGCCTTCTAGCCTCGCCTTTACAGCCTGTCAGGCAGCCTGGGAAATCATTTCCCAATTGCAAGCCTGTCCGCAGTTTTTGAATTCCAAACATCGGCACGTCACCCTGTTTGATGCGATTTGTTCAGAAGTTTTCGAACGCCTCCCAAACCTGCGGTTTCAAACACACTGTGAGCATCAGCACTCAATTCTTCAGCCGTTGTGCCGCAAGGTTTTTAATGCTGCTGCGAAAAATTGGGTCCGCCGTCTCTCAACAGCAGAATCTGAAGCTCCATCGGCCAGAAAAACTGCGAAGTTCCTCAAATGAGCAATCGCGAAGTTGTAAGTTAGACTATTATTTCTCAAGAACGCCTTCCAGTCATGCGTCTGTATTTTTACTTGAACTTATTAATTTTTTATTTGCTTTGTAGCATGTTATTGAATTTTTCTCCGTTAGGCAATTTTAATCACTGCGGCAGCAACTGAATCATTTTTTTTTTCTGTTTGGACAAGCAATTTAAGTCGGCCCGCTAGTGTACGCCCCCCAAAAAAGCCTTCACTTCCAGTAAGATCTCTAGAATTCTATGGTTAAGCGCACTCGTGCGTGGATTTCTTTGAAAACTTGAAAGCGTGATTTCTTTGGATTTCTTTGAATTTCTCCAGCAAATAATAGTCTGCCAGATTAGATTAACTATTTTTAGCGGTGCGGAAGTGGGGATTCACAAATGCATATAGTAGAATCCCTAAGCTAAGGATTTTGTACATCGCTTCGGGTGCACGCTAGACTTTCAAAAAAATTCTAATTATCCTGACCACCCTGCCTCAGCTATCCGATCCTGGAATTTGGCAATTTTCACCGCATCAGCTGCTTCTAGGCGCCAATCTTCAAGTCTCCAGGGTGGGAAAGGGAGCTGCTTGAAACTAATTTCCAAGAAACGAACTATCTCTCAGCCTAATTGGCAATTTGCATTGGAAATTCTGAGCAGCGTATCTTCGTTAACACTCGGGCCAAGAAACTCGTTGGATTCTATTCGTATATCTATGGAAGAAAGGCTTCATTTTTAAGGCCTGATCCGTGACCCCCCTGTGGGGGGAGTGGACAACATTCAGAAGGAACGCTAAGTCGCTTCCTGCTGACCTCTTTGTTGCAGCAGGAAAGTGTGAATAATAGGTCCCCCGATCCTCCCGGAACAGCTCGCTGGCTCTCAGCACAAAGTGGGCCATTTAGTGGCTATGGAAAGTGAAAGGCAGAATTTTTATTGCTCAACTTCCCACTGTTGGCAGTGGGCTTTTCCGGGGATTGGTGAAGTGCCTGTGTGTGCAGCAATGAAAGTCTAACAGCTGCTGCTATGGCTGTTGCATTTGTGCTGTACGCTCGTATACAACCTCAGCTGCCATGCCAGTGGTGCTAAAGCAACAGATAGAGCTGCCTGTTGCCATATTTTTTTGTTTAGATTTTGCTTCAAACTTTCAAGCCATATCTCAAAAAAGCGCTACAAAAATCCTCCGCCGTGTGGAACCGAACTGAGGGCACAAAATCAAACGCCCCAAAAAACCAGCAATCACTGAGGAAGAAGACATAATTCCAAGGGGGGAAAACGGCTTTCCAGATTAAATATTTGCCCCCGCCCCAAGTTACACTTGCCTGGATTAAGTAAGAGATTTTATATCCGGTACCAGCAATCATATTAGTATAAAACTATGCAACATGCAGGCTAATCAGCGTCCTCTTCTTTAGTCATTTCCGCCGCCTATACACGAACCAGAGCGTGCTTCAGCGGCGGACTATAGCATTGACAGAGTTTTGTGTCTTTCTCAATCAAATATCGGTGAAACAGCGGGTCAGGTGGTTTAGATTAGTGTAGAGTTGGTCATGCCATGGTATAGTAACACAGCTTGAAGTATTCGGAAAGCATGTTGCCTAGGCACGATCAAGAGGTGCCTTTAGTTCTGTTTTAGCTTCGTCTCTGGTGCCGACCTGATGGTTTGCGCCACGGACCGAGAATTTATTAAGGACGACTGAAGTAGCGTATATTTGTTTATCCTTTTGTTTATTATTGTATTGTTTATCCTATATAGCTCTTTCACTATATAGGATAAACAATTGAACAACGTCAGTTTTTCTTCGTAACCTGACCAAGAAAGGAAGCAATAATGTTTTTTCAGGTAAATTTCCTCATTTGCTGCGGCGACTCTTTGAAAGCTAATCGACACGTTATCATCTCTAAAACTTTTCGAATAATAGACGTAGTTCTAATGTGATATATTAGTAAATATATTATGCTACAATAAACAAAATTAAAAAATGTTACCTCAGAAAAAAACGTTTTATCTAATTCAATCTATCGTTCACTATCTCAAAAAATGAGAATCGTAGATTAAATCGACCTCCGATGAATTTTCCACCAACTCTGAGTCTTGCATCCTTCTACTCTAGTAGTCCTTGTACTTTATATAAGCTCAAATTCGTCGTTTTCCAGTTAATCCGTGGACAAAAAAATGTCAGCCGTTCAGTCTTGACGGCCTTGTCAAAGCTGGTTTGTAAATGTCAAAAAAACCATATAATTGTCCTGCATTTTAGTCTGGCGGACGTCACCCAACTGAGAGTCTGGGCGTTTGAATAATAAAGAGTCTCCTACCCCTGTATAATGTGACATGCGCCCGGCAGAGACAATGACTGGGCTGTGATGGATATATGGCTTCTGACTGGTTCGCTTTGTTTTTTCAGCCTCTATTGTCGTCAAATTTAAGACTCAGTGCGTTTATCTTCTTGCTCAATTTGGGAGGGGGAGTCTGCTCACATGCGGTATTGTCCCAGCTCAAGATTGCTAGCTGATTCATTCATACTGCAGCCCCCGCCCAAGGACTCTTCCAATTAATCACGAACGAAATCAGGGCGTGGAAGCCGATTCTAGGAATTCCCATTTCTAAGAAACTCTCACGAGCCGCCCGGTATTTTTTCAAGTTAGACCAATCAATTTGGAGGCATATGGGGTTTGAAGCGGATGAAGCGGTCAAAAAAATGGGATAGGTTAATTAATCAAGGATTTTGAGACTCAGTTAGAAGACACTTTTTTCCCTTCGCTGTCGATTGCAGCCTTGTAGGAGGGGCTGACAGAGACAGATGGAGCTGACAGCAAATTTCTCTCGCCTCGATACAAGTCCCAAGTGATCAGCAGCTGCTGGCGACTTACCCAATTTCGCGCTTGCCAGTTTTTTTCTCGAAAAATCTTGCCTATTTCATGGATTTTTTTTAGATTTCCGCTATTTTCGCCCCCACGGGGCATGCAGCAGCCGCCAGTTAGTCTGGTTTTGGGATCAAGGTCTGTACCGTCTGGAACATATGAGGCTTGTTCTTGGCACATCCCTCTCAGGTGGGCTTCGAGCAAGAATTGCTGGCTGAAATGAAATCCCGCCTCGAGGATTGCGGGGCAATTCCCCTTAGGAATCGTTTTTGAACTGTCTGGCGCGAAAATTTTTCCCCTACTGTGTCGGGGAAGCTCCAATTCGGAGAAATATGCCGCCTTAAAACAAATGGGATTTTTTACGAACTCCATAAAAAACATTTTAGCGAGTGGCGAAGGGAGGGAAGAAGAGATTCTACTAGCAAACGATGAAGATAGGGTGGTAAATTCGCACTACCAGGTCTGTCAGCAAACAGGGTCCGAAAACTCGAAATCGCACCCTCTCTCACTTCTTCACTTAGTAAGCAGAAATTTCTTTCCTATGCAGGTTAAATGCAATCTCGCCCCGGTTTGTTGCCAATAAAAGCAAGTCGCTGCTGCTTTTAGCGATTGGATTCTACTCGAACAAAAATATAGTACCTAAAATTGCATCTTTGGGCTAGTGGAAATACCTTTTTTATTAAATTTAATAAGTTAGTGACATTTGCTTAAAAGTTGCTTCAAGCTTTTTGGATAAATGATTATTGATATTGTAATTTTTTTCTCTAAGCTTGAGTAAAAATGAATCAAATTAAGCAATTATTTTGCTTCCTTTCGACTGTGTCTCGTACTACTAACAAGTAGCCCAGATTGAACATAAAGCGACGGTTTTGTATGAATCAATCTGATATGTAATAAAATCTACACAAAACTTATCCTACGATAGGATATTTGAACGTAGGTCTCGAGTCCCAAATCCTACAGCCCTTTTAGATAAGACCAGGCTTATAGATGTTTTATTGCAATTAAGTAAAAATCTTGCCTTGTTCTAAAATCAGTAGAATTTTTTTATCGTGGTCAAGTGAAAAATTTATTGGCAAGGTATATTAGGCGCACTTAAGTTAGGAAAATTTCATATATAGCAAAAAATTTGCTACTAAAACATTTAATTTTTCCCCCCTACTAGGTAAGTCAGGGGTTTTGTCTTTGCCAATGTATGATGTATCTATTAAAGATATCAGACAAGTCAAAATTTGATTGCTTTTGATTAATTGTACTTCCATTTGCTTTCATTCAGTTTCATTCAATAGTAATAGTAGAACTGTGTACAGATAAGCCAAGAGGATACGTACACGAGGGGTTGTGTAAAAGAGGCGAAGGAGAACGCAGCGACCACTCTCCCCATAAGCAACCGGGGCAAGGAATTTCAGCGAGAAAAAGCACGAGGAAAGCGCACTAGAATAGACTTAATAGCAGTCCAAAAATAAGAGGGAGAAGTGAACTGCCGTGAGTGTACATCTGCGAGTGTACGCATAGACTCCTTCTCTCTCTCCCCCAAGTAGAATGTACATAAGAGAATGTATTGGGCAGTTCAGTAGAGAACTTGCCCGCCTTTTCGTTTAGCCTTTACCACAAATATTAAACCCCTCCGGATTCAAGCCTTAAGTAAAGAAGTAAAACCTACATATCTGAACAGTTCTGCGACTTCAATTTGCACTTTAAAATCCATCTAACTGCTTCCTTCTAAGCGAAAATCTCGTGTTCGATCTTCAACAAAAGAAGTTTATTTAAAAGGTATAAAAAAGCAATATAGACTGACCATCAGAGAAGTCTGACCATATTTCTCATCAAGCCAAAAAGAATTTTCCTGTACTAACCAGCTTCAAATATTGTTCGATTTAATGGCAACAGTGTCTGCCAATGAAGCAGGGCCGGAAGCTGAGCAGCAAAGTCAAAAACAAGAAGAAAAAGAAGAAGACAGATCCAACATAAAAAGCAACAGCGTTAGCTGCGAACAAGCAAATTCAGCGTCGCCAACAAAGTCTCCTGCAAAGCAGACTCGCTTTCAGATCCGTGAGTAAGCCTGCATTTATCCGTAACTGACATTTATCCAATGCATCGAATCATTGGTTTAAAAAAAGTAGTTTTTGGGTCTTTAAAGTGCACTTTTCAGTCTAGCAAATAACGCACACTACAGTACAATAAAATAGACACTAAGCAGACAGAAAGCGACAGAGAAAGAGAAGGAGGCAATGCGCAAAAAAACGGACGAATAGCTCGTCTGAGTAACCCCAGTCGTCAAGCATCACCCACCCCATGGCATGGCTAATTAGCATTACTCGGGGGTAGCTACATACTGCAAGACTGGTTTGGGCTGGCTCTCTAGAATATTATAGCCAACCACACCCGCCTCATTTTGAAAAACTGCTCTCTGTGTACTCTATTTACTCCTATGTTTTCTGCCCAATGCACCCAAGTCAGCTTTTAACTTAATCACAAAAAAACATTGCAGAGGTAGTTGACAGTAGCGATCTTCGAAGAGGCAATTCAACTGAGCCAATTGCTTCTAAAAGCGTGCCAACAGCAGCAACAACAGCAGCTGCAGCGTCAGCAAAAGCGGCCTCAGCCGCTAGGAGCAGCAGCACCGGCGGCCGCTGCACTAGTCAGCCGCCGACCAGCTCTGGGCCGAAGATGCCCGGCTCATGCAGGCCCATCCTGCTCGGCCTCTGCGCCATGGCCAAGAAGGTGAAATCGAAACCCATGACGGCAATTCTAACCCGATTAAAACGATTCGCCCACATACGCCTGATCATCTTTGAGGAGTCGGTCATACTGAATTCGGATATTGAAGACTGGCCAGTTGTTGACGCGTTAATATCGTTTTATTCGCACGGATTTCCGTTGGATAAGGCAATCAGGTATGGCATAACGATCACAATACTATTCTTAGTTATTGACACAAATATGCCCTTAATATTTGCCTTTAAGTAGAGCGCCCCAACACCTCTTACCCAGGCACCACCGCCTCAAAGTCAGCCTTATCTCTGACACCACCATCTTACCCTCTTACCCCAGAATTGGCCAGAAACCACCACCTCACTCCCTAGACTCTTACACCACCACCTCAGTCGCTAAACTCTGACACCCTTTATCTTACTCTCTTACCCCAGACACCACCACCTCACTCCCTAGACTCTGACACCACCACCTTACTCTCTTACCCCAGAAACCACCACCTCACTTCCTAAACTTTGACACCACCACCTTACTCTCTTACCTCAGACACCACCTCACTTCCTAAACTCTGGCTCCACCACCTCACTCCCTAGACGCTTTTAAGTCTGCATATTGTTCATAGTGAGTTACGAATTCAATCTGCAGATACGCGGAGCTTCACAAGCCCTATCTTGTTAACAATCTACGCTCTCAGTACACCCTGATGGACAGACAGAAAGTCTATCGGGTACTGCAGGAGCGCGACATTCCCGTTGTTCGTCACGCAGTATACCATTGGTCAGCTGAAACTGACAGCAGTTCGAGTCCCGGCTTAATAGAACAAGACGACAGCGTCTCAGTGAACGGCGTCACATTTCAGAAGCCATTCGTAGAAAAGCCGCTGGATGCCGAGGATCACAATATTCATATTTATTTTCCTAGCTCCGCTGGCGGCGGCTCGGTGCGTCTGTTCCGAAAAATTGGCGACAGAAGCAGCACCTACCACAGCGACAGCCGGGTGCGCAACTATGGTAGCTATGTGTACGAGGATTTCATGCCCACGGATGGCACGGATGTTAAGGTTAGTGTAACTGTCTGTCTGTGTGTCCGTGTCTGTCTGTCTGTCTGTCTGTCTGTCTGTCTGTCTGTCTGTCTGTCTGTCTGTCTGTCTGTCTGTCTGTCTGTCTGTCTGTCTGTCCGTCTGTCTGTCTGTCTGTCTGTCTGTCTGTCTGTCTGTCTGTCTGTCTGTCTGTCTGTCTGTTTTTCTGTCTCTGATAGTTCAGTGAGCTATCACTACCTACATCCAGGGTTTTTTCATCAAAATCGTTATGTCATTTTCAATTTTTAAATGTCATGGCATGTCTATGACACAAAAGCCCAGCCTAAATCATCTCAAACTCTTCAACCCGCCTTCTTAGGTGTACGCCATCGGCAAAGAATACGCCCATGCTGAGGCGAGAAAATCGCCGGCCCTGGACGGCAAAGTCGAACGCGATCCGGAGGGCAAGGAGATGCGCTACCCGATTATTCTATCTGCAAAGGAGAAGATCATCGCGAAGAAGGTTGTTGAGGCTTTTAATCAGAATGTATGCGGCTTTGACCTGCTAAGAGCTAACGGAGTGTCCTACGTCTGCGACGTCAACGGATTCAGTTTCGTAAAAAGCTCGAAAAAATACTACGACGATTGCGCTTTTATGCTAGGCGTTATGGTCACTTCGGCTATTGCACCGTCGCTATCCTTGTCTATTAACTATCCTAAGATGGATAAGCCTCCACTGATACGCACAACGTTTGGCACTGTGATGGAATTGCGCTGCGTTATCGCAGTCATCAGGCACGGCGATAGGACGCCAAAACAAAAGGTTAGTGTATGTGTTGCTTTGGGTGGTGGGTAATAAAATGGTGTGAAGTGACTCGCTGGTCCGTTATCGATAACGTTAGGTGAGTAATAAAATGGTGTGAAGTGGCTCGCTGGGCCGTTATCGATAACGGTAGGTGGGTAATAAAATGGTGTGAAGTGACTCGCCTGTGCCGTTATCGATAACGGTAGGTGGGTAATAAAATGGTGCGAAGTGACTCGCCTGTGCCGTTATCGATAACGGTAGGTGGGTAATAAAATGGTGCGAAGTGACTCGCTGGGCCGTTATCGATAACGGTAGGTGGGTAATAAAATGGTGCGAAGTGACTCGCCTGTGCCGTTATCGATAACGGTAGGTGGGTAATAAAATGGTGCGAAGTGACTCGCCTGTGCCGTTATCGATAACGGTAGGTGGGTAATAAAATGGTGCGAAGTGACTCGCTGGGCCGTTATCGATAACGGTAGGTGGGCAATAGTATGGTTTGAACTGACTCGCAGGGCTTTTATCGATAGAGGGCGAGTAATAAAGTGGTGTCGATTGGCTCGCTGTGCCTTTGTCAATCGGATAATAATTAATGGATAATAATATGGTTTGAACTGACTTGCAGGGCCTTTATCCATGGATAAAGGGTGGCTAATAAAATTTTGAAGTACCTGACTGAGCTGCGCTAGATTTAAGACGGGAAATGAGTAACAAAAAAGGTTAAGAGATGACTATAACTTGTGTTAAGTGATTGAGTTAGTCGTGTTATATTGGGTGTGGTGGGTAATACGCAGATAGTGTGAGATTTCTCACGAGTCATGCTAGATTTGTCGATGAGATGATGGCTTACTGACCTCCGTTGGATGTGTACTGTGGAGTAAGGTGGGTATCTAAAAGGTGCGACATATAGTGTGACTTAGGCCTGCTCTATCCTCACCTCTTGTAGGTAAAATTCGAGGTCTTTCACGGCCGGTTCTTCAGCCTGTTCAACAGGTACCGGGTGACGCCAACTGAAGCGAAATTAAAAAAGCCAACAGCGATGCAGGACCTGCTGGACGTTGTTCGCGAACTGTTGCAAGTGATAGCGCAGAATCCGCATCATCACGGCATTAAAGAGAATCGAATGAAGCTCAAGCAGGTCAGGCAGGTGCTAGAGATGTACGGCCATTTCAGCGGCATCAACAGGAAGGCCCAGTTGAAATTCACGCCGAAGAAGGGCCACGAGTCGATGACGGATCCGCCCGAGCCGGCGTCGAGGGACACGGGGCACCTGCTGCTGGTGCTGAAATGGGGCGGCGAGCTCACCGACGAGGGCCGCTCGCAGGCCGAGAAGCTCGGCAGGGCGTTCAGGTGATTTTTTCACTATGTAACTAATGTACATCACTATCTAACTAATGTATATCACTATCTAACTAATGTACATCACTATCTAACTAATGTACATCACTATCTAACTAATGTACATCACTATGTAACTAATGTGCATCACTATGTAACTAATGTACATCACTATCTAACTAATGTACATCTCTATGTAACCAATGTACATCACTATGTAACTAATGTACATCACTATCTAACTAATGTACATCACTAACTAATATACATCACTGTGTAACTAATGTGCATCACTATCTAACTAATGTGCATCTCTATGTAACTAATGTACATCACTATGTAACTAATGTACACCACTAGGTAACTAATGTACGTCACTATGTAAGTAATGTACACCATTATGTAACTAATGTACGTCACTATGTAACTAATGTACACCATTATGTAACTAATGTGAATCACTATGTAGCTAATGTACATCACTATCTAACTAATGTACATCACAATGTAACTAATGTACATCACTATGTAACTAATGTACATCACTATGTAACTAATGTACATCACTATGTAACTAATGTACATCACAATGTAACTAATGTGCATCACAATGTAACTAATGTACATCACTATCTAACTAATGTACATCACTATCTAACTAATGTGCATCTCTATGTAACTAATGTACATCACTATCTAACTAATGTACATCACTATTAACTAATGTACATCACTATGTAACTAATGTACATCACTATGTAACTAATGTACATCACTATCTAACTAATGTACATCACTATGTAACTAATGTACATCACTATGTAACTAATGTACATCACTATGTAACTAATGTACATCACAATGTAACTAATGTGCATCACAATGTAACTAATGTACATCACTATCTAACTAATGTACATCACTATGTAACTAATGTACATCACTATGTAACTAATGTACATCACTATGTAACTCATGTACATCACAATGTAACTAATGTGCATCACAATGTAACTAATGTACATCACTATGTAACTAATGTACATCACTATGTAACTAATGTACATCACTATGTAACTAATGTACATCACTATGTAACTAATGTACATCACAATGTAACTAATGTACATCACTATGTAACTAATGTACATCACTATTTAACTAATGTACATCACTATGTAACTAATGTACATCACTATTTAACTAATGTGCATCACTATGTAACTAATGTGAATCACAATGTAACTAATGTACATCACTATGTAACTAATGTACATCATTATTTAACTAATGTACATCACTATCTAACTAATGTACATCACTGTGTAATTAATGTACATCACTATGTAACTTATGTGCATCACAATGTAACTAATATGCATAATATGCAACTAATGTAAATTAATATGTGCCTAATGTAGATCCATCTGTGTACATAATATGCATTACCTTATGTACCTGATGTAAATTACTCGATGTACTTTATTACTTCATACAATGTACATGCATGTACAATGCTACCTCACCACCTCCACCCAGGGTGATCTATCCCGGCGGAGAGAGCTACTCGCAGAAGGACGGCCTCGGCCTGCTCCGGCTTCACTCAACCTACCGGCACGATTTGAAAATCTACGCCAGCGACGAAGGCCGAGTCCAGACCACGGCGGCCGCATTCGCCAAAGGCTTCCTGGATCTGGAGGGTCCCCTGACGCCAATCCTGGTGCAGATGGTCAAATCGGCGCACACTAATGGCTTGCTGGACTCGGACAATGACGCTACGCAGTACATGGCCGTTGTCAAGGAGAAAATCAAGGTAATTAACGCACCAATTCCAGGTACCTTTTTTATTCGCATGGCATTTTCTATACTTTCACTGTGTAGTGCCTACTGCAAGTAGGGTTTCCAGCGTATTCCCATGGAAAATTTAATAAATCAAACAAGAGAATCAGGCAAGAGAATTGCCTGACCAGTTGATTCTTTATTCTTGAATCAGCCTCGTATAGTGGAGATTCTTTTAAAGTGTGCTTATTGTACCTGATGACGGATTAATTTCTCAGTTAATCTATTTTAAAAATCTCTCGGTTGATCTACTGTACTCTCTAGAGTGCCCACTGTACACCGCTCAGTATACCCGCTGTACCCCGCTCAGGCTCAGTATACCCGCTGTACACCACTCAGGCTCAGTATACCCGCTGTACACCACTCAGGCTCAGTATACCCGCTGTACACTCCTTAGTATACCCACTGTACACTGCTCAGTATACCCACTGTACACCACTCAGTATACCCGCTGTACACCGCTCAGTATACCCGCTGTACACTGCTCAGTATACCTACTGTACATCGCTCAGTATACCTACTGTACACCGCTCAGTATACCCGCTGTACACCGCTCAGTACACGCACTGTACACCGCTCAGTACACACACTGTACACCGCTCAGTACACGCTCTGTACACCGCTCAGTACACACACTGTACACCGCTCAGTACACGCACTGTGCACCGCTCAGTACACCCGCTGTACACCATCCAGTACACCCGCTGTACACCGCTCAGTACACCCGCTATACACCACTCAGTACACCCTCTGTACACCGCTCAGTAAACCCGCTGTACACCGCTCAGTACACCCGCTGTACACCACTCAGTACACCCTCTGTACACCGCTCAGTACACCCGCTGTACACCGCTCAGTACACCCGCTGTACACCGCTCAGTACACCCGCTGTACACCGCTCAGTACACCCGCTGTACACCGCTCAGTACACCCGCTGTACACCGCTCAGTATACCTACTGTACACCGCTTAGTATACCTACTGTACACCGCTCAGTACACCCGCTGTACACCGCTCAGTACACCCGCTGTACACCGCTCACTAAACCTACTGTACACCGCTCGGTACACCGGCTGTACACCGCTCAGTACACCCGCTGTACACCGCTCAGTATACCCACTGTACACCGCTCAGTATACCTACTGTACACCGCTCAGTACACCCAATCCACGCCAAGCCCCCCCCAACCGCAGGCCTCCCTAGAAGTTGACCGCAACTGGACAGAATCGGACGTGAAGCAGCTGGCGCCGGATCGCACAGCCTCACTGCTGCAGGCGATGTACAGCATCGGCAATCCCGCCCGCGTCTGCTGCAAAATGCACGCCTGCATGCGGGCCGTCTGCGACAGGCTGGAGAAGCGTTCGAAAGATCCGGAATGGGCCAGCAGTCATCTGTACCACGACGAGACCTGGGACATGGCGTTGCAGCGTTGGCGCAAGCTGGTCAAGGACTTCCGTCCGGGCAGCAACACCGGGCATTTCATGTTCTCCAAACTGCCCGACATTTACGACAATATCAAGTACGATTTGATGCACAACAGCCGGGTACTCAACGACCTGGACGACGCCTGGCATTTGTACCTGATGGCGCGCAGTCTGGCTGATATTGTTGTGCCCAGCGAGTACGGCATCACCCGGGACGAGAAGCTGGTCATTGCCCAGCGAATCTGCACGCCGCTATTGAAGAAAATTCTGGCCGACACGCAGTACACCAGCATACTGGACGTGGATGATGCCTACAGCACGCGGCTGAACACGGCGTGAGTTTTTATTGACCTAGAAATTTGACCTCAAAGTTGACCTTAAATTTGACCTATCAAGTTGACCTCAAAGTTTGACCTATCAAGTTGACTTCAAATTTGACCTATCAAGTTGACCTCAAAGTTTGACCTATCAAGTTGACTTCAAATTTGACCTATCAAGTTGACCTCAAAGTTTGTCCTATCAAGTTGACCTCAAAGTTTGACCTTAAATTTGACCTATCAAGTTGACCTCAAAGTTGACCTTAAATTTGACCTATCAAGTTGACCTCAAAGTTTGACCTATCAAGTTGACTTCAAATTTGACCTATCAAGTTGACCTCAAAGTTTGACCTATCAAGTTGACTTCAAATTTGACCTATCAAGTTGACCTCAAAGTTTGACCTATCAAGTTGACCTCAAATTCGACCTATCAAGTTGACCTCAAATTCGACCTATCAAGTTGACCTCAAAGTTTGACCTATCAAGTTGACTTCAAATTTGACCTATCAAGTTGACCTCAAAGTTTGACCTATCAAGTTGACCTCAAAGTTTGACCTATCAAGTTGACCTCAAAGTTTGACCTTAAATTTGACCTATCAAGTTGACCTCAAAGTTGACCTTAAATTTGACCTATCAAGTTGACCTCAAAGTTTGACCTATCAAGTTGACTTCAAATTTGACCTATCAAGTTGACCTCAAAGTTTGACCTATCAAGTTGACTTCAAATTTGACCTATCAAGTTGACCTCAAAGTTTGACCTATCAAGTTGACCTCAAATTCGACCTATCAAGTTGACCTCAAAGTTTGACCTATCAAGTTGACCTCAAAGTTTGACCTATCAAGTTGACTTCAAATTTGACCTATCAAGTTGACCTCAAAGTTTGACCTATTAAGTTGACCTCAAAGTTTGACCTATCAAGTTAACCTTAAATTTCACTTATCAAGTGGACTTTAAATTTGACCTATTAAGTTGACCTCAGATTTGACCTAAAGATACTACAGCGGTCTATTTTTTATTTAAATAAAAATTCTCACCATCAGACATGAAAACTCGACCTTTAAAACGGGCATTTTGATTTCGTCTAAAGTTTTAGATATGAAATGTTTAAATTATTAATGAATTTATTGATCAGTAATAATATATGTGAAATTTTTTTCTCTCGCCCAAATTTCCACCTGGTCTACAGTATGTCACGTGACCTGATGACCCCAGATGAGTGTGACTACCTTTCGTGAGTTAAAATATGATTGCTTGTAGTTAGCACGTGAGGCCTTAGAATGCCTGATTTCCGGCTTCGTTTCGTTTCTTGGGCAGTCTTTGTTTTCACAGATGTCAATCTTGATTTCTCTTGCTTATTGATCTCGGTCAATTAATTTCTTCTATTTCAACAAAAATATTGTCAACGAGATTTGTTGTGCTATGATTGTGCTACAGTTGTTTTATCCGTTTTGGTTACCAGAAAGACACCCCTAAAATATGGACCATGATGTGTGCATGAATCGCTAGTCAAAGGCCACTTTCACCCATTATTCCCTGTGTTTTTGTAGAAATTTTACTGTCCAATCCTTGTTTTTTTCCCTTGCCTGTTTTTTGAAAAAGTTTTCAACCTTTTTTTCAATTTGAATAGAGTTAGAAGATAAAATTTGCCTGACAGTTGATTTCTTGACGTGTTGCAGCTTAAGATATTGGTTGGCTTGTAATTAGTTTGTTTAAGTGGCGAAATTATCGCTTTAAAGGGAAGTTAAGGCCGTCTAAAAGTGTTTAAGTGACAGCCCTTCCGCTTAGTTAACATCTCATGGCGCTTCATGACCATCTTCACTGACACTAAATTAACTGACGCTAAAATACCCCTCCAGACGCTAAAATACCCCTCCAGACGCTAAAATACCCCTCCTGACACTAAATTACCCCTCCTGACACTAAACTAACCCTCCTGACGCTAAGATACCCCTCCTGACACCTAATTACCATTTCTGACTCTAAATTACATCTCCTGACACTTACATTCGTGCCACTGACACTTAAGAGTAAATTATCCCACCTGGCACTTATATTTTCCGAGCTGACATCTACATAATCCCAGCTGACACCTATATTATCCCAGCTGACATCTATATTATCCCCGCTGACACCCATATTATCCTAGCTATATTATTAAAGACCTAGCTATATTATTAAAGACCTAGCTATATTATTAAAGACCTAGCTATATTATTAAAGACCTAGCTATATTATTAAAGACCTAGCTATATTATTAAAGACCTAGCTATATTATTAAAGACCTAGCTATATTATTAAAGACCTAGCTATATTATTAAAGACCTAGCTATATTATTAAAGACCTAGCTATATTATTGTCTTTAATTGGTTCTTATCAGTAGGTCAATTTTCACAAGCGATCTTTAATCAAAAATTAATTTCTTGTTTCAACTCGCTAGTTAATCATCTTTCGACCAGTTTAACAACAAAATCCCCCTCCATGGCCACTAATTCCAGCTACTCCCTGGACGTGTCCTCGCCGGAACGTTTCGTCCGCACGAGGCTTTACTTCACGTCAGAGTCGCACATTCACTCGCTGCTCACCGTGCTTCGCTTTGGCGGCCTCATCGACCCGTCACGCGATCCGCAGTGGGCCAGAGCCATGGAGTACTGCGACGCTGTGCCCGAGCTGAACTACCTCACCCAGATTGTGTTCATGATCTACGAGAATCCCCAGCAGGAGCTCGGCTCAGAGAACCGGTTCCACGTTGAGCTGCACTTCTCGCCCGGCTCAGTGAATCCCGAGCCGTTGGCGGAGCAGCCGCCGCCTTCTATTCAATTTGGCGGCAGCGGTCGGTTCGGCGGCGGCTTCCGGCCGAAATCTGGCAACGGAAATCACGGCAGGAGGAAACACGGCGGCGGCAGAGCTCAGGGCAGCGCAGCCAACTCGCAGGTGAGTGATTTTAGTGACTCTAGATAAAGTGACAGTTGGAGTGACATTGGATAGAGTGACAGTTGGAGTGACATTAGATAGAGTGACAGTTGAAGTGAAATTAGATGGAGTGACAGTTGGATTAAAAATGGATAGAGTGACAGTTGGAGGGACACTGGATAGAGTGAAACGGGATAGAGTGACAGTTAGAGTGACACTGGATAGAGGGACAGTTGGAGTGCCACTGGATAGAGTGACAGTTAGAGTGAAATTAGATGGAGTGACAGTTGGAGTAAAAATGGATAGAGTGACAGTTGGAGTGAAACTGGATAGAGTGACAGTTAGAGTGAAATTAGATGGAGTGACAGTTGGAGTAAAAATGGATAGAGTGACAGTTGGAGTGAAACTGGATAGAGTGACAGTTAGAGTGAAATTAGATGGAGTGACAGTTGGAGTAAAAATGGATAGAGTGACAGTTGGAGTGAAACTGGATAGAGTGACAGTTAGAGTGAAATTAGATGGAGCGACAGTTGTAGTGAAATTGGATAAAGTGACAGTTGGAGTGACACGGGATAGAGTGACAGTTGGAGTGACACGGGATAGAGTGACAGTTGGAGTGACACGGGATAGAGTGACAGTTGGAGTGAAATTGGATAGAGTGACACTGGATAGGGTGACAGTTCCTCCTCCCTTCCTCCCTGACAGGTCCCGAGCGAGTCGGACACCGATCACAGCGTCTGCTCCACGCCGCGCAGTTCCACCTTCGCCGAAGCAACATCGGCGGCCACCACGCCGTCAAAATCGTCGGCGTCTGCAGCCTCCGGGTCAGCAGCTGCAGCAGCAGCGGCGGCGGCCGCGGCGTCCACGCCGGTGCAGCTGGGCCGCTTCGAAATGTCGCTGCCGAATTTTCTGTCCAACTCGTCCTCGTCCGCAGCCGCCGCAGCCGCCGCCGCCTCACCAGCCACGGTGGTCGTCTCGCCAGCCGAGGAGGCGGCGGATGCTCCAACGGCGGCGTCCTCCAGCCAGGCGAGTCCGCTGCGCCAGGCGCCTCGGGACCGGTCGGCGTCGGCTAGACGACGCGCCCGCGGAGCCCAGGCTGGCGGCAGGCCGTCGGGTGAGGCTGATTGATAAAAAAATTTGTTTGATAATTGGATAGAGGGACAGTTAGAGTGACACTGGATAGAGTGACAGTTGGAGTGACACTGGATAGAGTGACAGTTGAAGTGGATAGAGTGACAGTTGGAGTGACACTGGATAGAGTGACAGTTGGAGTGACACTGGATAGAATGACAGTTGGAGTGGATAGAGTGACAGTTGGAGTGACACTGGATCGAGTGACAGTTGGAGTGACACTGGATAGAGTGACAGTTGGAGTGACATTGGATAGAGTGACAGTTGGAATGACACGGGATAGAGTGACAGTTGGAATGACACGGGATAGAGTGACAGTTGGAGTGACACTAGATATAGTGACAGTTGGAGTGACACTAGATATAGTGACAGTTGGAGTGACACGGGATAAAGTGACAGTTGGAGTGACACCGGATAGAGTGACAGTTGGAGTGATACTGGATAGAGTGACAGTTCGAGTGACACTGGATATAGTGACAGTTGGAGTGATACTGGATAGAGTGACAGTTCGAGTGACACTGGATATAGTGACAGTTGGAGTGATACTGGATAGAGTGACACGGGATATAGTGACAGTTGGAGTGATACTGGATAGAGTGACAGTTGGAGTGACACTGGATAGAGTGACAGTTAGAGTGACACTGGATAGAGTGACACGGGATAGAGTGACAGTTAGAGTGACACTGGATAGAGGGACAGTTGGAGTGGATAGAGTGACAGTTGGAGTGACACTGGATAGAGTGACAGTTGGAGTGACACTGGATAGAGTGACAGTTGGAGTGGATAGAGTGACAGTTGGAGTGACACTGGATCGAGTGACAGTTGGAGTGACACTGGATAGAGTGACAGTTGGAGTGACATTGGATAGAGTGACAGTTGGAATGACACGGGATAGAGTGACAGTTGGAATGACACGGGATAGAGTGACAGTTGGAGTGACACTAGATATAGTGACAGTTGGAGTGACACTAGATATAGTGACAGTTGGAGTGACACGGGATAAAGTGACAGTTGGAGTGACACCGGATAGAGTGACAGTTGGAGTGATACTGGATAGAGTGACAGTTCGAGTGACACTGGATATAGTGACAGTTGGAGTGATACTGGATAGAGTGACAGTTCGAGTGACACTGGATATAGTGACAGTTGGAGGGACACTGGATAGAGTGACACGGGATAGAGTGACAGTTAGAGTGACACTGGATAGAGGGACAGTTGGAGTGCCACTGGATAGAGTGACAGTTGGAGTGACACTGGATAGAGTGACAGTTGGAGTGACACGTGGAGCAGCAGCAGCAATAGTACATTGGGCCAATCCGCTCTTTCCCAATGCAAGGCGAGGCGGAGCCGTCGGCCAGTCGGCCCAGGCAGAACTCCTGGTCCGAGGCATCCGGGCCGGATCATCGGAGCGGCCGAGAGACGCCGGCGGCTGGCGATGGCGCCGACCAGCAGCTGGACGGGGCGTCGAATTTCGCCTTGAACAATTACGACACTTATCACGGCTCGCAGGATTTTCGCAGAATATTTGGCTGCGTCAATTTTAAAGGCCTGATGCCTGGTGAGGATTTGAACAAAGACTTGCGTCATTGGATCATTTCTAATCTATTATTTTTCTTGTGAAAATCTTGAAAAATACTGTCATTCTCGAATAGTCTTGAACAAAGAGTCATGGACTAATCTTGAACATAGACTGACTCTGGTTTAATGTTGAACAAAGACTAACATAGGGGCAAATCTTAAACAAAGACTGACATTTAAATAGTCTTGAACAAAGAGTGACATTAGACTAATCTTGAACAAAGACTTCCATTGGACTTGTCTTAAACAAAGAGTGACATTAGACTAATCTTGAACAAAGACTTCCATTGGACTTGTCTTGAACAAAGAGTGACATTATTAGACTAATCTTGAACAAAGACTTCAGTTAAACAAATATTTAACATACACGGACATTGAATTAATAATCTACGTATATATATATCCTCAGATCCCGAACAAAGACTGTCATCAAAATATTACCAAGTAAAAATCGCAGAATCATCTGTTGTAAATGTTGACTACAACAAAATATTAAATAATGGTTTGAAAAGATGATATGAACACGGACAATTTTTTCGATGTACTAGCGTATTACCTCGTACGTAACAAATACCTAATAATCGTCCAATTTCCCCTTCCAGTGAAGCCGGGCGCCCTCCACCTGTTCTCCACCAATCTGATCCGCTCAGCTGGCCGCTCGGATCCTCAGTTGCAGCAATCGGAAGATCCGGAATCCGGCAATTCAACATCCGGCGTCCGGTCCAGCTCGGCCGACCTGCTGACGCCCGAGATGCCGCTGTCGCCTTCGCTGTCACCGTCGAGGCTGCCGCCGGAGTCAACGCGCCGAAATCAATCGTCGTCTCCGGGCGACAATTCAGAGGCTTACGTTGTTGAATCCTCGGCAGAAGCAGCTGAGGATGAAGACGAACTGGAAGCGGTTGGCCAATCGCGTCTGGACACGGCGCCCTGCGTGCCTGAAATTTTCCCATTGGAGACGTTGCACAATTCGCTGACGCTGCGACAGTTGGAACTGTTTTTGCATAGGTTCACTCGGGTGAAGCTGCAGACTCCATGGAGCAGCAGGCGGCACTCACTTAAAACAGAAATTTAACGCCGCAATAGATGATAAGTCTAACTTAATGAATTTGGTTTTTTAACCAGATTTAAGAATAGTTTTGCAAGCATTTTTTTTCTATTTATAACCTATTTGCGAGGACGTCACAGGCACATTTTGATTGGCTGGCATCGCTCGCCCCCTCCTCATCCTCCGCCTGTTGAGTGTACATTTGCTCGGTCGGGGCTGGGGCAGGAATTAATGGTTTAGCTAGTTGACCACTTCACACCTCTGCCCAGCCACCTTAATTTTTTCACCAGCCAATCAGAAATGCTTTGGTGTTGGCGGCACAAGTTCTTAGAGCACTTGTTGATGCAACGTTTTAAACAATATCAGTTTCTAGCCTTATTAGATGTTTAATAATTATTTGCATTAAACCAATGACCTGAACAACCAGCTCGCACCTATCTGCACCATTCGTGAGCGTAAATTTTTTCAGCAATAAATTTTCTGATTACACCTGAGCGACCAAGAAATTCTGATTTGGCGCTTAAGCAAACAATCATTGATATGTTTTTTTTCAACTTATTCAACCTGTTTTGCTTCCACAAAGCAGTTGAGTCTCAAAGTTTTTCTACCTTCTTTTTTCTGCTTTAATTTTCCTCTGTTTTGTTCTTTTTGATCAAAAATTTTATGTGAAGATGATTTTTCCTAATTAGTTGTTTGTTTTATTAAATACAATAAGAGACACGTTACTTCCTCAATAAAAATGGCTGAGGACCATCTTAGTGGCCTAGTTCAAGCTTCAGTGATTTAACTAATTTATAAAAGACGTGCTTTTAATAAGGGTCGTGCAGGTATGCGACAAATTGTCAATAAAATGTCAACCTTGAGGGTCGTTGATATTTCGTTAGTTTTATTTAATATATTAGTGACTCAAAAGCGATTTCCATTTTTTTTAATCCACAATTTGCAATGCACAGTTGAAGACTATTAAAAATACTTCTTACTTGGTTTGCACAAGGACAAAGATCAGTCAAAATTAACATAAAAAACTCCGCTTGCTTCTTCTTATCACACAGAAAAAGACATTCCTACTTGTTGCATGTAGTTCTAGGTACAGCAAAACACTATATGCTGATTAGTGATAAAAAAACTAAACGTCGTCGACCAGTTAGACAAACAACATTGGAACGAGCAAAATGTTTTCTTTAAAATTAAAAGCTTACATGTGATTGCTTCGCATGAATAAAAAGCTACGAAACTCTACGTTAAGTTATGCACAAAAACACTAGATCAAACTAGCGCTGTTACGCTCGTAATGCGAACCTGCAAGTCATTTTCGTTGTTATAATTCAAAAAAGTGTATAAGATAAGTCAGCATTGAAATTTTGCATCAAAATATCATTAGCAAGTGGGTTTAGTTTTGTTTTTGCAAAAACTTCCTCGCAATGGCCGTACGGACAGTTCTAACCGCTACTTAATTATCTTATCTCGTGATTGGCGAAGACTTAAGGTCCACCCTGTAAAGTTGATTGCCCAAAAAAACATGCTAGAACTCTATATTGTTGCTAGCCTAGTACACAATCATGTCAATGTTTGTATGGAATAATCAGTTGGGTAAGAGGGGACTCTTAGGAATAGTCAGGCGTGATTTAGAACCTTGATTTGTAAGAGTTTAGCTTACTATTTCTTATTCGCTGTAGAAGTTCTGCAGTGAGGTGTTTACAGGAGCTTTAATATGTATGAGTGTAACGATCATTTAGGGTAGAAGGACTGGAGTGAGGTGTTAACTGGCGCTTTATTTTTAGGGTGTAACGATCATTTGGGGTAGAAGGACTGGAGTGAGGTGTTAACTGGCGCTTTATTTTTAGGGTGTAACGATCATTTGGGGTAGAAGGACTGGAGTGAGGTGTTAACTGGCGCTTTATTTTTTAGGGGTGCGACAATCATTTAGGGTAGAAGGACTGGAGTGAGGTGTGAAATGGAATTTTAATTTGTAAGGTTGTAAGCGATCATTTGGGGTAGAAGTGGAACTTATATTTGTAGGAGTGTAGCGATAATTTGCGTTTGAATTAGAAGGAATGTGCGAGGTTATGAGGTGGAGCTTTAATTTGTTGGGGTGTGGCGATCAGGTCGGTAGAAGGACTGAAGTGAGGTGTGAAACTAATGCTATCAAGTAGCGCCTGTGTAATGAACAGTTGGGACTAAATGTCTGTGTTAATTAGATTTTTAATTTATTTTATAGGGTAAAGTGAGAATGCAAGGCCTGAAAGTGTACTTCGTGAGCAGGTAAGCCATCCTACGCCAATTAGCATAGTCTTTCTGGTAAAAATGGAACTGGAGCTGAATTTCACTGAAACCGTAGCGTTCACTTTCAACTGTCAGGGCGTCACCTCGCCATTCGCTGCAGGAGGCGGGTCTATCAGATCGTCGCCCTCGCCATGTAGCCAGTATGTTAGCTGCTTGCCTTTGCCCTGGAAAGTAAGGTACAGATTTTTCTAGAGCAGAATTTTCATGTCCTACGAACTTAGTAATTGGGTATTTTCAGTAGTTCTTTCTCGCTTTTAGGCAATGGATGCTGTCAACCGCTAAACCTGGATCAGCATGAATCCCGTCCGATTGGCTGAGGCCGAATACTCCCCCCCCCCTACCCCATGCCCTGATGGTCTGCAAAGCTTTCAACTAACCTTCATTTCAACTTCGCCGCGCACTGTGGTAACAAAATTTCCTATGTCAGTCAGTAGCTGGTGGGTAGCGGCGCTGATGTGTATTTTCAATGGCAAACCATTGCTCTCCATCCTGGATGCTGTGTTAACTGTGTCGCCGAATAGACAATACCGCGGCATCTTTAAGCCGACCACTCCAGCGCACACGGGGCCTGAATTTGTATTTGTTATAATTGATAGAATTCTTACAGGCTACTTTAAATACATATTGTTTTTAATGCTGGAGGTAGGAAAATTCACCCGAGTGAATCCCAATTCTCAGTTTGAGCTGCACGCCCGGCATGTGCCGAATCTCGAAGCTGTAGATGCTGCTCAAAAATTTCAGCGCCATCCGACAAATTTCGCCGGCGTGCCGATTGCCGTTGCGCTCTGGCAGGCCCGACACCACCATGTAGGCGTCGCCGATGGTCTCGACTTTGTAGCAGCTGTACTGCTCGATAATGCGGTCGAACAGCGTGTACAAGTCGTTCAGCAGAGTGACCACCTGGGCGGTGGAGGGTGAAGAATTGGTCAGCTTGTGTGAAAGCGTTTCAGGCGTGCGTTTAAGCTTCATTAAAATAATGGTTACGCTTGGTTGAGTCGGTTGCTGCGTCTCCTCCAGCCCGACAGGACTGAGCAGCTGTACACAGCCCCCCTATTCAAAACATTTTATTTTAATGGTGACAAGATAAAAATGCATCTTCATCAGCTAACGCACCTCCATCGGGGTGCTTTCACTCGAGAGGGCGGTGAATCCGCAGATGTCGGAGAAGTAGATGCTGACTGAGTCGAACCACTCAGCTGTGACAGCTTCACCCCTCATCAGAGTGGTCGCAACGGCCTTGGGCAGCATGCAGTACAGAAGATCCTCGGCCTTCTTCTTCTCCACTTGGTACTGATCGGTCCGCTTGGCAACCAGACTCTCCAGATTATTGGAATACTGCTCCATTCGTTTCAGTAGATTGTCCAGAATGTTGCCGGACTCTGCTGTTTTGTTGAACCGGCTAATCCGGCTCTTGGCCGCGTTGAAGGTCGGCCTGGCGCCGGGGTCTTCGTGCCAGCACAGCTCCACCATGGCGGTGAGGGCGGCGGCCCGGTCGGGCTCCAGATCCGGCAGCTCCTCCACCAGGGCCGGCCGGAATGGCGGGTTCTCGTGGGAGCGGACGCGTTCGAGAATGTCTGCAATTTTTTAGTTGCTTTGGTAGGCTAGCTAATAGATAAGAAGAAAGCGACTTGACTCGAGCCCGAACCCTCGCTCACCCTGAGGCTCGATAAAGTCCGAGTCGCTCAGAAAGAACACTCCCTTCCTGTAGATGATCTCCTGACAGATGATGGCAAAACTGTACATGTCACCCTCTTTGGTGCCTTCAAACGGAGGAGTCGAAACTCTGAGCAGCTCGGGAGCCGTCCACAATTTGTCTGTGAAAAAAATTGTTACAGTCAAATGAATCAAGAATGCCCCTTTTCAGATGGATAAATTTTTCTAAGAATAACTTTTTAGGCCGGGGGTGATGTGGAGAAGTAGCGTGTGTTGATTTTTAGGGACTGTAGGCTTGCGCTTTGAATTTTCTAGTAGCGGATGTCTCCATGCTGGATTCTCATCATGGATTCTCATTCTCATCATTCTCATCTAGAGGGCTACTTAAAATTACTCGCACTGCAGAATGGTAGCCTCTAACAGAAGACTATCGGTCCTATTTTTTTATTCCCTTAAATTGCTGAATCGTGTCCTTTGCAGTCAGCTTACCCTGGATCTGTTTTTTTTATTATTGCGTTTTTTCATTGGTAAAATACTTTTTTATAAGTTGGTATGTCAATATTAGTAAATATTTCGTGAAAGATGTCCACTCCATATTGTAGCAATACGGATGGACAAAAAAACGCGATAGCCTCCTTGGACTCGGGTCTCATTTTTTAGTCATCTACTTTGTTGCCGGGAGAGTCTGATCCACTGAGCCGATTCTAGCGGTGAATAAATGTAGAAAAAAAGCTGAAAGGCGATATTGAGTCGCCCCAGAGCTCATTCGGACGACTTTCCCCGGGAGCATCAGCGACACTATGTTGGAGAAAATGGGGAGAGAAAGTTTCATTCTCTGTTTCACTCTTTCTGCATGTCAGGCAGAAGGCCACAAAAGCAGAACCAACAGTCAGAGATCTCGTCCAACCCACGCGACCGGGCACCCAGCATGGCATCCATCCGGAGCTATGCATGGCTGAATCGATTTTTTTAGGAACTTATACCTCGCGCACCGGTTGGGATCAGGGGAAGGGGGCTTTCTCTTTTCATCCCTTGTCCCTTACTCGGCCTCCGAAGAATTGCGGAGATTGGGGGAGGGAGGGCGGGAAGACGAAGCCAGCGACTGAAGCAGGAAGTTTTCTTTGCAAGTCTGTCGTCGCCCATCTATTTCTCAGTGTTTGTTCACAGCTGCGAATGAAGCTTAGTGTTGACTGCCAATAAAGGACTAGAAAGTTTATATTGAACACGCATCGACTGGCTGACTAACTAACTGACTAACTGACTGGCTGACTGACTATTAGCAAAAACACGTGGCTACCCTAATCTTTTATTCTACACAATAACGTTGGCTCAATTTCTAGTAGAATTTTAGTATATGGGACTAGCAATTAGTGCCCCCCAAACCATTAAAAGCCGACAAAGGAGATCTTTAACCCATGGATCACAAAACCGACTGTTTGACCACCGAAAAAGAGTCAATTTCAGCCAAAAATATTCTCTCGCACATGTTGCAAACTATGCCGTAAAAAACCAAGCTACTCAAAACGCGAGACAATATTAAAAGCATATTTCAATTCTTCATTTCAATCGGTGCATTGTGTCTAAGTGTAAGCCAATAGTACAAACTTAACTGACTTATGAATGAGTTCATGATTCGATAAACTTTGAAAAAAAACAATATTCAAAAGCAGAATTTATAGATTAATATGTTCAAGCAAACACGTCTAGGTGTGGAAACAATTAGATTGTGCCTCACGTGAGAAAATTCATTCAATTCGTTGTCAAACGAGCACGTATAGAATAACATCTTACCTAGGAATTGTTCTGCAACGGAAATTTGCATAAAAACTTTGTCTCTAAGCATTTTGTCAATAGTTTGATGGGAATATTAATTTATGATCAAGAAATTCAAACCTTGACAAGAAGGTATCTGTATGAGGCATAAGGGTGCGCATGTCGCAAAGGTGATACAGACACGATGCAAAAAATGTTTTACTTAGATCCAATAAATTCTTTTTTAAAATACTGGAATCTGTTATTAATTTTGATTCAAAAAATCTTTCGTTGCAACGGAAAAAAATCATTAACTAAAACAGAGACTCACTTCGATAAGTCGAATAATCTCCGTCCTCCTTCTCTCTGAAATCAACTTTGTGGCAGCGCAACGAGCGCAAGCCAAAGTCGGCAATTTTCAAACTAAAACGCGAGTCAACCATACAGTTGGACGATTTCAGATTGCCATGAGAACCAAACGAATGGTGCAGGTAGATCATGCCCTGAAAAAAATTAGCAAAAATAGCTATTAAAGTACACAATCGTTTTAAAACATGGGAATGACTAATAAGTTTTTATCGGATGTAGGACGCTACACCAGCAAACAAGATTCGAGCTTTCTCTACTTATTTTAGATTCAATCCATGTCACTCCTGATGAATATTCAGCCCGATTTACTCGTATAAAACTAACATTCAACGCAGTTGCACTTCCAACAGGCGCTCCAGCAGACCGACATTTCTTACCCGACAAATGTCGGCCATTAGCGACAATTTAAACATCCAGTCCAAATTGAGATTTTCATTCTCAAGGATGTCCTGCAGAGAGCCTTTCGGGCAGTACTCAGTCACCAGGCACTCGTTTGGCGGGTCGAGACATGCGCCAATGAAGCGAACAACATTGTCCGAGGCCAGGTCTTTAACTCGTTTTACCTCCATTAGAAGTCGATTAGTAACTTCGATGCGCCGGCTGCCAAGATTCAGCTGCTTGAGCGCAACCAGGGTGCCCTTGTAGTAGGCAGTCTTGGCGAACAGCTGCGCCGTGGGGATCTGGCTCAGTGGCACTCCCGCGATGGTCTCCATTGACTCCATGCTGGCGTCGTCCATCTGGACGACAATGTCTGAGTCGCCACCTCCACCTCCGCCAGAGGGTCGAAGTGGCAGAGTTTCAGCTGCTGCAGCGTCCTCTCCCGTGTTGCCTCGATTAGATCGCTTCGACCCGTGATGGTTGGGGAAGAACAGGCAGCCGCTGTCTGATCGTCTATGCTCGTGGTGCTGCTGCTGGTGCTGCTGTTGCTGCTGCTTTTGCTGCTGTTGCTGCTTTTGATTAGAATGCGAACGCTTTTTCTTTTTCAGCTGCAACGACTGCACAAGCTTTTGATGCTGCTGCTGCGGCGGCGGCGGCGGCGGCTGCGGATGAGCCAAGCTGCGCCTGCGGGCGGCCACACGTTCGGTGGGCTCCAGCTCCTCCCAGGCTATGCGCCAGTTCATGCCGTGCAGTTCGCTCTCTAATCGGAGCTTCCGGTAGATGACAAATATCAGAATGGTCAGGAAGCAAATTAGCACTAGTAAGACCACGACAGCGTAAAGGGCCATCTGTGTTAGATCTACAAGGAGAAGAAAGAACAAGAAAGCCGATGCTTGCAATGCACAATACTTCAAATACTAGTTCCAATTCACTTCACTCAATATCCATTACTTGATCTGTATACTTAATTCAGCTCATTCCATACATTTACGATTAAAACGCCGCTCCGTATGTACATGGAATCCACCCCACTCCATTTGTACATTAAATCCGCCACACTTCATATGTACATCGAATCCACCCCACTCCATATGTACATTGAATCCACCCCACTCCATAAGTACAGTTAACCCCACCTTATTCCACATTTGAACTGATAGAACGTTAATATGCGAGCAATGCATTTATCAAAATTCTTATTTAAATTCACTCCACCAACGCCCCATCAATCAACTAACCCTTTTTGCACAGCGAATAGTCGAAGCCGCACGTGGGAATATCTTTCGGCGGCAAATTCAACTCGTTGTTCCAGTCAATCTCCCGGTCCTTAACCAACTCGTAGACCTTCTTGTTGCCGTTGTAGTGCGCCACAACGGCGAAATCGCCGGTATTCTTGTCCATATCCAGCAGGGAATAATCGGCATTCCGATCCCCGTTCTTATTGATGCTGACTGTTCCGGTGATGCCCTTGAAGCTGCGGTTCTTCATACTCTCTGTGACCAGGGAGCCGTTGCGAATTCCCTCGTTGCCGTGCTTCTGCAGGGTGTCATTGATGGCCAGCGCGTACAGCAGTACGGCGTCGTGGAAAGCGCCGACGAAGCTGTTCACCTCCTCCTCTGGATAGGTGAAGTTGTACTTCTCGTACGCCAGCTCCTTCACTTGACGACTAAAATCTCGATACTCGGGACTGTTGGGCTTTCGCAGAGTGATGGTCATCAGCGAGCGATACGCGTCGCGGGCCTTGCTGTTCCGCTCCGCTGAATCGTTCCTCCGGTACCAGGGTCGGACAGTCAGCTTCTCGCTGCGTGTGAGAGTTCGATATAGACAGATAGTTAGATAGATGGATAGATAGAAAGAAAGAAAGAAAGATAGATAGATAGATAGATAGATAGATAGATAGATAGATAGATAGATAGATAGATAGATAGATAGATAGATAGATAGATAGATAGATAGATAGATAGATAGATAGATAGATAGATAGATAGATAGATAGATAGATAGATAGATAGATAGATAGATAGATAGATAGATAGATAGATAGATAGATAGATAGATAGATAGATAGATAGATAGATAGATAGATAGATAGATAGATAGATAGATAGATAGATAGATAGATAGATAGATAGATAGATAGATAGATAGATAGATAGATAGATAGATAGATAGATAGATAGATAGATAGATAGATAGATAGATAGATAGATAGATAGATAGATAGATAGATAGATAGATAGATAGATAGATAGATAGATAGATAGATAGATAGATAGATAGATAGATAGATAGATAGATAGATAGATAGATAGATAGATAGATAGATAGATAGATAGATAGATAGATAGATAGATAGATAGATAGATAGATAGATAGATAGATAGATAGATAGATAGATAGATAGATAGATAGATAGATAGATAGATAGATAGATAGATAGATAGATAGATAGATAGATAGATAGATAGATAGATAGATAGATAGATAGATAGATAGATAGATAGATAGATAGATAGATAGATACGGTTAAATACATGGAAAGAAGGCGAATAATTGTTGAGAAAATAGGAATTAAATATTGATTTCTGAAGTTGACTTTCGTTAAAATCTTTATTTTTTTAGTTTCCATTTCATGTTGACCCAACGAAAGTTTTTGTTAAAGTTAGCGTAAAAATTATTTCGCGCTTAAAACTCGCGATACCTTGAGAAGTCGATAATTACACTTACTAATACAGTGCTACTGCCCTCTTCGTGGAATGGAATTGTAATTACAGCATCTATTCATGATTACATCCGCATCCCCAGCTGAAAAAGCTCACCTGCTGAACAGGTCAATGTTAAAGAAGACGTATTCGCCGTTGATGAAGCCCAGCTCCTTGGCCCGGATCATTATGTCTCGGACCGTGTCCGGATCGGCGCACAAAACGACGACTGAAAATTATTTTAGAGAAAGAAGATTTGCGGGCTGCAATTTCGGTTCCACTGAGGGGATGGAGGCTTCTTGAGTGCGATAATTACGATAGATCGGTGGGATTAGGAAAGGATGTCGCTGAGAAAGAAAGATGGCGCAAATTACAAATAAGGGATTCGTTATTTCTTGGCTTTTTTGAGGAAAGGCACTCTGTTCTGCGGGGCAAACTAAGAGGTGAAGAGCTAATAAAAATTGCTATCGATTTTAGCGAAAAAAGCTCTGCTCCTTATTTACATTAATCGATCACACCTAACCCTATGTACATTGTGCATACACCTCACTCCCCATGTACAGTAATCAATTTCTGTCACTCCCAATGTACACTTATCTCCCCAAATATTCGCTCCATTTTACTTCCCATTTACTAATGGCCTATAATCCTTACCAATTCTTACCTAACGTATCTAAACCGCAAAGAATTTAAAAGAATGGTACATATCCAGGTGATGAATTTTACCTTCAGTCCTTTATTTTTAAATTCTTCACTTTTAAAACACACGACTAGTGCGTTCGTTCGCACTTTCCATTTTCTGTAGCTAAATCCCGAGTCAGCTGACGGCAACGCGTTCTTTACCGGAGTGCGAAATAAGCTATTAGGGTTAGTGGCCAGTTCAGAATAGAAAATCTCATCTAACTACGAGCTAAATAAAGATAAAGGACATCCAATCTGCACTACAGACAAGGCGCTCCACCTAGGCTTCTTCTTTTCAAGCAACTCACTAGAAGAAAACAAGTAATGAAAATCGATTTCAATTTCATTTCGTTGTGACGATGGATGGAGAAACAATATCTATCTATACATAGGATTTGGGGAAAAATTATATCCCCCAGCGGACGAAACATGTTGCTGATTTTGCTAGGTTTATCAGACCTAGCATTCACTTCAATCCCTAGGCTTGATCGTCAGGGATAAAAGCGGGTTTCCGCTAGTGATTTTTCCTGGTTTATTACTCGCACTATCAGCAAGCTTTGAGTTGTAGCTTGGAGAGTAAATGGTCTCACATAACGATATGTAGTACTAGTATTGGCGTTCAACCTCCTGCAAGATCGAATTAAGTTTTCACTGGTGGGTGGGCTTTATCCCCTTTTTGTGTTCTGGCGAATAAAAGAAAGCATAGTGAGAAAGGAAATCGGAACTGAGGGTGGGATAATTTTATAGCTGGGGAAAATGAAATACCGACAGATGAAAATTTTGGGCCGCTTTGTACTTTTTGTTTCTTTGATATACGCACGTCTTTTTTCGGAACCGGTTAGCCCATGTTAACTGACTGCTGCACCTAAGGCAAAAATCTTCCCTCTTTTTTTTTAAACTTCCCCAGAAGGGATTTCCTTGTCCTGTCAAAGAGCGATCGAATGAGGCTGTCGATGCAGCTAGTGAATAATGGATGAATAAATCTCTGCGCTCAGAATGAACAATCACCAGCCGATTTGTAGCTATCCGGGAGAAAAATGCTTTACGTATAAGCCGGATCAACAAGGCCTTGTTTCAGTTTCTAGGAGGGGATTTTAAAAAAAACTGGGACTTAGACCCAGATATTTGACAAAAATTTCCTTAGTTGGAAAAGATTTTCGAAGGATTTTAAGATTGATTGATTGTCGCATTGATTATTAGGTTGTTTGACTGACTGACAGTTTAATTGACTGTTTGATTAGCTTATTGCTTTGGTAGGGCCAAAACTTGTCATGTCTTCACTGCCGAAGATCCTTGGTTCGATTCCTCGTCGCCTAATGTTTCCATTTTATCAAGCTTACTTCTTTTTTTCTAACGCAATAATGTACAAAAAATAAGAAATCTGCTTTGCTCCAAGTTTCGTCGAACCCTTCCATTCTTACGTCGAACTTCTTCCAATACTTTGAACAGCTGGCTAGCCAAGTGCGGCATGCCGGGTTTGTAGGTGAGCCGTCTGGCGATGTAGCTCACATTCGGCTGCGTCAGCATCTTCTCTATGGCCACGCTCATCACCAAAGCGTCCGAGATGATGGATTCGGACTGTTGCGATCGCGAATTGATCTCATCTGGCGGCCCGACAACCAACACAGTCTGTACAGGCCGGGGCTTCCAGCTATAATGTTCGAATATTCGCAGCAGCATCTCCTCAATCTGTTCGTGATTTGGGCCGACCCGGATCAGATTGAAATATTCGGCTTTGTTGTTTAGAACGCTGGCTCCGCCGCCGGAGGTGATGATGGGCCGCTGGTACAGGTGGTAGCGGTTGTAGCGGGCCACGGCGCCGAGGGAGAATGAGCAGTACGGACCTGGCGGAGTTTTGGGTGCGATTGGAGAAATATATCTGTGATACCAGTTGCATTATTTTCAATATTTTCCACTTCACTGACTGTCTGTTTAGAAAAGTACAATTTCCAGGAATTTACGCTCGTATAAATTAGTGAGTTGCGGGATTGCAGTGGACACCCCTCATGCCGGGCTGGCTGCAGGATGGGACAATGACACGGATGCAATACATTCCCCCCACAGCCAGCAACTCCCACACCCCATTGTGCCCCAAAGTTTGAGCCAATTCAGCCTGTCTATCATTGCTTTTGGGCTTTTAACGATAAAATTGACTGAAAAACAGAGATATGGCGATGCAAAACAGCGTGGCGGGGTACGCGAGAGGGGAAAGTCAATAAGCAGAGTGGAGATAAGAAAACTGCTAAACTACCTGCATCGGAGGTCATTAATGTTATTCGGTGAATGCTTATGAGCTGTCGTCTATCTATCTATCTATCTATCTATCTATCTATCTATCTGTCTATCTATCTATCTGTCTAACTATCTATCTATCTATCTATCTATCTATCTATCTATCTATCTACTATACTAAATGTCTAATGTCGGTGTGTCTGTCTGTCTGTGTGCAACGATGTAGAGCTCGAACGGCTCAACCGATTCTGATCAAATTTGCGCCAAAAGATTGCAAATTCTTCAAGGATGAGACCGTGAAAGTTTGCAAGCTCTGCTCCAAGTGGAAAGGGATTAAATATTCGAAAAACGAGTTTTTCCTATGCTTTTAATGCGAGGCCAACAAAGGTCAAAGTCGGCACTGTCAGAATGATGATTTTATTTTAGATTGCGTCATAAAGTTTTGTGCTCAGTTAAAATTCGCGGGCCAAAAATTCTCAAACTCTGCACTGTCAAATTTTTTATTTAAAAAGGTTGCGTCATAAAGCTAGAGTGCACTGCTCCAAGTTTAGCTAAATTATCGCGCCGGTAAGAAGAGAATATAAATTTTCTCACCTAGCTAGAGTACACTGCCCCAGCCCTAGCTTAATGGTTTTGCACAAGGGCAATAGAAAAACTGCTCAAGCGATCTGTGTAAATTTTATTTGCGATTGATTATTTCTCGCCCAGCTGGAGAGCCAACAGTGAATAAATTGGCTTCAAAGTGTGGATGCTTGAGCGAATTATTTTTATTTAAGTAGCCGTGGGCCGTTCTGCAGTGAATTTGCCAATCATGTCTCCAGTCAGTAAGTAAAGAATGTTAGTTTTTGTAGCCCTGTTAGATTGAGAAAACTTTTCAAAGAAGCAAAAGCAGTTTAAGAGGTCATCGTCGAGCACGATACTGATCGGTAAGTCTGATAGCCTGCCAAATCTTAAATTGTGATTAGCTTAATTTTCATAAAGCGCATGTGTCTTTGATAAGGCGTTATAATAGCGACTTCCTACCTGCTCGCAGGATTTTTATCTGCTGTAGTGATTTTCCTACAAGCTCGGGAACAATTTTCTACACTTTTAGGGATTTCCTAGATGCTCAGGGGGATCTGCAAACTGCTTGGGAGATTTTCTAACGACTTTTATAAACTTTCTGACTGTTAGGGTGCTGGGAGACTTTCTAACTGCTTGTGGATTTCTGACTGCTCCAATGGGATTTTCTAAATGTTCTGGGAGACTTTTTTACTGCTCAAGGAGGTTTTCTTACTGCATCGGGAAGTTTTCCAACCGCTAGAAGGGGATTTTCTGGGAGATTTTTTGTCTGATTGGGGGATTTCAAGCTTCTCGGCGAAATTTTCTAACTGATTAGGGGATGTCTACTCGTAAGTGCTTCCAAGGGAACTTTTTTAAGTGCTAGGGGATTTCTTGACTGCACGATTGGTATTTTCTGCCTTCTTCTGGGGATTTTCTATATGCTCGGGGAGCTTTTCTGTCTGCTTGGGAGATTTATAACTGTTTTGGGACATTTTCTATCTGATTGTGGATTTCTAATGGCCCGAAGGGGAATTTCCAACTGCTGGGGGGATTTCTAACTGCTCGAAAGAGATTTTTTGTCTGCTTGGGGGTTTCAGACTGCTCGGGGAAATTTGCTGTATGCTTAGGAGATTTCTAACTGCCCGAGGGGGACTTTTTAAATGCTCGGGGAGATTTTCTAAACTACTCGAAGGATTTCAGACTGATCGGGGGAAGTTTCTATTTGATTGGGGAAGTTCCGACTTCCCAAAAGGGATTTTCTAACTTTTTGGCGGATTTCAGACTGCTCGGGGAAGTTTCTATTTGATTAGGGATTTCTAACTGCCCGAAAAGAGTTTCAAAATGCCCTGGAGATTTTCTGTCTGTTTTGAGGATTTTTTATCTGTTTAGGGAGATTTTTATCTGATTCCGGGGATTTTCGACTGCTGGGAGGTTTCCAACTGCTTGATGGAGATTTTCTAACTGCTCAGGGAGACTTTCTAACTGCTCGATGAACTTTTCTATCTGATTAGGGGATTTCTAACTGCTTGGTTGTTTTCGGACTGCTCGAGGGGGATTTTCTAAATGGCCCGGGGGATTTTCTGTCTGCTTTGATGATTTTTTATCTGTTTAGGGAGATTTCTATCGATCGGGATAGGGAGATTGCGGGGATTTCTGACTGCTAGGTTTCCAACCGTTGGGGGAGATTTTCTCACTGCTCGAAAATTTTTTAACTGCTTGGGCAACTTTTCTGTTAGGTTTGTGGATTTGTAACTGCTTGGGGAACTTTTCTGTTAGCTTTGTGGATTTGTAACTGCTTGGGGTAATTTTCTATCTAATCAGGGGATTTCTAACTGCTCGAAGCTATTTTCTTACTGTTCGGAAGTTTTCCAACTGTTTAAGGAGATATTCTTACTGCTCGGGAAGATTTCTAACTGCTCTGAGAAATTTTTTTATCTTATTGGGACTGCTCGACGGGGACTTCGAGCTGCTCGAAGGGAACAGCTTGGAGAATTTCTGACTGATCAAAGAGGATTTTCTAAATGCTCGTGGAGTTTTTTCTGTCAGCTTAGTGGATTTTCGACCTTACTCGGGGGAGATTTTTCGGCTTGGGAGATTTTGTACCTCCTATTGAGATTTTTCTGTTTGCTTAGGGATTTCTTGCTGTTTTGGGAAATTATCTTTGTGACTGGGGATTTTTAACAGCTCGAACGGCACTTTCCTAACTGCTTGGGAGATTTTCTAACTGCTAGGGAACTTTTCTGTCTACTTGGGAATTTCTGACTGCTCGAAGAAAATTTTCTAAATGCTCGGGGGGGACATTTTCCTTCTGCCTGGGAGATTTTCTACCTCTTCGATTTCTTACTGCTCGGGAAAATTTTCTATGAGGGTGGGGGATTTCTAACAGTTCGAAAGGGACTTTCTAACTGCTTAGGAGATTCCTGACTGCTTTAAAGGTATTTTCAAACTTTTCGGGAAGATTCTCTAATTGCTCAGTGAGATTTTCTGTCTGCTTGGGGGATTTTCTGTCTGCTCAAGGAGATTTTATAATTGCTCGGTGTGATTTTCTATCGGATTGGGGGATTTCTGAGAACGCTGCAGGGGAATTTCCTAACTACTTGGGCGATTTTTTTCTGCTCGGGGAATTTTTTGGTTGACTTGGGGATTTTTTAATGCTGCAGGGGGATTTCTTAACTGCTTGGGAATTTTTTCTAACTGCTCTGGCAGATTTTTTACTGCCCGGGAACTTTTTTGTCTGCTTGGGGGATTTCTAACAGCTCCGGAATATTTTCTACCTGATTTGGGGATTTCAGACTGCCTGAACTGGACTTTTTACTTCTTGGGAGATTTTTGACTGCTCGAAGGGTCTTTCTTAATGCTCGGCGAGATTTTCTGCTTGCTTGGGAAGATTTTCTAACAGCTCGAAGAGGACTTTTTAACTACTTAGGCGATGTCTGACTGCTCGAAGGGTATTTTTTATCTGCTTGGGAAGGTTTTCTAATCTAATCTAATATCAAATCTAATGCTAAGGGAGGTTTTCTGTCTGCTTCGAGGATATCTTCTTACTGCTCAAAGGGGATTTCATAAATGTTCGGGTAGTCTGCTTGAGGAATTTTCTGTTTTCTTGGGGGATTTCTGACTGCCCGAACTGGACTTTTCTACTTCTTAGGGGATTTTTGACTGCTCGAAGGGTCTTTGTAAATGCTCCTGGAAGATTTTCTAACTGCTCGAAGAGGACTTTTTAACTACTTGGGTAGTGTCTGACTGCTCGAACGGTATTTTTTGTCTGTTCGGGAAGCTTAGGGAGGTTTTCTGTCTGCTTGGGGGATTTCTTCTAAGTGCTGAAAGGGGATTTTATAAATGTTCGAGTAGTCTGCTTGGGGAATTTTCTGTTTACTTGGGGGATTTTATAAATGTTCGAGTAGTCTGCTTTGGGAATTTTTTGTTTACTTGGGGGATTTCTGACTCCTAGAAGTGGATTTTCTAACTGCGGGGGGGGGGTTTCCGTCTGCTTGAGGGGCTTTCTACCTGACTGCTGGGGAAAGATTTTCCGACTGCTCGCAAAACTTTTTTCTATGTTTAGGGGATTTCTGACTGCTCGAAGAAAGTTTCTATTTGATTGGAATTTCCGACTTCTCAAAAGGGATTTTCTAACTGCTTGTGGGATTTTTTCTGCTCGTGGGTTTTCTACCTTATCCTGGAGGAAGATTTTTCGGCTGCTCTCAAAAAATTTTCTAGCTGCTCGAAAAAATTTTTAGCTGCTTGGGTGATTTTGCACTGCTTGAAGGAGATTTTCTAACTGCTCAGGGAGATTTTTAGTCTGCTTGGGGATTTTCTAACTGCTCGAGGAACTTTTCTGTCTGATTAGGGAATTTCTAACTGCTTGGGTGTTTTCGGACTGCTGGAGGGGGATTTTCTAAATGGTCGGGGAGATTTTTAACTGCATGAGGAGTTTTTCTAACTGCCTCGGATAGATTTTCTAACTGCTGGATGGGGATATTCTAGCTGCTCATGAAAATTTTCTGTCTGCTTAGGGGATTTCTTACTGTTAGGACAAATTTTCTATCTTATCGGGGGATTTCTAACTGCTTTGGTGATTTCGGACTGCTCGAAGGGGGTTTTCTAAATGCTCCATGAGTTTTTTAACTGCATGATAAGTTTTTCCAACTGCCTCAGGTAGATTTTCCAACTGCTTAAAGGGGATTTCCTAAATGCTCCGGAAGATTTTTCAACTGCCTTGGGTAGAATTTCCAACTGATCATGAGACTTTTTTCTTCCTGGGATTCTTTGTCTGGTTGGGGAATTCTCTGTCTGTGGGGGTATTTTTTACCCGAAGATTTTTCTACTGTGGGGGCTTTTCGGTCTGCTTAGGGGATTTTTAACTGCCCGGGGAAAGTTTCTATTTGATTGGGGGATTTTCTGACTTCTGGCGGGGCTTTACTTTACTGCTGGGGGAAGATTTTTTGACTGCTCTCAAAAATTTTCCAGCTGCTCGGAAAGATTATCTAGCTGTTTGGGAGATTTTTTTTTAAAAGTGCTTGGGGCAATTGGCAAAATGCGGGGAGACTTTCAGTAGATTTTCTGAATGCACGGAAGGATATTATGTTTCTAGGGAGACTTTAATTTTGCTGCAGAGATTTTCTGGCAGCTTAGGGAGATTTCCGTTGAGTAAATGAGTGATTTAAAATGCCTGTCTGCGCCCCCCTGGGGGGGGGCACCGAAGAGCTAGTCTATCTATCTATCTATCTATCTATCTATCTATCTATCTATCTATCTATCTATCTATCTATCTATCTATCTATCTATCTATCTATCTATCTATCTATCTATCTGTCTATCTATCTATCTATCTATCTATCTGTCTATCTATCTATCTATCTATCCATCAATCTATCAATCTATCAATCTATCTATCTATCTATCTATCTATCTATCTATCTATCTATCTATCTATCTATCTATCTATCTATCTATCTATCTATCTATCTATCTATCTATCTATCTACCAATCGATTTATACAAATCTTTTCATCTGTCTGTCGGTCCGTTTTTCAGTTCCAGTGAAATTTAACTTGTAAAATTCACGCATAGAGGTTTTTTTCTAGAATCGAGAATATTATTCATTTCTGACATCCCAGCTAAATCTTATAATCCCGCTGAACTCATCCAGGTGTCATCAAGGATATGCATTAATTTCCTTAGTCCAATCAAAACGGAACTGGACAGGCGGAAAAGTCCCAAATGAGACGGCATCTTCCGCAACATGGCAGCGATAGCGAGGATAAAAAAAACAAATTGGAAATCAGATCCACGCCCTTCCAAGCACTGCACGAGCTGATTTGAGGCACCGACTCGCTGACTGCGAGCAAAGTGAACTAGCACAAATTCTGGTGGATATCATGTGAAAACTGGGATATTTTTTCTTGATTTGGGAACATCAAATATCGACCAGAATTATTTCAATAATGAGTGAAAAAAATACGCTTGCTTAAATACCCATGACTTTACGTGATTTGATGAGTTCTCGTTGATGAGTTAGCAAGTGAGTCAGTTCATGAGAGAGTGATTAAGGAATTGAGTTAGTGAGTGAGTCAGTGAGTGAATAAGTAAGTGAATTCATGAGTGAGTTCATGAATGGGTTCATGAGTTCAAGAGTGAGTTCATGAATGGTTTCATGAGTTCAAGAGTGAGTTCATGAATGGGTTTATGAGTTCTAGAGTGAGTTCATGAATGGTTTCATGAGTTCAAGAGTGAGTTCATGAATGGTTTCATGAGTTCAAGAGTGAGTTCATGAATGGGTTTATGAGTTCTAGAGTGAGTTCATGAATGGTTTCATGAGTTCAAGAGTGAGTTCATGAATGGTTTCATGAGTTCAAGAGTGAGTTCATGAATGGGTTTATGAGTTCTAGAGTGAGTTCATGAATGGGTTCATAAGTGTATGAGTCAGTCTATGAGTGACTTCATGAGTGAGTTCATGAGTAAGTTCATGAGCGAGTTAATGAGTGAGTAAGTTATTCCACATAAACTACTTCAGTATCATTATTCAGAAAATTTTAATAACTTTTTTTGGGCAATGGACTGACAGGTGACACGGCTGCGCAGACAGCTGAGGGATAAAAGTCCGTTTGGCAAGCCCTCTGGCTGGACCCGAGCTGGAGTTGAGAAAGAAGGGGGGAGTTGAAGCATCCGGATTGGGGATGAGGTGAAATCGCCACCTCCACCAGCAGCCGATCATGCATTTCAACTCCATCAATTTCATTATTTTTTTTTAGTCTGGCCAGCCCGGCTCAGCCTCCTTGCTGTAACCGGCCGCTCCATCCATCCATTTCCCGAGGCATCCGGGGGAGACAGCCCAGCTCCAGTAGCCAATTTGGGGCAATGGGGAGGAAGGACAGGTGTGAGGTGTCACCCAGGTCACCCATAGGCAGGAAGCGAAAGGTTGCACGGAAGCTCAGTGGCTGCAAAGAAAATTACGAAGTGAAAGCGGCGCTGAAGGATAGATGGTGGTGGGGTAAGCAGGCGACAGAAATGCATCGTTGCTATTCAGGCGTCTGTATGTATACATATGATTAAAAAAGTGTCTCAGACTGGATATCAGAATCCATCAGAAAAATTATAGGAATACAATCTATAGCATAGTTCATAAATAGGATAGAGAGGATAGTCAGGGTGAGACACTGAGAAATACCGGATGAGATAGAGAGGATAGGCAGGGTGAGACACTGAGAAATACCGGATCAGATAGAGAGGATAGACAGGGTGAGACACTGAGAAATACCGCATGAGATAGAGAGGATAGACAGGGTGAGACACTGAGAAATACCGCATGAGATAGAGAGGATAGACAGGGTGAGACACTGAGAAATACCGCATGAGATAAAGAGGATAGTCAGGGTGAGACACTGAGAAATACCGCATGAGATAGAGAGGATAGACAGGGTGAGACACTGAGAAATACCGCATGAGATAGAGAGGATAGACAGGGTGAGACACTGAGAAATACCGCATGAGATAAAGAGGATAGTCAGGGTGAGACACTGAGAAATACCGGATCAGATAGAGAAGATAGTCAGGGTGAGACACTGAGAGATACCGCATGAAATAGAGAGGATAGACAGGGTGAGACACTGAGAAATACCGCATGAGATAAAGAGGATAGTCAGGGTGAGACACTGAGAAATACCGGATCAGATAGAGAAGATAGTCAGGGTGAGACACTGAGAAATACCGGATCAGATAGAGAGGAGAGACAGGGTGAGACACTGAGAAATGCCGCATGAGATAGAGAGGATAGTCAGGGTGAGACATACAAAGCACAAGTTCAGAGAACTCACCAAGCATTAGGTCGACCTCGCGTAGCATCAGCAAGCCGACCACGGGCGCCACAGAGTAGTCGCACTCGCTGTCGTTGCTTAGCAACTGAACGCTGACATTTGACAACAGGCCGTAGGATTTCGCAGTTGCCACGGCAACGTCAACCACTGGTAGGACTCGCTCGAGGCTCATCTGCGAGATGTTGTGCTTGGATGTCGGCAGAAACACCGAGAACTTCAAGGACCGACCGCCCGGAGCAGTAGAACGACCAATCGATGAAATAAGAAGCAGCAACCGCAGCAGAAACAGCGACATTTTCTCTTGCTTTTTACGAACTGTCAGGATAGTTTTCTTTTTTGCCGGTTTTTATTCTTGATTAGAAATTGCGAAAAAAAACTGCTGCATTTCAGACTGGATACATCAGACAGAATCTGTAGATATTTGTTGCCCCCGATTCGGAGGATTTCACTGGCTGGAATACTATTGGCTGAGGAGGATTTTTTAAATCAAGGCTTGGGTTTTTGGGCCTTGCCGTTGGAAGCTAATGGGTGGCTTACAAAAAATGAAAATCTATTGTAAGGTAAACGAAAGTTTGATACATTTTTAGTGGAAATAAAGCCTAGTAAAAGTATTTGATATTGAATAAACTACAAGTTGTGTACTATACCAGGCGAAAAAATAATATAATGATTATGAACTGTAGGATAGGCTAGCTGCGCCTACATATTTAAGTCGTCAGACTCGATAGAAAATTAAATTACTGTAAAATGAGAATCTGGGAGCTGTCTCAGTTCTCTGCATATAGCTACTCACAAGAGACCAGGAGCCTTAATAGTTCAGACGCATCGGAAACCCCGGTTATAATCATGCAAAGTGCAAAGTACATTTCTATGACGCGTTTTGAGCTCAAATTCAGAAAATATGCGTCGCAGATCCGGCCGGGTAGGCTGGTTGGCCACTGCCCTGCAGTCAGCTATACTGAGCCTACTGAACAAAAACCCATTAAGTTGCGACTCGCACGACGGGTCACTCCATATTAATGCGATTAATTAAGTTCGAGAGCTGTGTCCAGAGCTGTATGTTTTCTTTGAATGATGACCGTCGAGAGAGAACTGCCACTGCTTTACTACCACTTGTACGCTCGTACGCACATGAGATGGAGGAAAATTATGGGGAATCGGTTCGAAGGGTTTTATTTCCCGCGACACGCAATTGCTACACACGCAGTCTCGGGGCAGTTTTAATGGATTCCAGCCAAATTGTGTCCATGAAAATTATTCCCACGTTTGATGGATTGCGAGTTAGAAAAATTACTTGGTAGATTTAACTATGAAAGCTTTTACGTCCTGTGAATGCTACTTACAGTAGAGCATTTTTGGACTCTGTCAGAAACCTCAGTGCTAAATATAAATTAAAACTATCGCATTTAAAAATTACCTAAGGCCCCTACCTGCACTTATATCACTTATAATCGCCTCTTATTACTAGCTTAACATGGATTCTTATACTGTCAGATAATAGTCCAGAGGGGACTGTTGTGTACATCACCTCTACCCCCGCGCAGATATTAGTGACTTGTGTACATCACCTCTACCCCCGCGCAGATAATAGTGACTGTTGTGCACATCACCTCTACCCCCGCGCAGATATTAGTGACTTGTGTACATCACCTCTACCCCCGCGCAGATAATAGTGACTGTTGTGCACATCACCTCTACCCCCGCGCAGATATTAGTGACTTGTGTACATCACCTCTACCCCCGCGCAGATATTAGTGACTTGTGTACATCACCTCTACCCCCGCGCAGATATTAGTGACTTGTGTACATCACCTCTACCCCCGCGCAGATACTACGGATTTCTATTCGACCTTTGTTATCAAGTGGAAATCATACTAATGACTGAGCTATCGTTAACGATGTTGCCTCGCTGTATGTGCACATCCTTACCGGAGTAAGTCGTCGAAATTTTGTTCAGGAACGCGTTAGAAATTTCCTCGTTGGTGAATGTCGTATTCTGCGTATCAAAAAATTCCGCCTTCATGTTCATTCGCTGTCGTATTCGATTGAAGTCTTGCATAAACAGATTGCAAGCGTTTTTCGCGTACCCGTGCGACCAAGTAAACATGCCAAAAAATTTTCGCCAGTTTTTCGGCAAAAAAATGGCCCGCAAAATTGAGTGAATTAGTTCGCCATTGTCGAAACTGACTCGGACAAATATGCTGTGCCTGTACTGAATGTTCGCGCTGTCCCGAAAGCCCGTCTCCACGGCGCCGATGCTTACAATTGGCTTGTTCCAGCGCTCTCTGAGGAAGTTGAACAGCAAAGGTTTGATTTTGTCGGACCAGTTTATTAATTAGTTAATGAATGAGTTTTTTTTACTGTTAAAAATGATTCTACAACACACCTAGGGGTTTATTGATTGATCAGTCATTAATTAATTCTATAAGCGGTTAAGTTTATCTTAATTATTGGTTACGCACTTAGAAGATCCACTTTGATTTGACTTGTGACCGCTAGCTTGAGTGTCAGTTGTCTCGTTTTCTTTAGCTGTCCAGTTTGATTGACAGCTATGACTGAAAAGCCAAAACGCTCCAATTTGGTAAGCAAACCCTATAAGCCATGGTGAGTACAACTACACTGACTGATTATCTTCTGCTACAAGCCGGTAAAAGTCCAAACTTAAAGCTGTGTAAATAAATAAGATAGCAGCAGTGAGACCTTGTCTCATTCGATAATATATTGTGAGCGCATTAGGTTAGTTCCCCAATAACGAATACCATGTAGGGAAGCCAAAGCAAAAAAGATGGCACTGCTTGAGTGGCCGTTCCATCTTCGTTTTTTGCTGAACAAAAATTTGCCTGGGAGAAATGGCTCTAAGGTATTAGGAGTTTTTCGATTCACTGTAATGGAAGATCTTAGCTTTCATTCATGGAGGCTGTTAATCTTGGCTAATCTGGCTAAATAATATTCCGCACGGCTCTCAGCGTAAGTAATCCCGGCTGGATAAAGACTGACGTTCGAACTTTCGTAATGAAATTTTTCTAAAGAATTTTGCAAGAACTCAAGCTCTAGGAGTACTCCCACTAGTTCTTATAGTAGTTTCCTGCGGCTGAATTATTTTTCAGAAAACAGTACATTAAGAAACTTTATGACTCATGGCCTATTTATAGCTTAAAACAAATTCCATTGGCTTGAATGTGCTCGGCGATCACATCAATAAAGGGTTATACGAGATATATATGAGAACCAACCCTCTAGGCAAGCAGATCGTAGTCTATGGGTGAGAAAGTCAGGACAGATGTACACCCAGTGTGTGAAGATGCCTACATACAGTGTGTGTGAGTGTGCGTATCATCAACAGTCAGTGAAATGAGCCAAATAAAATAGGCGTTGCAACAATGACTCATCCACCTACCAAAGAGCGTAAATCGAATTATCTATGATTTAGTTTTCTCGGTTAGTTTCAAGTACCACTTTGTTTCTTAGAAAATTTTTGATAGCTTGTTTTTTTTAAAAATACCCTATGGAGACGGGAAAATTTACTGTTTTTTGAATTGAACAAAATAGGCCGCCATTTTTTATTGGAATCAGATCAAATGATTATATTCTAATTTTAGGTTTTCCTGTTCCTGCTCTTAATAGTTGATTTTGCTATACTCTTTACTCTTTGCCTTGTTGTAATGTTGCATTCTTGCTATGTACCTGTATTAATCAGCCATTTTCTGTTTTTAAGCGTCAATAACTATAAAAAGCAGGAACAGAAGGAATCTTAAATCGGAATATGATCATTTGATCCGCTTCCAACCTAAAACGGCGGCCTCCGTAGTGTATTGAAAAAACGGGCATTAAAAAAATTTTCTAAGAACAAAGTGTCCCGTCCTTCTTTTCCTAGTGTGGTCCTTGGGTTAGTTATGCTCGGAGTTTTGCACCAGCTAATGTTAGGTCAAATAAATAGTGATATTATTTTTAGATTTCTTATCAGATATCAGATTGAGCCTATATTTGGTCAATCGATTGGGGATTCGATTTGGGATAATTTCGTGAATCAAAAGCAGATTTTTTTCAGGCTTTCCCTGAAGTGACTCAATAAACTTTGTCTGTCTCTAAAGCGCCAATTGTTATGTTTCAAGCAAAAAGAAACAAGAAACAAACATGCCCCAACTCACGCGGAGTACTGCACAATCTGGCTGCAACTCTCCGGACACGCCAGACCCACGAAGCCGTCCACCTGGCCGCTGTAATAGTACTCCATGGCCGGCAGGGCAGCCTTATTGGAACACGTGGAATTTTCGAAGCTGATATTCAAGCTAAATTGATTGACGAGGCCCAGACCGGAGAGGCTGCTGACGGCGAGGTCCCAGCCGGGCTCGACAAGTTTGCGATCGAATTGATATTGGCTGGCCTGGGGCAGCAGGCAGAGCAGTCGGAATTTTAGCTTTGCGTCCGTTTTGGGTAGGCGTAGCAGCAAAATTAGCGGCAGCAACAGCAGCTGGGCTTGCTTCATCATCATATTGTAGTTCTGCTTGATTTGCTTCGGTTTGTTTGGCTTCGAACGGTTCAATTCAGATGATCCTACACAGGACTATGCAGTGCCGTCATGTCTTCTCACAGATGCTCTGAACTGATTGTGAATTTGAACAATTCGAAGTATTTGTCCTTGCTTGACTTGCAACGGAGAGGGCAGCTTATACTCGCATTGGCAGCCAATGAATTCGCTTCAGCTTGAACTTCGGGCCAATCCTTATTGCTATTTTATAACTGCGCCAAGGCTTTGTTGGGCAAAGTTGTAAAAACCCAGTTAAGATCGGCTCCACGAGCAGTTCAGGGCCAAGACTGTATATGTATATATATAGCTAGAGATATTGCCGGAGTGAGTTTGTTTGGAGGGTGAAGGCTCTTCCCGCCTGGCCTAAACTGGGAGAAGAGGGTGCGTTGGGTTCGTTCGTTGCTTGGAAGCACACAAGAGCAAGGCTTTATCGCGGTGGAGAACCGCCCGCCCGCCCAGAAAAATAGTTTTTTTTTCGGAAATGGTCAGACCCTTCCTCAGCTGAATTTATTAGTGCACAAGCACAGGTGAATTTTTCTTGGACGAGTTCTTATCTCGAGTTTTTGTTCTTGCTTTTCGAGTCTTCCGTGCCGGCCTACGGTCCCTCAATCCAGCTGTGTTCGAGTGGGGCGCTGACTCGCGATAAATGGTCTTGTAAATGGCTTGTTGACGGCGAAACTCTTCGTCATGTTTGGGTATGTTGTTAAGGTTAAATAATTGCTTCCTTGAATTTTAACTATTCCAGGTGTCTCACATACATCCGGGTTGAGGGGGGGGAGGTCTTTATCTGGTCTGACCTAAAAAAATTGATTTGTGCCGTCGTGAACTTTTGTCAAAGACGGTTTTATCATGATTGACGAATCATCGTCTATCACGCTCGTAAAGCCAATACGACTTACAGCATTTACCGTGGTTTCCTCGGCTCGTGACTTCTCTGGGAATTTTTTTGCCTGCCTATATCTCTCGTTCTTTCTTCAGTAAAGTCTGTGCAAACATTGCCCCCAGACGCGCCTAGATGTCGTCAAGATGACAATTTTTTGTAGGACAAGTTCGAAGAACTCATAAATCCCTTCAGTTGCCGATGTCTTTGTGGGATAAATAATCCCCACATCTGTCTGAGAAAGGTTGATGTCGAAAAAAAAATCGAAGCATGTTTTTTACTTTCTTATGAGAACAATTCTGCACGCGTTCTTGAGCTTCCTGAACGTCACGGTCGGTTTGAAAGACTGCTAGCCAAGGACCAGCTGTCACTCACTGGAAGCAAAAGACAGACCACGGACAGATCGGGAAAGAGAAGGACGACGGGGGGAGGAGGCGATATTTTGATCAAACAATCCACAGACCAGGAGGAGAAGACCACCATCTATTAGCCAAACTCGGGCAGCCTCTGTCCAGCAGCTCACCAAATCCTTCATCTATAGGGAGGGCCCGTTTTGAGTCTGGACTCTCTCTCTCTCTCTCTCGTCAAGGAAAAGGAAATATTAACTAGTAAAGAAGGCCTTCACAGGAGCGTGCAAGCTGGAGCAATCATCAGTCTTTAGAGGAAGAGAAGATGGCTGGTTCAGCTGGCCCCATCCCCCCTGGTTCGCTCGCTCTCTAACTCTGACGTTTGACATGGCTAATTCATTCTTATAAATGATTCGAAATGTGGTTTTCTGTAAATGGTACGGGCTCCTTAGTCCTCATGTAATTTACGTTATTTAAGTGCTTTTAGTCCTGTTATATGCTTTAGAAAACTTTTAAAAATAAAAAAATTTAATTACCTTTGTCTAGTACCAGTAAAACAGTAAAATGAGTATTTCAGGCAGCTAAGGGATTGCAGAATAATTAGATTAACCAGTGAGAAAAAAATAACGAAAAAAGAGAGACTTAGAAAACCGTTTGCTAGAAAGTTCAAATGAAGAGAGGTATAGAAGCACAAAAGACAGATGGACAGAAGGGCAAGGGATAGAGGGACAGGGACAGAGGGACAGGGACAGGGGACAGCGGGACAGGGGAACAGGGGAGAGAGAACAGAGGGACAGGGGACGGGGGACAGAGAGACAGGGGGACAGGGGACAGGGGACAACAGGGGGGGACAGAGGGACAGGGGGGCAGGGGACAGGGGACAACAGGGGGACAGAGGGACAGGGGACAGGGGACAGGAAGACAGGGGGACAGGAGGGACAGGGGGACAGGGGGACAGATAGACAGGGGGACAGGAGGGACGAGAGGACAGGGGACAGGGTACCGGGTACAGGGGACAGAGGGACAGGGGACAGGGGGACAGGGGGACAGGGGGCACAAGGGGCACAGGGGACAGGGGACTAGGGGGACAGGAGGAGAGACAGCATAAACGAGAGGGAGAAGGAGCGAAGAAATAAGGCCGCCAAAGTGGGAATTATATTTAAGGAGTCGCGGACTCTAATAAGCATAGGTTAGAAGTAAACCAGTGAAACATCTAAACAAAGAGAGGCAGATGTGACCAGTGCCCCAGACGATCCCCACTCGCCACAGGTTTCATTAGCTCGACCAAACTCAACAACGTCCGGCACAAAGACGGTGATCATAAAACTTTAATGCCAGAACAATTTCCCGCACTCCAATAATGGAAGGGCATAATTTACTGCCCCACAAAAAATATACGGGCACCTAATTAAAATATCCACCACAGAAGTATTAGGTGCTTGATCTTTTTCATCGTTGATTTTCAGCTACAGTGTAAGCTACTACCAGTAGGTTGTTGATTAATGTTCCTAAATATTTTTTAAAATCCACTAAAATTTACTTTGAAATTTGAAGTCATGATGCTTAAAGTAACAGTCTTGGTCTGGTAACCAGAAAGCGACAAATTTATAGATAGTTATATTTTCTTAGAAAATGGGATAGACAGATGCTTACGAAGTAATAAGCGATTTAAGTCACTTATTCGCATCTGAAGCGTCAATGGCAAGCCTCGGAGCTATTCATAGATTACATTTAGAAATTTAAATAAAAGAGCCAATTGTAACTCCAGAATGCCTACTAAAGTGCTGCAGTAGCAACATGGAACACACGATAATCTAATTTTTTTTTAATTCCTAGTGATTTTTTGGGTTAAACACCTAAGATTCCAGATGCAACTCCGAAAAACGTAACTAGAACTTTGAACATGAATTAATCCATTTAGGGGGGGAACGCCCTATGCAACTTAACTTGTATTACACATCTGGGCTTTCCTGGGTTAGCCGATAAGCTACTCGTAATTATAAAAAATTATTAAAGGCCAACTGTCTGCCTCTTCTTCTGAAAAAGATTCAGTTAGTTTCGTTCTGTTATTCTGTTAAATGCTTCACTAATCCATTTGTCCTCTGTTTACCTATTTGATTTTTATACCCCAATGACGAACATGGGGAATCAGTCATCCATAAACTATGACCATCATGAGGAGTCAGTCACCAATACACTATGACCATCATGAGGAGAGTCAGTCACCACTACTCTATGACCAACATTGAGGAGTCAGTCATCAATACACCTATGCCCAACATTGAGGAGTCAGTCACCAATACACTATGACCAACATTGAGGAGTCCAGTCACCAATACACTATGACCAACATTGAGGAGTCAGTCACCAATACACTATGACCACACTTGAGGAGTCAGTCACCAATACACTATGACCATCATGAGGAGTCAGTCACCAATACACTATGACCAACATTGAGGAAATCAGTCAACCAATACAACTATGAACAAACATTGAGGAGTCAGTCACCAATACACTATGACCAACATTGAGGGAGTCAGTCACCAGATACACTATGACCAACATTGAGGAGTCGTCACCAATACACTATGACCAACATTGAGGGAGTCAGTCACCAATACACTATGACCAACATTGAGGAGTCAGTCACCAATACACTATGCCCACATTGAGGAGTCAGTCACCAATAACACTATGACCAACATTGAGGATTCAGTCACCAATACACTATGACGCAACATTGAGGAGTTCAGTCACCAATACACCTATGAACCAACATTGAGAAGTCAGTCACCAATACTCTATGACCAACATTGAGGAGTC